>CM053611.1:72333669-72347244 GCA_028646535.1 Procyon lotor
ATTATGCTAAGCGAAATAAGTCAATAAGAGAAAGACAATTATCATATGATCTCACTGATGTGAGGAACTTGAGAAACAAGACAGAGGGTCATAGGGGAAGGGAGGGAAAAATGAAACAAGTTGAAACCAGAGAGGGAGACAAATCATAAGAGACTCTTAATCTCAGGAAACAAACTGAGGGTTGCTGGAGGGGAGGGGGGTGGGAAGGATGGGGTGGCTGGGTGATGGACATTGGGGAGTGTATGTGCTATGGTGAGTGCTGTGAATTGTGTAAGACTGATGAATCACAGACCTGTACCCCTGAAACAAATAATATACTATATGTTAATTTAAATAATAAATAAATAATAAAACAAGCATCTGACTTTTAGTTTAGGCATCCAGGAAACCTCCACTTCTCTGAAATGCATCACCCAAATCACAGTCATGTGTATTCATTGTCCGAATAACACAACCTAGCTTACTGTAGCAGAATTTTACACAGCTCTATCTAAGTTGTTACTAAATACCTTATTTCTTTAGCCTTTAGTCTGTGGTTCCTTTAAGTTTTGTTTTGTTGCTTTTTTTTAACTTCATGTTTTACATTCAGTGAAATTCAAGGCTGTTCTCCCTTAGATCCATGGCCACTGAGAGAGCTATGTCTCGTGTGTGTGCACCCAATATACACCTCTTGGTTGCACACCAAGATATATTCACTGAAGTTGTTTATATGAATTAAGATTCTTTCAACCATAAACAATAGAAACAGACTTTGATTAGTTGAAGAAAAACTAACACTGTTAAAATGGACTCTGAACAGAGTTTTGGCAGTATATACAAAGGACAGCAGGTGCCGCATGCACCTATAGGCTGACGTGCTATATCGCCTTTGAAAAACATGCTAAGAAATGGATGTAAAACTGGTTTATTCTGTCCTTAGCTTTACCCTCTGTACTAGACTGTAGAAAGGGAGGTGGAAGAAACCCTAGAGAGGATTCCTTTGGCGTGAATTGCCAGAGTGATGTGCAGCCTCCCCATAGTAGATGAATGAGAGGGGCTCCAGAGAACATTCAGAGACCTAACTACAACTCTTCTGCAGGCTGAGGGACACGGGGGCCTGTCACTGACTCACACAGAGGAGTCTGAGGCCAGCACTGTGGTTCAAGCTGAGCTGGCTTGGGTTCAGGGTAAAGAGAATTGTATTAGGATGTGCTGCATTTCCACTGAAGAAACCCAGTCAGCATCTGGAAAGGATGCCAACCTGGGATTAGTTCAACAGGGATTGTTCTAGAGCAACTGCCCAGGAAGCACAAAGTTTAGAAAACAAAGTAATTTAGATACTGGAGCTAGAAGGAGCCTTACACTTTTTGGTCTGCTATGGAATTAAATGTTGCACAATAGATTGCAAATTTTTTTTAAGATTTTATTTATTTCAGAGAGAATGAGCATGCATTAGTACCCAGGTGGGGGTGGGGAGGGACAGAAAGAGAAGGAGAAGCAGACTCCACACTGAACAGGGAGCCCAGCGGGGCTCAGTCCCAGGACCCTGAGATCCTGACCTGAGCTGAAGGGCGATGCTTATCTGACTGAGCCACCCAGGCACCTCAACAGATTTCATTCTTAATAATTTCAGATTCATTTACAAGTAGAATAATGATATGTTTCAAGAGCTTTTTAAGAAATTTACATTTCATATTAAAGTACAATATACATCTCATCTATGCATTATATAGGTATTTAGATTATGAAGACTTCATAATGTAATACCAAATTATTTTAAAAGCTAAAAAAAACCCACAAGTAAAATAATAAGAAAATTTAGGTGTTTTTGGATAATATATTACTAAATAGAAGAAACTAAGACTCTTAAAAATACCGTTTTTAGGCCAAGTTTTGTGGACATTTGTTATTTAATCATTCTTCCTTTACATTTTACGATTTTATGTTTGGTAAGTTGCAGTATGTTCCTAGGATTTGATACCACCTGGCTTTTTGCATTTTATCCCAAAAGATAATTATACCAGAGATAATATAAAAGGAAACAAATTATGCACATTTGCTCCTTTTTAATGTTTCCATTAAATAATAGAAAAAGCCCAATTGTCAGTTTTGTAAATAAAGAATTTACATTTGTGTTTCACTAAGTAAAAATCATTTAGGTTATAAACCATAGGGTGAAATCATGTCATCTCTTTGAAAGCAGAGTTAAGTTTGTATCCACAGAGCTTGACTATGAAATAAAAGTATTTGTTTCCCTGCCTGACCTTGGATGAATTTGAAACAAAATGAAAGGAATCTCACAGGTTGAGAACTGAGAAACATCAATATTAACTTCAGTAGAAAATAAAGGGATTTTTAAAAAATAAACACTTGTAACTGTTATTAGTTATGAATATTAATCTCACCACATAGTTAATAGTTCTATTTATTAATTAGAGGAAAAGAAATACATGGTTTTCATTTGTGGTATTTGTTAAACCTTCTAATACAAACATCATGTTTTTTATTCTAGGACTTACTCTGACATTTATTGGGAATACGGCTCTCATAAGTACAACCTAGAAGCCTGTTTGTCATCTGTCCTCTCTCATATCTCAGTGACTTTAATTTTACTCTTCTATTTTTATCCTTTTACTTTATGGCCAACTTATTTTTTTAATTACTAGTTTGAAAACTATTTACATTAATTAAGAATTGCAACAATAACCCAATGAACTCCCATATATTCTTCACCTAAATTTACACATCATTATTACTTTATCTTCCTCGTTTTCTATCCCTGATAAAAGTTAATAGAAATATAATCGTAAGTATTATTATTGTGGAGATTTTTTAGGGGACCATTTGAAAAAAATGTTGCAAACTTCATGAGTCTTCATTCCTAAATATTGTAGTATCTGTCTCCCAGGAATAAAGATATCTTCCTTGTATTTATAGGCAACAACTGGGTTCCTATACATACCAAATACCAATATTGGGCAAATATTTGTGCCTAGTTACAGGCTATGGGAAAAGGTCTTTAACCCTGCATTTACACAAAAGTAAACTTCTCAATAGCACATGCATTCTGCAGCAGGTTCAGAGGAAGAGGGCAAAGCAGAAGCCAGCTGTGCATGACCAATTTCTCCTTCCTCGTTTGCCAGTTATGTTAAGTCATGATTTAACCTCTTGGGAAAAGAATGTGAAGGTCGAGAGCTGTCAGAAAGGTTATTTAGGACACTTATGGAGCTGCATGGATAAAAACAACACTTATGGAGCTTCATGGGTAACATGAAAGAAGTCTATGTCCTAAAATATATCAAATACTAGCAATGTTTTGAGTATTTAACATACAGTGCTGAATGGACTAGATATGTGAACATACCATGCACTCAAAAAGAAATGCTGCTCAATCTTACTCTAATTCATAATAAAAGAAATGTCATAACATAATAAAAATAAATAAAAAATAATTATGAGTATATTCAGCTAAAAATTAATCCTAACACTTTAAACTATGTATATTAATAAACTTTAAAAAAGGAAATGTAAATCAAAACTACACTGGGATGCTACTTCTCACCTATTAGTTTGGCAAATATTAAAAATTTTGACAATATACTCTGTTGACATACCAGTGGAAACATAGTCATCATACATCAGTAGTAGGAGTACAAATTTTGGAAAGAAATATGGTATCTAGCAAAATTGCATAAGTATCTATCCTTTGGCCCAGTAGGGTCACTTCTAGAAATATATACCAAAAGCATACTGGCAAAAACACACCACCACCACCACCAACAACAACAACAAAAAGAACCCCCAGAAGGATATATTTACAAGTCCATTAATTACAGCATTGTGAGTAAGAGCAACAGACAAAAGTACATATGTCGTCCATCACTGCGATTAAATAAACGAGGTTATATTCAAACATTCATACCACAGAATGCTATACTGTTAAAAAAGGAATGGCACATATATGTCCATGTTTTTATGAAGTGATCTCCAAGATGTATTATTAAGTGAAGAAGCAAGATGGAGTAAAACTTATGCCCTGTACTATGCTATTATATGTCAAAACAAACAATAGCATAAAGGCAAAATAAGTGCCTATCGATAAAAAGAAGAAATGGAGGGGAAATGAGAATAACAACAGACTACTTTGAGTACACCTTGCTTTTATATTTAACTCTGTAAAGGAACATTTAAAAGAAAAGAATTTCCTGTAAATCACTCTGGGATATAACTCTGGGATATACACTAAGGACAAAAGGAACTGAAGGAAGAAAAAAAACAAACTTTATCTGCTTATAGTAACCTTTTGTTAGTGATAGGGTTGTTAATACCATTTCAAAAATGTTGTGAGTATTGTGGAATAGTGTGACTAATTGTGTTGAGAACTTGGATTTACTATGCAGAAGTATGGAGGAACGGATGTAAGATTAATAAGATTAAGTAAATATCTCACAGGATTAAAGTTGAGTTGGAAATATTAGGAATTAACAATATAAAACTCATGATAACTTGTAGCAATCAACATACACCGTATAAACAATAAACAATGACCAACCCAGCAGTGACCACCACCAGGGCGCAGACAAGTACTGTTTTCCACCAAAAGATTCAAGTCCTCCAAAATAGTTCAATCTTCAATGGGACACATACAAAGTGAGCTACAGACATTTTCTCACACCAGAAAGCAAATAAGATAAATTGGTTGAGCTACTAGAAACTAGATTCCCACTCTTCTGTTTAGTCCTCAGGATGCTAACACAGTCAATCACACCCACTACCAAACTGTTCTGAGTTAACATCATTACTAAGCCTGCTGGGGTGAATTATGGTCAATGAGAAGGACTGGGGAAGGATTACTGCAAAATCTGAAATCTAGCCATGTTCTAGGGCAGCTTTATTTGATGAAACATGCTTTTAGGGCACCATCACTTCCCCATCACCTTTTAAAGAAAGATTTGGCAATAATGAAAATAGATAGCATGTATGTAGTATTTACTACGTACCAAAGAGTTTTGAGCTTTTCATATAATTACTAATTTAATGCTCAGACTGACGCTAGAATGTAAGTACTATTATTAGAGTCATTCTACAGATGAATAAACCAAGGTGCAGTTTACTCCAGGTCATATAGCTGGGTTGGTCATTGTTTATTGTCTATACAGTATAGGCACATGTATCCCTTTGAATCAGTATTTTTGTATTCTTTGGGTAAATACTCAGTAGTGTGATTACTAGATCATAAGTAGCTATATTTTTAACTTTTTGAAGAACCTCCACACGGTTTTCTACAGTGGCTACACCAGTTTGCATTCTCACCAGTCGTGCATTTTTCCCCAACACTTGTTGTTTCTTACTGTTTTGATTTTAGCCACTCTGACAGGTGTGAGGTGACATCTCATTGTAGTTTTGATTTGCATTTCCCTGATGATAAGTGATAATAGGCATGCTTTCATGTGTTTCTTGGCCATCTGGATGTCTTCTTTAGGAAAAAGGTCTGTTCATGTCTCCTGCCCATCTTTAAATTGGGTTATTTGTTTTTTAGGTGTTGAGTTTTGTAAGTTTATCATATATTTTGGATACTAGCCTTTATTGGATATGTCATTTGCAAATGTCTTCTCCCATTCAGTAGGTTGCCTTTTAGTTTTTTTGATCGTTTCCTTTGCTCTGTAGAAGCCTTTTATTTTGATGTAGTCCCAATAGTTTATTTTTGGTTTTATTTCCCTTGACTCAGGAGACATATCTTGAAAAATGTTGTTACAACTAATGCCAAAAAAGTTACTACCTGTGTTATCTTCTAGAATTTTTATGGTTTCAGGAGGTCGCACGTTTAGGTCTTTAATCCATTGTAAATTTATTTTTGTGTATGCTGTAAGAAAGTGGTCCAGTTTCATTCTTTCGCATATTGCTGTCTGGTTTCCCCAACACCATTTGCTGTCCCATTGAATAGTCTGTCCTGTTTTGTCAAAAATTAATTGGCCATATTTGTGGGTTTATTTCTGGATTTCCTATTCTGTTCTATTGATCTATGTGTCTATTTTTTGTGCCAGTACCATACTGCTTTAATTACTACAGCTTTGTAATATAACTTGAAGTCCAGAATTGTGATGCCCCAGCTTTGCTTTTCTTTCTTAAGATTGCTTTGACTATTTGGGATCTTTTTTAGTTCCATACAAATTTTAGGATTGCTTGTAGAACCCACACTGTTAATCACCATATTATACTGTCAGCCAGCACAGCTCAATAATGCTTTATGAAGAGCCATTGACACTACCACTTTTATACAAAATATCTATCACTTGAGAAAGAATATTCTGAACTGTAAAAATGTTTTAACCTAAGGCCATGTGTGAAAGAAAACTGTGGTTGCT
Source organism: Procyon lotor (assembly GCA_028646535.1). NCBI lineage: Eukaryota > Metazoa > Chordata > Mammalia > Carnivora > Procyonidae > Procyon > Procyon lotor. The sequence continues at coordinate 72,340,014 of CM053611.1, forward strand.
GCCACTTTTTCCTTTGTTTGCAATACACACACAAACACAAATGTCTCTTTTCCTTTCTAAGAGTTTCATACATATAGTATTTATTTATTTTAAAGATTTTATTTATTTGTTTGTTTGTTTATTTATTTATTTGACAGAGGGAGAGAGATCACAAGCAGGCAGAGAGGTAGGCAGGGGTGGGGAGTGGGAAGCAAGCTCCCTTGCTTGCTCTCCTCAGCTCCCAAGCTGAGCAGAGAGCCCAATGTAGGGCTCGATCCCAGGACCCTGAGATCATGACCTGAGCTGAAGGCAGAGGCTTAATCCACTGAGCCACCCAGGCGCCCCTACATGTAGTATTTAAATGAGGGAAAACCTTTGCACCAGTGAAAAATTAAGAATTTAACTCTAAATCACTAAAACTTTTCAAGCAATGGAAATTAACCAACCCACCAACTATCACCAAGAAAGAAATTAATGCAGTGAGATTTGAATACATGACTCTTAGATGCCAAAACCCATACATATGTTCAAATGCTGCTACACCGACCTCTAACTGTGGGCTGGTTACATAATCTCTCATCTTAAGTTTTCTTACTTCACAAGGATGTTATAAGCAGAAATGGATATAATAACTCCTCTCTTAAAAACTCAAATGTATTGAAAACAAAATGCATAGTAGCATTACTTTATCATTTTCACCTTTTACCATCATTTTAATATTCAGCCATCCATTTATTCAGATTTTGCTTTTTAGCTGACACTGATATGATGATGATAGTAAGTAATGAAATTATAAAAGGGAAAAGAGAAAGAGGAGAACACCCAGGGAAAGAAAATATAATACCCATCCGTGTTTGCTATTACACCTCCGAGAAGCAAAATATTTTGTTACAATTCTCCAAACGGAGGCTATTAAGTGAGGAATCCAAATGTCAAATATAAAATAATCACATTCATGTAGCCCCTAGATAATTACACATCCAATTTTCTTATTTTAATGGGAATAGGGATTTGCATGTTGTTGCCTTTCTCCAGAGAGTCTGGAGACTGTGTTTATTGTTTCCAGACCTGTACTGTGACAGAGTGAGTATCCTTTGTCTGAAAAAAAAAAAAAAAAAACCTCTCTCTGCTATTATAATAGTATCTAACGAGGTATCATTAGAGATTTTTTCCAAAGTCTACTTCTGTGGCAGAAATAATTCTTAAGAATGGTCTTATATTAGTTGTCAAATGATTTCTGTCTCAAACAGTTTTCTGAAGCTTGAGCTGGCCACATTTTATAAATCTAGTAAATGAATATTTATGGGATGATCTCTGCTTACTTTTGGAAATAAAGTTTGAGTGGATGAGTAAATCAGGTGAAAGATTTGCCAGCCCTTATATATCCTCTGAGAGTAATTGGTTCAACTATTTTCTAAAATGCATGTTTCATTTAAATCCATTTTGATAATTACCTTTTTACTTTCCATGATATAGAAAACCAGTTTAAGTAGGTATAGTCTAGTACTTATGTGACAGAATCCTAATTGTTCCCAAGAGCATATTGAAGCTTCAGGTTCTCTGAGTTACATTAATGCCACTTATGCTTAGAGTGCAGTATTCTTCACAAGAAAAAGCATCTTCCAAAAGCTTTATTAATGGATTATGTATATTAATAGTTTCGCCTTTAAAATGGTAAGTGGGACTGAAAACTGTTGGCATATCAGGAAACCTCTCTGTTTCTAATGCACCTGTGTGATAATAATATTATTATTCTCAATTACGTAATATAAGAATCCATTAGAGTGTAAATGTAAATCCTGTGATGCCGTGAACCTCTTCTTCATATAATTAATGTTTCTGAAGTTTATCAGAGATATCATAAAACATATAATCATGCCATTAATGTATGTGTAAGCAGCATATGACATGACCAACAGGATTTTGCTTGGTTTCTTTAGCAGTCCATACAAACTGTGGCTTAGCTGTGTAGTCTACTCTGGGAACTGAGTTCTAGAAACCAGATATTGGTTAGTGATTATCATATTCAGATACCTATGCATAAATTGCATGAAGACTTTCTTCAGCTAAGTACTTCATAATGAAAGGATTAATTGAGAATCACTGAACCATACCATGGAATAAAGGCTTAATTTGAATAAAGAGTTCACTTAGCATACTTATACACAAACATATTAGAAATAACCTCCAGTGTGGTTCTTATATTAACTTTCAAACTCTTCTCATTGTGTAATTGAGGAAACAATCAGATGTGGCTGAGGAAAATATTCCTTTTGTGTCTTTTTTTCCAATCAGTGTCTTGATTTTGTGTTGTCTACTGTAAGAATGTACTACAGATTGCATTATATTTTGGATTCTGCCTTCAGTTGGTTAATGTTTAAAGCTTAGTGACAATCCAAATTATTATTATTTTTTTAAAGATTTTATTGATTTATTTGACACAGAGAGAGAGATCACAAGTAGACAGAGAGGCAGGCAGAGAGAGGAGAGGGAAGCAGGCTCCCTGCTGAGCAGAGAGCCCGATATGGGGCTCGATCCCAGGACCCTGAGATCATGACCTGAGCTAAAGGCAGAGGCTTTAACCCATTGAGCCACCCTGGAGCCCCGACAATCCAAATTATTGCTATAGGTTTCACTTTCTCTCTTTTTATATAATATAAAAACATATACATACATGTTTATATTTTATATATAAAATATATATGTTTATAAACATTTATATATGTTTATACATAAAACATATATATCTAAATAATTATATATAGAAATATATAATATAGTAATATAAAATTATATAGTATATAAAGAAGTATATATTGTATATATTTATAATATATATTCTATGTTCTAGACATCTAAATAATATATAAAATAGATTATTTTCTCCTAAACCACTGCATATGCTATACTTTTTTCCCATTTTGCTTTCTCTCTCTTTCTGTGACACTATGAAGAATTATGGAAACATCTGGCTTCCTTGGTAGCTCTTAAGTTGAATCTAACCTCTAAAATGTATGATGTGACACAAAATTCAAGGACTCAGTAATCCTCCCTATAAGTAATATCAGCTAACTCCCTTATTACCAACTGCATCCACTCTCCACGTTCTGGGGCTTTGCAGATTATTGTGTACACCAATCCTTTATCAACATGAGAAGGACACTGACAAATTGATGTGATATGTCTCTGCCTTTAGAGGGGTAGGTGACAAAGTTAAGGGAAGAATCCTTACCAATCTATAACAAACTAGTTCTTGCTCATTTACTTGGGGATAAATCAAGACTGGGACATGTTAAAGAAATCCACACTGTTCAATGAGGGATTCTGAAGTCATAAATTAGCTCCATAAAATAAAGAAATTTATGGACCATTTGGTTTGCAATTTAAGGAGTTGCAAAGTATTGTCAACAGTAACTGGCTTTAACTTGTAACCTAATGGGTTAAGTGGATAAAGATAAATCTGCTCTTAGGCTTATGCCCCTGCATTTGTGCAGCAAGTTTGGGTGATGTAGAAATAATGTATTCAAAAGAAAATTACAGTAAACAGAAGTTAAAAATGCAAAAAAGCTCAAAACATGCAAATGGATATATGAGAACAGATAGAACCACAAATAAAAGTATTTCTGACATGAAAAATAATATATGAAAATATTTTTTAATTGGAGTACTTCTCAAAACCTATAGAAATCTTGAAAAGTGTGATGCCTAAGATAAATACCTTGTAATCAGTATATTCAAAGAAATTATATAACTATTAAATAATAATATTGGTATTTATCAATAAAACAAAATAAAATTAATCTCAGGGTAGCTGATAAGAATATATCCTGCTATTTTTATTAGGGAATCCATTTAAACAAAGTTAAAAGAAAACTTTTTCATTTCAAAAATAATACAATCTTCTATTTTTGCCATTAGCAGTCCTTTTAAAGAAATTATTTAGTAAATATCTGAGTACCAACTATTTGCAATAATTTTATAAAGTGAATTTCTGTAATAGAAGGACATTTCCTCATTGAAATCCATTACAATTTAAATATTTATTCAGTAACAAAACTATGAAGTTTAATTTTTGTATGAAATTTTAAAAGTATTATCACAACATTCTTGACTACCTGACAATACATGGGACATAATACTTCTAACCTGTTAGAGGGGAAATCCACTTCAACCACTGGGTTAAGATCTTACCACAAGGAAAAATAAACTTAATCTAATTCTTCATAGAATTGCTCGGAAGTACCAGTGTGATACTGAGATTAGAGTGAGCGCACTACTTTGGCACAGTTAACATGCAATGGACTTCCCTGAACAATTGGAGAGTATACAAGAATAGCAGCAAATATAGAAAAAAATACATGTACATATGTGACTCACAGCCTACCTCCTGCTTAGGTTTCTGGGATAAATACCGTATGTGTTCTATGACTGAAAACGAAATGCAGAGTGATTAAAAGCATAGACTCGGTAATCGGACTTCCTGATTTGAATCCAGGTTCCACCACTTGTTGCTATATGATTTGGAAAAAAAATTACTAAACATTTCTGTGCCTGGATTTCCTTAGGCTTTAAATGGACATGATAGCATTGCTACATTGTTGGCTTGCTGCTAGGGTCAAATATGTTAATATATTTAAAGCATTTAGAGCAGTGCTTGGCACAAAGAGGGCCCAACAAGAATCCGTGCTAGAAAGGACTTGTATCATTCACTGTTCATTTTAGGATTATGAAAACTGTTTTTGGTATTTGGGCCACAAAAGAACTTAGGACAGGAAATTAGACATTTATAAACTTGTTGCAAAGGCTGGAAATGTGAAAATAGAGATGTCACAAGAGGTTTAGGTCCAATCATAGAAATTGTGTTTTAGAGGTCAAGAATATGCTTCTGTAACCCAGAACTCAGAACTGTTCAAGAACCCACCATCAAAGTCATAGCTGACGAGCAGCTTTGCACTTAGTAACTCAAAATCAACCCTAGAATCTAGATAGCCATTATGAAAATCCCTGTCTGCTGAAGCCTGCAACACGCATGAAGCATTATCTATGGCAAAAAGCATTATTCATTTCTGTTCCCAGAGGAAGAGGCCCTCTGTCATATTTTTGTCTTCTGAATCTTGTGTGAGTTCAGGGTTTGGCAGAAGGTAAACTGCATGCAAAACAGTAAAGGCAAATGAGTCCAAGAAAAGTAGTTCCTTGTCTTCTAGCCCTTGTGACATTGAGAAAGGCTCATAAGCAAGGGATGAGAAGGATGCAGATTGTCAATTTTAAGAAGTCCAGCACAGGCCCTAATCTTACACTCTGTCAACTAATTGGAGAACTTTCCTGGATAAAGAAAGCACCATTGTGAATGACAAACCCTACCTTTGCAAAATTAAGAGCCCAAATGGAGAAAAACAAAAATGACTTAACAGTGGTGTATGAAATACAACATATTCTTTATCTATCTTCAGCTAAACCCTACTTTCTAAACTGTAAAATATTTGGATTTCTTTAGAGTATATCTTTTATAGAGAGTTGCCTATGCTTCAAAATTCATACACTGAGATATATGGAACTTTCTGAATAAAAAAAAAATCAAAGCCCAAACATACAGAAGGTGCTTTCGATTAATGAAATCCCATTACACATACTTAAAAGGTAAAGAAGCCTAGATCAAAAGTGAAATGAATGAAAATGTTGAGAACTGCCTTACTCATATCTCCTTAAAAAACCCATGAGATGAAATGAAAAAAGAAGCTTGTACCATAAAAGTATCATTAAAAAAAAAAAACAATAACAACTAGAAACCTACACTATGTAGATCCTACTATGAGGTTATTTGAAATAGTCCTTTCTGAAAAGTTAAAATCAGGGCCTATTATGGGAGAATGAGTGGAGCATTTGGTCCAGATCTCACATTTCCAGAGGACCTCAAATTTGTGCCTAATGACTTCTAATTGACAAAGTCAATGGGTGTGTGTGTGTGTGTGTGTGTGTGTGTGTGTGTGTGAAATATGTACTTTCTTTATCCAGGAAAGTTCTCCAATACTTTCTTAATAGAAAGTATTAAAACATACCACCATTTTTTGTAATCCTAAATTGCCATTTATATTTAAAAAATACACAGGGATTTTCAAGAAATGTAAAAGTGGATTGGGCCCCTTTTGACACGAGAGCCTTGGTCAGTATCATGAATGAGCTTCTCTGTTGACTTTGCTTACAACTAGTTGGTATTCACTCCTGTTATGCTGCCATTAAAAATCCATCTTATATCAATGAAGTTTCCTTTTTCATTGTATATTGGCAGCCTGAGAATTCTGCAAGGCCCTAAGTAATCTATAATATATTCCTATCAGTTTACTCAAGTGTGGACTTCAATTTTAGATGTTATCACACTGGGTCCAAATCCAGTGTGTGTCAGTGTGTGTGTGTGTGTGTGTGTGTGTGTGTGTGTGTGTGTGTATAGGGGGAGGGGGATGTTCCTTGAGATATTCAAATACTGATTATTGTCAATAGTGGATATTTATCTTTAATATTTTAAAACCTAGAAAGATAAATTAACATTTATTGAACACCTCTTCTGTTTAGGGCCAATGATTCTTTAATAAAATGTCATATGTCTCATGGGGAGGCATAAAATGCAACAATGTAGCTGTGGTACAGAAAAGTACAATATGGAAATCTCATCCCTTAACTCCTTCCCTCCTGCTCTTGCTTCTTTTCACTTAGATGGGCTTACCATGTTCAAATATAAGTATTTGTGAAATTTTACCAAATATTCTAGTTTGAATTCCTAATAAATAAAAATCTACAGTTAGAAATTTTCCAATAACCTTAATATCCATTAGATAGTTGAATTCAGTCTTTGAATATCAGCATTGGGCCTGCATAGATCTTGGTCAGAGATTAGCAATGAAAAAAAAAAAATCTATTCTGAGATTTATTTTAAAAAGCTCTATGGTACAAGGTGGTATTCTCACCATTTAGTAATTTATTTCATAAAAATTAATTAAAAACAAATCTCATTCAAAACAGTAACAGGATATAGAAAGTCGAGAAATTTCTAATAAAAATAGATATGTAACACATGAACAGAAAACTATAAAATTTTTCTGAAAAATATGAAAAGAAAAAATGTTAATAACCACCAAATATCTAAAAGAGAATATTAAGTATTTTAAAGAAAATAATTCTTCAAGAATTATTATTCAGTGTAAGTAAACTAAACACAGCAATCTTAAAAAGAACACAAAAATATATTACACTATGTAAA
>CM053611.1:72347344-72372777 GCA_028646535.1 Procyon lotor
ATTGCCTTTTAAATGTTGGAGAATGGATAGGTTTCTTTTTTTTTGCAATTTGAATTTTTTTAAATGAGGTTGAACTTGTTTTTATTATCATATAATGTATTGTTTGTTTCAGGGGTACAGGTCTGTGATTCATCAGTCTTACACAATTCACAGCACTCACCATAGCACATACCTTTAAAATTCAAAGGAAAAATAATCCCACAGTGGAAAAAAGGATATATGTAAGAATATGAGCACCAAAAAATGCCTGCATCTAAAAAATAATAGACAACAACATGAAGGTTGCTTGCAATCACTCTGAGAGTTTATTTCCATTGTAAAACAATCATGTAAATTGATAACAAAAAAACTGAAATGAAAAATGATCAATCTCACTAATAAGCAAAGAAGTAATTATTTTACATTGGAATGTTATTTTCATAAACCAAATTAGCACAATATGACTGTTAAATGAAAATATGGTGTTATTGCATGAACCATATATTTTGGGTAGAAAAATATTGGCACAACCAGTGAGTAAATATTTGGTGATGTATATAAAAAATGATAGAGTCAAAACCACTAAATCCATTCTTGGACATTCTATCCTAAGAAAATAATTCCAAATATAACAGAAATTATAAATAAAAATTCTTCATGGTATTATTAATATTATCATTTAATATTCTCACAAAGATAAAAGAGTTAAAATTTATAAAAATTTATTGAGACACACAATGAATGAGGCAATAATAAAACATATAAGTTATAAAACATAATAATAAAATGAACAGCTGTTAACAATTCTATTTTATACTTTCTTCCCCTACAGATAATTCCTACCTGAATTATGTCTTTACCATATGTAAAACAGATATTCCTAAACAAAGCATTGTTTTTCAATATTATGTGTGAGCTCCGTAAATGTGCATCCTATTATAATTGTCTGTGATTTGCTTTGCTTTTTTTCTTTTGTTTTCCTTTGTTTTCTTTTCTTTTCCATTTCGTTCCTACCCTCCATCTTCCCTCCCTCCCTCCCTCCCTCCTTCCCTCCCTCCCTTTTTTCCTTCCTTCTTTCCTTCCTTCCTTCCTTCCTTCCTTCCTTCCTTCCTTCCTTCCTTCCTTCCTTCCTTCCAATCTCTATCTATCTCTCATTTAATGTGTAAAGTTCATTTCTGTGCACTTCTAGGAATTTCCTCCTGAGGATGTTGCTATCTCCTAGTCTCCTAATACAAAAGTATAAAAGCTTACTAGAATCTAAAGTGAACTTTCTGAGTAATACGATATGTATGCTTTCAGCTTTAAAAGGTAAAATTAATTTGTTTAGGAAAATTGTTATTACCAATACAGTTCAACTTATAGAGTAAGCATTCCTATTGCCCAACTGATACACATTTTTTCAACAGGTAACTTCAGTTTTAATTTTTGCCAGTATAAGTGAGAGTAAAATTGTATCTTATTGTATTCTTAGCTTTCATTTTCTTATTTACTAAGGAATCTCAACATCTTCAAATGTTTATATGGCATTTGATCTTTCACTTTTGTAAAATGCCCATTCATTCATTTTGCCCTTTTTTTATCAGATTTGTCTTTTCCTTAATCTTTATATTTATTTAATTATATACATATTCTAAATATTATATAATTATATATTATTCATTAAGTATTAATATATGTTACTAGATAAATATATATTTGTTTATAAGAGCTGAGAGTGTTTTTAACTTACTCTTTTTTCAGTTACATATGTGGCAAACACCTTCTCTGAGAAGGTATTCTCTGGCTTTTATTTCACTTTCTTTATGGTATCTTTTGATTAGTAAAAATTCTAAATTTTGTGGTAGTAGAATTTGTCAATATTTCCTTTATGAATAGTAAAGTTTATGTTATGTCTAAAAATAATACATTTATTAATACACTTCAGTGTATTAGTCACTTTTGCACAGTTCCAATACCCAAATTCTCAGTGGTTTGCAACAATAAACATTTATTTTCTTTTAAAGATTTTATTTATTCATTTGATAGGGAGAGAGAGATGACGAGGGGGGGGGGAAGCAGGCTCCCCGCTGAGCAGAGAGCCCGATGAGGGGCTCGATCCCAGGACCCTGAGATCATGACCTGAGCTGAAGGCAGAGGCTTTAACCCACTGAACCACCCAGGCACCCCTAAACATTTATTTCTTACACACATTATAAATCAGCATCTGGGAGGAGATGATGCTTCCCCCTTCTATTTGTCTTCTAACTCTGGATCCTTATGGAAAGAGAAGCCCCAGTATGACACAAGTCAGTTTCACATCAGAGAGAAAACAGCAAAAGAGTTAGTGGAAATATGTAATCACTTTTAAAGATGGGATGTGATAGTGTGTGTGTATACCTCCATGCCATTGGCCAAAGCAATTTTCATAGACAAACACAATGTCAGTAGGTTAGAGATGTACATTCATTGCACATAGGATTTGCCAAGTCACAGGTCATTGATAGGGATATATAATCCTCTTACAGAAAGCAGAAATGCATATTTGGAAAGAATAACACAAACTACAATATTTTATTTTTACCATATTAAAAATCAAAATTTACATGTATAAACACACTCAAATATTTTTATAGGCAATGACTGGCATGAAATACACCAAGCTATTAACAGTTTTATATGGAAATTATTGATAATTTTTCTAAATTTAATGTTCTATATATCACAGTTTCTTATAATGCATATATATTTTTATAAACTGAAAAATATAAATTCTATTTAAACAGTGTCACCATTTAATAGATTTTAAGATATTTTTATTAGAAATAATGCATTAAATTTTACATTTCATTGACCATCAAGAAGTACTTTCACTGAAGGTAAATATTGACTCTCTCTTCGCATCAATAAATCATGATCCATTCCTCAAGAGAAGTCAATATCTACCTTATTGTTTCTCTAGACTCCAAATGAAAAGTTTGATGAATGTCTTTAAAATTTCTCTCAAGTTTCTGATGGAAGGTTCTTTAGCAACAACCATAGCTACTGAAAAGTTGTACAATTAATCATGAGATAGATCATCATATCTTGAAAAGAAGTGAACCAATAAGTAGTAAAGAGATGAACTGTTCTGTTTTCTTCAGTCACATATTAACATATAAAAAGAAGTTAACAAAAATAAATTACCACTTCTAAACGTTTTACATTAGAATGTTCAATATTCTAATGATTTCCTGAAATCTAATGGCTAGAACTTATTCCAATATTATAGTTATTTTTCTCTTATTTGATTAATGTAACTACCAAGCGTTTGTCTGTGATGATAAGGCATTGGATAAAAGTAAATATTTTTCACTATCTACCTCTTTTGATTCCAAAAATATTTAATTCAAGTGGGAAAAGAACACACACAGAAAATTTGGGGTGTGTAGAATCACTTATTCTAGGAAAGGTGTTATAAAGCAATAATCCACAGATATTACTGACTAAAATATTTCTAGAACAAATAGAAATTTAAGTCTATGGTGATTATTTTGATATTTATGCTTTTGGTATTGGTTATTATATTTGTTAAAAATACTTTAAGGTTGCTTGTGAGGGAAATTACTAAAAAGCATTTTAATTTAAATTCTTTTTAAAGTTATTGACCACCACATTATTAGTCACTGTCAAAATGTTTCTCAAAAATAATTCCTTTGGGGCATCTGGGTGGCTCAGTGGGTTAAGCCTCTGCCTTCAGCTCAGGTCATGATCTCAGGGTTCAGGTCATGATCTCAGGGTCCTGGGATCAAGCCCCGCATAGGGCTCTCTGCTCAGCAGGGAGCCTGCTTCCCCCTCTCCCTCTGCCTGCCTCTCTGCCTACTTGTGATCTCTCTCTTTCTCTCTGTCAAATAAATAAATAAAATCTTTAAAAAAAATAATTCCTTTAAACACAATAATGTTTCTATTTTGTAGCATTTTAAAATTCTATTGCTTATGTGTTTTAAAGTTGTTCATTTGCACAAGTTTTAAAATTCCTTATTTAAACCATTTTCACCTCTATTTCTTTCTTTGTGTAAAAAGAAAAGTTAGTTCTGTTGCAATGACCTATGGCTGACTGTAATCAGTAGATCCAGAAGGCCACTGAATGTAGGAATTAGTAGATTCACATGATAACACATGTTACTGACAGCCAGCAAGAGAGCCAGTCACGATGAGTATATCTAATATCTCAGTATAACCCCGTAACCCAAAACATATGCCAGGTTAGACCTTGACTTTAGACTACCATTTGTGGTGCTTCTCTACTATGACATGCCTATTGTCTGAGGTAACTCCTACTGCTGTTTCTGGATTTAGCTTAAACAAAAGCTCTTCCAGAATGCCTTGACTAACAAATTTCCTTCCTCAATATATGTCAGTTACCTTTCTTTCTGGATGTTTCTTTTTTTGTTTGTTTGCATGATATTTTATTTTGATATAATCTGTATACCCAACATGGGGCTCAAACTTACAACCCCAGATCAAGAGTTGCCTGCCCTACGATATGATGATCTATCTCGTGATTACCTCTGCCACTTTTATTTAACAAAACCTTTCAACACATTATAATTGACACTTCACTAATTGTTAACTTTTAAGCTAGTCTATCAAAAATAAAAGTCTCCTGAAGAATATAACTATAATATTTGTCTTTCCATCTAAAATATTTAATACTTTGCCATTAGCACAGTAAGCTATTGGTAAATGATTATTGTGAATAAGTTAACTTGCATTTCAAGGTTAAAAGGTAGTATTGCTTAGTGGTTAGGAATACAAACAATCCAAGCTACTAGGTTTGATTTCCCAACTCTGATACTTACTAGTCATATAATCTTGAGCTAGTTTTTTAATCTTTCTGTGCTTTAGTTTCCTCATCTATACAATAAAATTTATATTATTAAGGTATTGTAAAGATTATAGGAGTTAACATGTATAAAATAATTAAATCATTGCATGGAACATAATAAGCTTTACATTCTCATATACACGAATGCATTAACTGTAGTGATGTTGAAGTCTTTATAATCCAAAAGGATAAGGTAAATTTGCAAATATTCCAACCTAATCCAAATATGGGACACAAAAATGCCATGTTAGTGAGTAGATTCAACATTTTTACTGTTTTTCCAAATGGTTTCCTGTGTGGCTCACACTTACCAAGTTATAGCAATTACTCAACTGAAAATACACAATTCTTTAATCAGTTTATTGGGGAAATATGTATAGAATGCCTAAATACTCCGGTTACCATATACACCTTGAGAATAGAAAGATGAAAGTTTCATGTTTTAACAGAGCTTACATTCTAGTAGAGAAAGATAGCCAATAGAAATAAAATGCATAAATCCTTAAGAAATACCAGATAGTGGTAAGTACTATACAGAGAATCAAAGCAAAGTAATGATATAAGAGATCATGAGGTGGCTGCGTAGTTTGAGATGTCAGAGAAGAAAACTGATACTTAAATTGACATTTAACAGAGATCTGGATGGCAAGAATGAGCCAGTCTTGAGAAAGTTAAATAGCAGTATATTTTAAACAGAATAATTTTTGCAAATATCTGGAGATGGGAACAAGCTTGCTACCATCAAGAAACCAAAATAATTCTAGTAATTTTGGAACAAAAATGTAAAAGAAAAGTTGATACAAGGAGAGGTTGAATACTTAGCAAGAGCCAGTACATACATGGATTTTAAGTCTATAAGGATCTTGACAATCATTCTAAGTGAAGCAAATAATAATAATTTTTAAGAGGATACTAGCATGTTTTGATTTAACTTTCAGACTATTATTGAGATCATACTGTGGACAATGGAAGAAGAAGACAAGAAGAAAAGCAAGAAAATTAATAAACCATTACCATGATCTTGCCAAAAAGTCAAGATGACTTGGATTAGGATAATAATAGTGGGAATGGTAAGAAGTTCATGGACATACACTGAAGATGGATCTACATGACTTGCTCATGCATTAAAAATGACAAGAGAGTAAAAGACTGTAATATTTTAATAGGTTAGCCTCATGATTTTTGATTTAAGCTATACAATGGACTGTGGTATCACGACTGAAATGGAGGCCTGAGGCAGAATTAGGTTTGGGAACTACAGGTAAGAGTTCTCTTGTGGTAACACTAAATTTGAGATACTTAGTCCATATCCACATGAAGATGATGTTAGACTAGGTAGACTTATGAGGCTGGAGTTCTAATAACTTACGGCTTAAGATACAAATTTAGGCATCAGATTCAGGCTTAATATTCAGATTTGGGAGTCATCAACATATTAATTCAGAGCCTATACTGTAGTTCCTTTATTAAGTTATAAGGGATGTAATTAACACTTAATTTACTTCAAGTCTTCATTCTAATCTCATACAAAATACTGACTTGTTGGTATCTATTAGAGTTAATGTAATACCAAACATGGCTCTTCTTTTTTAATTCAGTACTTTATATCAAAGCAGGCATACTTCAATTTCAGGTATTTTTTCACTGTGACATTTTATCAATAGTCATCTGGCAACTAGGCTTTTCCAGATATTAGAAGGAAGTAGATAATTCTAAAGTTACCTGTGACAGATACTGTATTGAATTGATTAATGAGCTCATCCTGCTTTTCAGTTCACCATGAGCTTCAATTCATCATCATGAATTGCCATTAAGATTACTAAAAATTCAGAAGAATGTTTATATGTAAGCTCAATGATCAACCCCAGTCTTGCAGGTGTATAATTTGAAATACGATGCCTCTCTAGTGAAAAAATATATAATTTAGTTTTAACGTATTCTCAAAATTAGATAATAAGATAGCTAACTCTCATTTTCTCATTAGCGTTCCAAATAAATATGCACTTTCTCCAAATCCAGAAATAAGAAAATGGTCTCTATCAATATAATTTAAGTTGCTGATTTGCAATAAAAATGAGACTGGCATTTTAGCTAATCACATTTTACTCCATATATTATTCATTCAGCAATTATTGCCATGATCTGCAGATTCTTGAGGAAGAAATATTGAAGAAATATGTTGGGAGAAAATTGGAAGGAAGAAGGTATTTTCAAATAGGAAATTTTTTTTTTTTAAGATTTTATTTATTTGACAGAGAGAAACACAGCGAGAGAGGGAACATAAGCAGAGGGAATGGTAGCGGGAGAAGCAGGCTTCTTGCCGAGCATGGAGCCCGATGTGGGGCTCGATCCCAGGACCCTGGGATCATGACCTGAGCCGAAGGCAGACGCTTAACGACTGAGCCACCCAGGCGCCCCTCGAATAGGAAATTTTTTTAAGTAGGGAGAGAGAGTTAGGGATTTGCAGGGGCCCTAAATAAGTAGGGATGATTTTAGATGATGATTTATTTCTAAGGAAGCTTTCTGGAGGAACAGTTGGGCATTCCATCAGGGTACAGGGAAAAGCCAGAGAGCTGATTAAGTGTTCTGGTTAAGGTAAAAAAGAGAAAACAAAAGGAAGTTAAAGTACTTTCCTCTAGTATTCCCTATGTTTTGCACAATGAATTATTTTTGCATACAAATGCTTGGGCTTTAAAATGTGTTTGGGAAATTTACCGTGAAGTGCATTATGTTACCTCGTCTATTTAACTCACTGACCACCATCTACTTGAGTAGCTGTCATGGATTTGTCTACAGCAAAAGGGGCAAAAATGGGCCATGTTTTTGAGGCCAATAGTTTAACTGCTGCCCCATATTTGACTTTTTTTTTTTTTAAGATTTTTTTATTTATTTTACAGAGAGAAACACAGCGAGAGAGGGAACATAAGCAGAGGGAATGGTAGTGGGAGAAGCAGGCTCCCCACCAAGCAGGGAGCCCAATGCGGGACTCAATCCCAGGACCCTGGGATCATGACCTGAGCCGAAGGCAGACGCTTAATGACTGAGCCACCCAGGCGCCCCCCCGTATTTGACTTTTAAAAGCAAGGACGCTATTTAAGAATTAAATGCAGTGTAAAACTGAATATTTTCATTATGTTAGCCTTAACATTTTCACTCTTCTACACATATATGCCCTGCCAAAATCTTTATGAAAATTCCATAATTTCAAACAAGAACAGCACATTCACACACACTTATGCTGTATATTGGACAGTCATATTTAGGTTAAAAAAATCTCTATTTTTACTTTCCTGATTATGTTCCTGTCGGTGCAGTTTAAAACATTATAATCTTAGAGAGAAATACTTCCTTTTATATATATATATATATCTTCCTTCAGAGAAATAACCTCTTTTATTATGGCATCACTCTGTGCATTGGAAACTAAATCTGTTTGCTTCATGAGAACAAAGGTGGGGACAGCAAGGGGTATAAAAATTAACTGCTAGTTTCTAAGCAGTAGCACTAATACCCCAATGAAGCTCAAACTGTTTAATTTTTTGGCAACTGAATAGACAGTTGCCAGCAAGTGATCCTCATTTTTCCTGACATCCCATTTCTGTCTCTGTTCCTATCACCTACCACTGTGAATTTATAATTGCTAACAAAGAATTGCACTACATTTGCCAGATTTAAATGGATTTCATGGCACACTGATGCAATTACATGCCCTTTCTTCAAAGGCTGAAAGTGTGTCAGCTCGACAATGCACCACATGGCAACAGACGGCAGTATTTGACTGACTGGTCTAAGTTAGTGAAGAGTGTCATTCTGCTCTCAGATACTTCTGCATAGACTGGGGAAATTAATTTACAATGGGAAAAAAATAAAGGACTTTTCATTCTGCCCATTTAGTTACCTACAAAAGCTGTGACCAGTCATACAATCCTTTGGAGTCTAGTGCAGATAGACAACAAGCATCATTGATTGTTGACAAGTCACATAAACACTCATTCCTAATGTCACTTTCTTAATTTATAACTTTGTCACTTTCTTAATTTATAACTCAAGATGCTAGGACTTTAAGGTCCCTTTTATAGGTGCCAAGTTCTGGTGGTTCAGTCCCTGAGGTTAAGAAGTCTTGCAGGTTTTGTCTGATAAGAATCAGTAAAGCAGAGAGCTCAAGCAATTATCTATAGTCCACAGGATGTAATATACAAGATGCTACATTAACAGAAACATTTTAAGAGCTAAATGTGTACAGAGAAGCCTATTACATTCCTCTTTCAATTATATGTACATAAAAACTCAGAAGCAGGGCCAGACACCAGTGCTTGGGACAACTTACCAAAACTAGTTTCCTGATTTGTTCTTCTCAGAGGCAGTGTCATTTCCTTGTTCATTATTTCAGGGTTCATCAGAGCCACAAATTAAAGTGTTATGACTTGCATACATTACTCTCAAATTGACTTTGATGTTCAGCCAGGATCCCTCGTGCTAGTATCATTGCCTGAAAAAAGGTCAGATTTCTTCTACCACCCATCCCCAGGGAAGTAACGAAGAATAGAAACCCACACAGTTCGCTAGTCCCCACTGGAGCAAAGGTTCTGACTGCAGATCACCAGCTGCTTGGAACTATGTATAGAGAAATCCCCCCATTTTGCTTTTATTTTCAACCTTGGAAATATAGCTACAGAGTTAGTCTAGTAAATAGCCTGTTTGTATCAGTAGAAAATAAGACATGTCTTACAGTCAAATATAGGCCTAAAAGACCTATTAACATATCTATGCAACTAGAGAACATCCAAAATTGTTTGTTTTTACCTTTCTTCTACTCTGAATAAAAATATCCTTTTCTCCACAGCTCCTAATCATTAGCAGAGGCAGTAGTGATGCATCATTTAAGCCATGAAATTAACATACATGTGAGATCACTGAAGTCCTCCATAAGAAAATAAAGCAAAAGAGAAAAAAAATCATTTTTTTCTTATCTGGTTTCTAGTGAATGCCACACCATGTGATAGATAGTATTCAGTCATCTGCTGAATTGAACTTCTATAAAAATTGAGAATTTACAATACTGATACTGTTTCTTAATAGAACTTACTTGACACTTAAAATCCAATAAGTGTCAAAAATTGTCAGAGAAAGACAATTACATGATTTCACTCCTATGTGGAATTTAAGAAACAAAACAGAGGAGCATAGAGGAAGGGAGGGAAAAATAAAGACAAAATCAGAGAGGGAGACAAACCAAAAGAGACTCTTAACCATAGGAAACAAACTGAGGGTTGCTGGAGGAGAGGAGGGCAGGGGGAAGGGGTAACAGGGTGATGGACATTAAGAAGGGCACGTGATGTGATGAGCACTGGGTGCTATATACAACTGATGAATCACTGAACTCCACCTCTGAAACTAATAATACACTGTATGTTAATTTAATTGAATGTAAATTAAATTAAATTAGATTTTTAAAAAATCCAATGAGGTATGGATAACCAAGGAAATGACTGTGTAGCCACTTTTTTAAAGATTCTTTATGCAGTGTTAGCTCTCTTTCCTTCTTTTCTTGAAGACATATTAAGCAGCTCCCACAATATTTTTTGTTTCCCACTTCTCCTTTTTTCCATCTCAATCATGTCTGTATAAAGGAAAAGTCCATTTCAGCATTTTCTGTATCAAAAGATTCAATGCAGAGGAAATCAAATGTTATTTTTACATCCAGTTTAATTCAAAGCTTTCTTGATCCATCTTTGAACCCCAATTCAGGTCTGTCCTATCCCTACAGATTTCATATTTAAGAGCATTGTAACTCTCAAGTAAGTAATCCATGGATAAGTAATTAATTATAAAAGCATCCATTTGAATTAATAGCAAAGGAAAGTTTCTCAATGTGCACTGAGTTTTACTAAAATCCAGTGTATGTCCCTTTCATTCTATAGTCAGCTTTGGCAAATGTATATAATTTATGTATATAGAGTATTTTTAATTTGAATTTTATTTTTGTATAATCAAAATATTCAGACAATGAAAGGGATACAGTAGGATGCCTGTGTCTCCTTCTCACCATCTGTTTAACTCCAATCCATAGTTACTTTCCCAAAGGTAAAGACTATAAACAATTCTTTCATATCTTTTCATTAAAAAGTATGTAAACCACAATATGTATGCATTTCATATAAATTGTATTTATACAAATATAATAATATAAACTCTGCTCTACCTTGTTTTTCTCTTATATTTTTTCATATTCGTGTATTCAGATCTCCTAATTTTTTAAGAGCTGTATAGTATTTCATTATATCATAATTATTTATTAAATATTTTTTTTGTTTATTCTCACTTTTTTCAGTTAAATTTATTTTTAGAAGCTTTTGGTTTCCAGAAAACAATGAGCAGAAAGCACAAAGAGTTTCCATATATCTCATTCCCCCCCTCCAGTTTCCCCTATTATTGATATCTTGCATTATTATACTATATTTGTTACAATCAATGGGTCAAGATTGATACATTGTCATTAACTGAAGTCCAAAGTTTACATTAGGGTTCACTCTTGGTGTATTGTACAATGTGTCTTAAGGGTTTTAACAAATGTATAATGACATGTATCTACCATTACAGTATCTTATACATTAGTTTGATTACACTAAAAATCTCCCATTCGGTCCTAGTCATTCCTGCCTCTCTCACCTTGAACCCCTGACAACCACTGATTATTTTACTGTTTCCATAGTTTTGACTTCTCCAGAATGTCATGTAGTTAGAATCCTACAGTATACAACTTTTTCAGGTTGATTTATCTCACTTAGAAATATGCATTTAAAGTGACTCCATGTCTTTTCATGGCTTGATAGCTCATTTCTTTTCAACACAGAATAATTTTCTATTGTCTGGATGTACTTCTGTTTGTTTATCCACTCACCTACTGAAGGATATCTTGGGTGCCTTCAAGTTCTAGCAAACGTGAAGAAAGCTGCTACAAACACTTGTGTTCAGGTTCTTGTGTAGATATAAATATTCAACTCATTTCGGTAAATACTGAGGAGGATGATTGCTAGATCCATTGGTAAGACTATGTTTAGTTGTGAATGAAACCACCAGCCTTCCAAAATGGCTATACCATTTTGCATTCCCACCAGCAGTGAATAAGAGTTCTGGTTATTCCATGTCCTTGCCAATGTTTAGTGTTATCAGTGATCTGGATTTTGATCATTCTAATAGATGAGTATTGGTATCTCATTGTTCTTTTAATTCGCATTTCCCAGATGACTTATGATGTTGAGCATCTTTCCTTGTGCTTATTTGCCATCAGTATATCTTCTTTAGCAAAATATCTTGTACAGATATTGCTTATTTTTAATTAGGTAATTTGTTTTCTTGTTGAGTTTTAAGAGTTCTTTGTATATTTTGGGTGCTTGTCCTTTATCAGATATCCACTTTGCAAAGATTTCCTCAAATCTTTGTCTTGTCTTTTTCATTTTCTTAACAGTGTCTTTCACAGTGCAGATTTTTTTTTTAACTTTAACAAAGTCCAATTGTTATGGTGTGAATATGCCCCCTCTAAAATTTCTAAATTAGGGGCACCTAGGCGGCTCAGTTGGTTAAGCAGCTGCCTCTGGCTCAGGTCATGATCCCGGGATCCTGGGATTGAGCCCTATATCGAGCTCCCTGCTCAGAAAGAGGGAGGAGCCTGCTTCTTCCTCTCTCTCTGCCTGCCACTCTGCCTACTTGTGCTTGCTCGCTCTCTCTCTCTCTCTGTCAAATAAATAAATAAATAAATAAATAAATAAATAAATAAATAATATTTTTAAATAAATAAATAAAATTCCTAAGTTAAAATCCTAATCCTCAGTATCTCAAAATGGGACCATATTAGGAGACAGGGTCATGACAGAGATAGTTACATTAAAATGAACTCCTTAGAGTAGGGCCTAATCCAATATATCTGGTGTCCTTATAGGAAAAGAAAATTTGTACAAGCATGTGCAAAGGGAAAAGGCTGTGAAGATCCTGGTAGAAAAAGGCCATCTACAAACCAAGGAGAGAGCCTGTAACAGACTCTTCTTTCACAGCCCTTAGAAGGAGCCAGATCTATCAACACTTTAATCTTAAGTTCCTAGCCTCTAGAGCAGTGAGTAAATAAATTTTCATTTTTTTATAAATTTTTATTTTTTAAGTTACCCAGTCTCTGATACCTTCTTATAGCAGCCCTAGCAAAGTAATATACCAATTTATCCATTATTTGTTCTTTCATAGATCATATAGTTTGTGTTCTAAGAAGTTATTGCCAAACCCAAGGTCAGCTAGATTTTCCCTTGGTTTACTTTTTTCCTATCAAAATAATGTTATATATCTCTCTTCTCTTTTTTTTTCTTTTTTATTCCAGTTGGGGATATATACTTTCACAAGAATATCTTTATATCCTTAGAATAAATTCTTAGCATTTTCCTGATGATGAGTGCTATTGAGCATCTTTTCATGTCTCTGTTGGCCATCTGTATGTATTCTCTGGAGGAATGTCTGTTCACATCTTCTGCCCATTTTTTAATTGGATTTTTTTTCCTGGATGTTGAACTGTATTCATATCTGTATTCATATTGTTTTCCACAGTGTCTGCACCAGTTTGCATTCCCAACAACAGTGCAAAAGGGTTCCTTTTTCTCCACATCCTCACCAACACCTTTTGTTTCTTGTGTTGTTGATTTTAGCCATTCTTATCAGTATGAGGTGATAGCTGTTGTTTTGATTTGTGTTTCCCTGATGATGACTGATGTTGAACATTTTTTCATGTATCTGTTAGCCATGTATAGGCCCTCTTTTGAGATCATGTCTTCTGCTAATTTTTTCATTGGATTATTTGTTTTGAGGGTATTAAGTTGTATCAGTTTTTTATTTGTTTTGGATACTAACCCTTTATTGGATATGTCATTTGTAAATATCTTCTCCCATTCCGTACATAGGCTGTCTTTTACTTTGTTGACTGTTTCCTTTGCTGTGCAGAAGCTTTTTATTTTGACGTAGTCCCAATGTTTGATTTTTGCTTTTATTTCCCTTGCCTCGGGAAATATATCTTGGAAAATGTCGCTATGTCTGATGCCAGAGAGATTACTGCTTGAGCTCTCTTCAAGGATTTCTATGGTTTCAGATCTCACATTGAGGTTTTTAATCCATTTTGAATTTGTTTTTGTGTAAAGTGAAAGTAAATAGTCCAGTTTCATTCTTGTGCATGTGTCTGTCCAGTTTTCTCAATACCATTTGTTGAATATGATGAAGTTTTAGAATATAAGTGAGGTTTAGTGGGTTGGAGTCTGGAGCAGATGGCCAAGAAAGAATTCTTGAGATATCTTTGGTACAAAATGGTGGTTTATTAAAGCACGGAGACAGGACCTGTGGACAGGAAGAGCTGCTGTTACTGCTGCCCTGGGGCTGTGAGGAGTGGTCCATTATATACATGCAAGTTGGGAAGGGGTCAGGAATAGTCTCTAAGTCTCTAAGGAATTTTGGAAGCAAGGTTTCCAGGACCTTCAGGGGTCTAGATGTTGTTGGGAAAAGGTCATTTATTACCGTCTAATAAACCTTAGTCATGAGACCCTTCAGATGTACATTGGTGGGTCATAGGCTTGGGGTGATTGCCAAAACATATTTTGGGGGGTTGAGAGATAAAGGAAGTTTCCAAAGGAATTTTTATATGTTAAAGTAGACTTACAGGATCCTGGTTGGGGTGGTGGTCGATCAGGCTAGGATTGCCTTTTGCCCTTAGCAAAGTATTAAAGTGAAGGCAGCTGAGTCCCTAGAAGAATGTCACTCTGCCTGTTTTAAGGACTTGTCAGAGGGCTCTAGATAGTAAGGAAATTTAATAACTTTCCTTCTGCCTCAGTTTCCCACATCAGACAGACTGTCTTTTTCCCATTGCATATTCATTCCTTCTTTGTCACAGACTAATTGACTATACAACTGTGGGCTTATTTCTAGGCTTTCTGTTCTATTCCATTGATTTATGTGACTGTTTTTATGCCAGTATCATACTATTTTAGTTACTACAACTTTGTAATAGAACTTGAAATCTGGAATTGTGATACTTTCACTTTTGTTTATTATTCACATAAAAAGAATGAAATCTTGCCTTTGCAACAACATGAATAGAGCTAGAAAGTATAATGCTAAGCGAAAAAAGTCAGTCAGTGAAAGACAAATACCATATGATCTCACTTAACTGTGGAATTTAAAAAACAAATCGAACAAGCAAAGGAAAAGAGAAAGAGAAACCAAGAAACAGACTCTAAACTACAGAGATCAGAGTGATGGATACCAGAGGGAAGGTGGGTGAGGTGATGGGGGGAAGTAGAGGATGAGGATTAAAGAGTATACTTATGATGATGAAAAGAAAGCAAAACAAAATAAAATGGAAAAAAAAGAGTCACCCAGTAAAAAGAAAAAATATATATAAATTCTTAGCAATGAAATTGCCATGTCAAAGGTATGTAGTTTTTGCCAAATAGTCTATCAAAAAATTGTAATAATTCAGCATCTTAACAATAGTTGAAATGCTGTTTTTATCTCGCTCAAGTTAACACTGAGTATGTTTCAAATTTAGTAGTCATTGTCAATCTGATAAGTAAAAGTATGTCTCATCATGGTTCTTTTTCATTTCTTATGAATGAATGAATTTAGGAATTTAAAAAATACTTATGGGTAATTAAAATTTCTTTTTATGAAGTGTCTCTTTAACTCTTCTATTTTTATTGCACTTTTAGAATTGTTTTATTTTCTTACCTGATTCACATTTTACTGAGACTTGAAAGAAAAATTTAATTATAACTAACTATAATTATCCTTTGAAAATATCCTATGTGCTTAATTTTTTTTTAAGATTTTATTCATTTATTTGACAGAGAGAGAGAGAGAGATCACAATTAGGCAAAGAGGCAGGTGGAGAGAGGGAAAGCAGGCTCCCCGCTGAGCAGAGAGCCTGATGAGGGGCTCCATTCTAGGACCCTGAGTTCATGACCTGAGCTGAAGGCAAAAGCTTTAACCCACTGAGCCACCCAGGCTCCCCATCCTATGTGCTTTAAAAGAAAATGCATTCTCTATATTTTTAATAAAGAGTTACATATATGTAAATTAGATCAAGAATAATATTTCTATTCTAATATTATTTAGCTTTACTTATAAATTTGATATTTTGGAGAGAAATTTACTAAAATTTCCTCCATGGTAGCAAATCTGTAAATGTAGTTTAAGAGGGTAGCTAAAATCTGGCAGTGTTTGCTAGAAGTTGTCTTTATTTAGTCCTTAGTTTCATCAAGCTTATACTTTTATGTTTGAAGACTTTATTTTGCAAAGCAAATGCTTTGTCATGGCTTTTGAATTTGCCAGACATACCCGTTTTGTGAATTCTGCCCACACACGCATGTGCAAGTGCTTTTGATCTTACACACTATCAGGTTTGTGGATTTCATTTTTGTTTTTTTACCTGTGTGGCAAAGACTGCTAGTTTTGCCTCCCAAATTCCCAACAGTTGTACTGTTGTTTCATTGTAAAAGGCTGAACTGTATATGAAATTGCAGCTATTTGACTATTTTTGATACCCAGAAAAGGGCAATTTGGTATGGTTCAATCTGTTATCTATTATTTCTCTTTGCCTACTTCAAAAATAAAATCCTTTACATTAATCACATTCATTTTCACTCTAAGATGTATTTGAAAGGATTTTTTTCATTTCTCCTTCTAGAAATATATTGTTCCCTTTGATAATTTGTCTGTTTTCAGTTATAAAAATTATAACTTTATATATTGCCTCTCCACATTCTATTATCTCCTTTAGATCTTCAGTTAGACGACAGCTAAAACTTCCTCTTCTGCATTCTCTGTATTTTAACCCTTTTTAGATTTTTAACACTTCATCTAGTTGTGGAGCAGCTCCATGCACACTGGCGTGTTTTCTGTCTCACTAAACCTGTATTTTCTGGACATTGCATATAATGGGAATCACACAATATGCAGTGTTTTGCATGTGACACTTGCCAGACTTTTCTTGAGATTCATCCATGTTGTAACATGAATCATTATTTTGTTCTTTTTTTGTTGCTGAATAATATTCTATTGTATGGTTGCTGCTTCCCAATGGCGCACGGGAGAAGAATGAGGCACAAACAAGTCAGCTGCAAGAGAAAGGGAGCAGGGGACGACAGTAAAAAAGACTGTCTCCCCAAACAACTCCTCAGTCTCCCATTTATTGGAAAGTAGGTAACAACCAACAAAGAAGCCTGACCAGATTACACCTTGGCCATGAGGCTTGCAGATAAGTAAGAAGAAAGGCAAAACATTATCTGGTCAAGCAGTATGAAGTTTATAGTTGAGCAAGCATATTCAAAGGGATCATCTAATTAGCCACAGGTGGTCTCTGGAGAAGGGGAGATAACAGAAAAAAGAAGCAGGCTTTGTTCCTCCCGAGCCGGCTGGGCGTTCCCAGCTGCTCAGCTCCAAGGACAAATCTCGTCCTCTCCCCCAGAGCCTGTTGCCAGTACAAATTTTTCTTAAGGCTATATCTATGCATGCTTGGTAACTAGTACAATTTCTCATGGGTTATATTTTAAGCAGTACATTGTTTTGAGGGACAGTTACATATGGGCATACATCTTTTTGGTATCCATCTCCTGGCTGATGGACATTTGAATTGCTTACAACTTTCATTATCGCAGAGTCATGTTTTATGGACATTCACATTCAAATTTGTGTTCACATATATTTTTGATTCTTTTGAGTAGAGTTCTAGGAATTAAATTGTTGAGCTGCAAGAAGTTTACATTTAATATTTTAAATTAGAGTGGAAATATATTATGTAAAATAACCACATAATTTCACATTTCCATTAGCTACGCAGGAGGATTTCAGTTTTTCATATTCTCAGAGACCTTTGGGAGAAATATCCAGTGTGCCAAGATACATGTAATGTTAATCTTAAGAAGAGAGAAGAGAGAGAAAGGGCTATAAAATTTATTACAAGAACAGGTGAAACCACCACTTTCAGTGAAACATTAATCCATAAATCCAAGAAGCTCAGTATACCTAAATTATCATAAAAGCAAAGAGGTTATAATCAAACTGTTTAAAAACAAAGAGATAGAAAAATGTAAAAACAGCAAGAAAAAAAATTACTCATAATCATATACATGGGAACAATAATAAGTACGTAACTTCTCATGAGAAACAATGGAGATCAGAAAGCAGCAGAATGAAATATACAAAGTACGGGGAAAAAACTATGAACCAAAATTTCTGCCTGTAACAAAACCATTCTTTAAAAATAAAGAATGTTTGGGGCACCTGGGTGACTCAGTGGGTTAAACTTTTGGCTCAGGTCATGATCTCAGGGTCCTGGGATTGAGGACCTTGAGCAGGGAGCGTGCTTCTCCCTTCTCGGCCGCTCCCCCTGCTTGTGCTCTCTCTCTCTCTCTGACAAATAAATGTATAAAATCTTTAAAAACATAAAATAATAAAATACAAAATATTCCCATGTACAACAGTCTTGGGGAATATACAGCTCAGAAAAAATAGAGCCCTGCTATTTAAAGTTACTTAAACTCAAGTAATGGAATTGTTTCAAAGCTGCAGGTAAGATGTATAAAGAGATGGTTTAACTCTCTGACCTTCTCCATGAAGACCTATGTTAGATTTCAACCAGGTCTCTGCTATTAAACTCCTAAAGGAAGAACCCCAGTATGCAGTAATTTCATTAACACAGCTAAAATGGGATTATAATGATAAGAGTGTCTCCTCTTGAAACTATTAAAACCCTCTTGCAATATGTTAGACTTTAATTGTATAATTAAGTGTATACTGTATATTTTAATTGTTCCTCATAGCCAGAGGACCACTTCTGTTACTAGTGGAAAATTACCTTGGACCATCCATCATGCATATTATATGAACAAAATAGAGATCTCAGAGATTAACAGAAGTTTTCATGGACATCTTATATATAATGGAGGCATACTTAAAATCTTTAGGGTTGTGATTATTCAATAACCAATATTAAGATAATGCATTAGCCACTTTGAAAATAAAGCTGGATTCCCTGCTCACTACTCAGTTCAAAATAATTTCACATCCATAAAAATGATAATAATAATATGAGAATACCACAAGAATATGTCAAACATATTTATATCAATAGATAGTAAAAGCTCCAAAATGAAACCAGAAACAATATAGCTGAATTCCAATATATTCGAGAATCTAAACTGAAAGACTTTGGTTAGCAGAGTAAATAAGAGAAATAAAGCTAAAATACTAATAACAAAGTAGTGAAGCAATTGCAACATACATATAAATATCAAAGAAAATATTAGAATCCTCACATACAGAGTTTTCACAAATGAATTAGGAATTTCATTTAGAAATGAGAAAAATGGGCAAAAGATAAGAGGAAACTTCTAAATTAAATCATTAGATAACAAATAGGAAAAGCAATTATTTTTTATAATAGCCAATAAAAGCAAGTAAAATTTATCTGTAAAAAGTTCAATTAGTATAATCTTAATTGTAGGTATTTTGATGGCTTATGTAAAAATATAAACCACACATACTTTTGGAATTTGTGACCTCACCCTGAGAGTATGTTCCTAATAATCATATTAGTATAAAAAGTACTGTCATACAGTACAGTCTCTTATCATAAAAAGTTAGAAAGAATGTAATGCCCATGAACAAAGAATTGATAAAAGAAATTATGATGTAAAGATGCAATGGATATTATGGAACTATTTAAATTAGTGCCTATTCAGGAATTTAAATCCTACTGGAAAACAAAATCAAGAACTTTTTTCTTAAAGGAATTAGTGAAAAATTGGCTGTTAATTTGTTATCTAATAAGAGACCAATAAAAAAAAGGCTAAGAAAAATGTTCCCTTTGGCAAAGTTTCCCTTTTAACTTCCAACAAGAGCAATGATAACTTGAAAAATCCAGCATCAAAGAGATTTAAACCAGACACACACATGCATGAACACACGTTCCCTAGTTCTCTCTGTCTCTCTCTCTGCTGGGTAGTTCATATATGCATGAATTCCTGCAAAGATTCTGAATTCCTAGTTATTACTAACTCAGGTTTTCTGTGTGTAGCCTATATGTCATCTTGGTTTTCCCTGTCCTGGGAGTTATCATTAATGCCATAACTTGAATTTGATTTGCAAAAGACCCCACCCCCACTCCAGGCCTTAGAGACAGTTCAGATTTCCCTCTGTAATACATGTAAAGTCTTGCAGGCTCATTTCTTCTCTCTGTAGCTTCACATCTTCCTACTTTACCCTAAAGTCAGACAGAATATAAGATAAGAGAATATAAAACTCTCTGCAGTTTTTAAAAAATTAAATTGCAACAAGCATTTTGTGAATGTAGTGACTTTACTGTAGTCTCAAAGATTTATGCAAAGGAGTCACCCTTTTCAGTATTTGTACTCTGATGTATCTCTGACTCTTCCCTAAAGAGTTAAAAACTTGCCATGCAGAATAGTTTTTCTTCCTTTGTTGACATCTGGGAGCAAATTATTACCCATTCCTCACATAGACTCACCTACTACTAAAAAACATTCTCTTCCTGAAATGAGTTTCTCCATAAGAGCAATTATTCTGCCAGATGCAGTGTTTTCCAACTTTTTATTCCTGGCAATAGGTGACTCCAGCTCATTAAGTCATAATCCCATGGTTTGCTTATACTAGTGATGGCAGATATTGTGAATTTGCTACTCTGACTCTTTTTCTCTCTTGCCTTCTTTATGTAGGTGGGAAAGTAAATACTGCCTTTCCTAGACTTTCAAGCAGTTAGAGGTGACCATATGGCCCAGTTTTCACTCTAAGATGAAAATATAAGTAGGCAGGTGGAGCTTCTTCCTGGAAAGCTTGTTAATGGAATGGGATAGCACATTAACAATCAGCTCTTTCACTTTTCTTCCTGCTTGAAAAGCAAATGCACTATCTTGAAATACAGCATCAACTCTGATTCTGCAAAGATGAAAGCCACACACAAATAATGGCAGGCCAGGATGACAGGATGATCTGTGTCTCAGTTGTCATTGCTGCACTATCACACAATCCCAGGACTATATAGCTCTAACTCTTTAATGAAGGAAACAAATAAATACTTCCAGTGTAAGTCCATGTAAATCTTACAGATAATGTAGGTTTCCGTAAATATGTGATGATCATAAGAGGTTTAAGATTTATAAAGCACTTCCTAGTTTCTTTTACTCCATAGTTAAACTGGGTACTCCATTTCTGTATATCATTCATTTCTCCTCATATTCCTAAGAAACACTAGCTGTCGTATTTCTACCAGTTTGTTTAGTTGCCTGTTTTAATGTTGACTGTCAGCATATAAAAGTATTAATAAACACATTGGTAATGTAAAGTCATATGTAATAATTATATAATGGTCAATTTTCATTTTAATTTCAAAATGTAATGAACTGCACTGACCTATAGAACCTCATAAAACTGTTCTCAATAGTTAGCATACTGTGTGTTACTTATTCCTTGAAGTAGGATTGTAAGACAAGCAAAAATAAATCAAAGTCTAGTTTGTTATAAGATTCTGATAACATTTGTACCTTCCAACTTCTCAAAAATCCTAGAAATACAAATTATAAGAAGGAGAGGCCAATATCACAATGGGAAATCCCGGGCCTCCTTTTACCTCTAGTTTAAAAAAAGTCATCATCAAAACACATAAATGCACACCACAATCTATGATGAATTAGGTCAGATGTGTACTATGTCAACATCAGGAATTTTATCTGCGTTCAGTATGTTACATTATAACAGTTCAGTTCTTAAAATTGACATTAGAAAATCATCTTTAGAAAAAGAAGTCAAGACAAAACTCATTTTTTCTGAAATATATTTATCAGGGGGGAAAAAAAGCCGGTGCATCCTCAGAATATGTCACATAGTAAACACTGAAACTGAATGGGGAGGAGTACACCATCATGTCACCAAGGTGTTTTGCTTTAGTGTAAATAGCACCATCCTTATACTTTAGCCTTCTAAAATTTTAATATTTTAGGAGCTTTTTTGTTGTTTTTTTTTCTTAAATACATTTTAGTTCTTGCTACATTAGCCAAATCCTTAGGTTTCCTCCCTCTTATAATAAAGATACCCTAAGTATATATGTGGTGAGATATAGAGGTGGAAGTTTGCATCACAGATACTAAATTAGTTTCACTTTCTAATCTCATCTTTTTTTCTGTTTAAGACAGATAATACACATAAAAGTGTATTCCTGCATTGTATTCCAGTACTCTAAGAAGAATTAACATGACTCTCAGATGGTATATTGTGTACATAAAATGAGAACAAGAAATAGTGGACTCTGCCCATGGAATATTGAGTCTAGAGAAGTGATTGGTTTATTGGATAATATTTTGATTTATTCTCATGTGTATTTGTCTTTCTTAGTAATACCGTGAGCTGTGTGTTCCTTTTGCATTTAAATAAGACTTTGAGGTGATGTTCCCTTACCCAAAAGAGAGAATACCCAAAAATATAACAAAAATAGTGTTCATTTGGTCATAAAGCCCAAAATAGTCTTGAAAACAGATTCACCTTCCCAGATTTTTGTTCATTTAGAGGTGACTATATTTCCTCCCCAGGTCAGGTGCCTGCAAAATATAATTACTGTCTGGGATTCCAAAACTTTGGCTTAGAAAAAAAGAGCAACTCTTCAACAAATTACATCATAAAATTTATATTATAATCCAGAGCTGCTCAAAACCTTAGCAACAGCACAATTATATTCTAAAAAAGAGTCATAAATATGCCAGGAAATATTATTGGCTGTTTCAGAGTGATAAATTAATAATTATATACATCTACCTTTCAACCCATTCAAAAACTTCCAACATTAAAAAAATAATTTTAGAAGTCTATTTAATGTGGCAATTCAGTTGCCATCTACCAAAAAATAACTGATATCTCACTTGTCTTCCAAATAACCATAAAATTGGACAAAATATCTAAGGCTATTCTTTTAATGCATTGAACAATGAGCAAAGCACTCCTGTGATTCTTCAGAGAAGGGAGTTGTACATAGGAGTACTTTATTTACTTGTCCCAGAGAAATGGAGCCCAAAGTGAACTAGTGGCATTGTTGAGCTGGGGAAGCAGTGACCAGAAATCTATACTGCTCAAGTGGATGGAATTTAGGGCTGGCTCCTGGAAAGGAAAATGTTGCACAGAAGTTCCAAGAAGTCTCTCTAAGGGCTCACCCTGGGTTTTTTTTGTTTGGTTTTTGGGTTTTTTGTTTTGTTTTGTTTTGTTTTTTTAAAGATTTTATTTATTTGACAGAGAGAAACACAGCGAGAGAGGGAACACAAGCAGAGGGAAAGGTAACAGGAGAAGCAGGCTTCCTGCCGAGCAAGGAGCCTGATGCGGGTCTGGATCCCAGGACCCTGGGATCATGACCTGAGCTGAATGCAGACACTTAACGACTGAGCCACCCAGGCACCCCTCACCCTGGTTTTTGAGTGAGGGCTGTGCTGTGCACAGTCACAAAAAGATCTACTAGAATTGGAAGAAGGCAGATGGTGCTGGCCTAAGATTGAATGGAGAACTGCGATCACTCAAGGGTGAAAAGTATTGCAACCCTGGCCCATTCAGAGAGGAGATGAAGATTTCAGTTGTTCAACTGAGATCCCAGAAAGGACATATCTTTGGAATAAAGACATCACTCTTCAATAAAGGACAAAATCAAAAGAAGCTTACCCTGATAAAGACTAAAAACCAGCACTAACAGAATTCATAAGAATCCACGAGTAATGTAGCTGCCCTGTCAAAATGAAACCAGACCCTATAAATAAAGAAAATATAATCGAGACGTGCAAATTAGCATAAAATGTGACCCATAATTTTTTCTAAAAATCAGTCAATAGAAACAATACTGCCATGATATTGTAATTAGCACACAAGAATATTGAAACAACTATTTGAAATATGCAAAAGACTTTAAAAAATGTGATTTAATGAATGAAGTGATGATAGAATCACAATAAAGAAATACAATCTAAAAAAGAACTAATAGAAATTCTAGTACTGAGAAATGGAATACAAACTTTGTTCTTAAAATAATTGTATTTGCAACAGTAATAAAAAATCAAATACTGAAATATACTTGACAAAAGAGTTACAATGTTTCTTTACTAAAAACTATAAATCAAAGAAAACTAATAAATAGAGACACAGTATGTTCATGAATTAAAAGATTCAATATTGTTAAGATGTCAGCTCTAACAAAATTGACCTATCAATTCAATGAAATTCTAATTATAACCCTATCAGGTGTACTTATGGAAGTGGACAAACTGATCTTAAAATTTATATGACACTGAATGACCAATGCAATGTTGAATTTAAAAAAAGCATAAAAAAGAAGAGGCAAGATGGCGGAGGTGTAGGAGGCACAGAGAGCACTGGGTCCCAGAAGTCCAGCTAAAGAGGCAGAAAACCACTCTAAAAGCCGGCAAACACAACAGGAGAGAGAAGAGAATAAGAACAGCAATTCTAGGAGCAGAAAATTGACCACTTTCAGAAAGGTAGAATGTGTGGAAAAAGTGAATTTAAAGCGACAGAAGAGAGACTCCGGGGGGAGGGGCCGGCTCCCAGCAGCCACAGAGCCGCGGAACACAAAATCCGGAACTTCTAGTCCACTCTGCTGAGAGACATTGCTCTGGAGGCTAACCAGGGTTTCAGCCCTCGTGGGAACAGTGTGGTTTCAGGACCCGGGGGGTCACCGAGGGACCAGGGGAGCTCCCAGGTATTGGGGCAGAGAAGCCCGAGGCAGAGAAGGAGCCGTGCAATGCAGAATAAGCTTACCTTGGACTATAGGAACTGAGACATATAGTTCATATAGGGCTGCCATACATCAAGCAAGGACCCCACGGGAGGCAGCTCCGGAGACACCCCCTCATTCCTCCTCCAGGAGGAGTGGTGCAGGAGCTCGCAGCAGGAATCTGCTGTTTGGGGACTCCAAACAGGGCCGCGCGCCACAAATAGAAGCGCTCTGCCACGGACTAGCTGAGCACAGAGCACCGGTCGCAGACAAGGGAGATAAGAGTGATAACGGCTTTCCTCTGAGGGCATGTGGAGGATCACAGCACCCAGCACTCGGCTCCTCTGGGCCAGAGACTGGGAGGCCACCATTTTCATTCCTGGCCTCCAGGGCGGTCAGAAAGCACACAGGGAACAAAGACTCCAAGGGCGAACCTGAGCAAAGTGCGTGGCCCATCCCCTGGCAAGGGCAGGGCAATTCCGTCTTGGGCAAAGACATTTGAGAACCACGGCAATAGGCCCCTCCCCCAGAAGATCAGCAAGAATATCCAGCCAAGACCTAGTTAATTAATCAGTGAAAACTGCGGAACTCCAGAGAATATTTCTCTCTCACCCATCTACTCTTACCTTGACAAAATGACGAGGCGGAAAAACTCACCACAAAAAAAAGAAGAGACAGTACCAATGGCTAGAGACCTAGTCAATGCGCACATTAGTAATATGTCGGAAATAGAGTTCAAAAAGACATTATCAAGATGCTAGCAGGGCTCGAAAAAAGCATAGAAGATATTAGAGAATCTCTTTCGGGAGAAAT
>CM053611.1:72373277-72417989 GCA_028646535.1 Procyon lotor
GGGTTTGTGGTGGGGGTGGGGGAGAGAAATGAAACAGGAAGGGATGGGGAGGGAGACAAACCATAAGAGACTCCTAGACTCACGAAACAAACTAAGGGTGGCTGGGAGGCAGGGGGGTGGGGTAGGGATAGGGTGGCTGGGTTGTGGACATTGGGGAGGGTATGTGCTGTGAAGTGTTGTGAAATGTGTAAGCCTGATGATTCACAGACATGTACAAATAATACATTACATGTTAATAAAAATTTAAAAAAAAAAGCATAAAGTAAAAGAATTTACTAAAGAAATTACTAAATTAAAAGAATTAAAATTCTTTTATCAAATTAATAATTTAATAAGTTAAATTTATTAAAAGAATTTCTTTTAATAAATTATTTACTAAATTCTAAATTTCTAAAATTACTGCAAAGCTACCATAATGAAGCCAATATGATATCAGTATAAAAATAATGAAATAGATCAATACCACACAATGGAATCCAGAAAGTGAAGGAACTCACAGAATGATTCAGAAGCCACAAGTCCAACATGGTACCAAAGACAAAGAATAGCCATGGATAAGTGAGTTGTTTCAAGTGGATCATTTGAGAAGAAACTTAAAACAAAAGGCCAAACTTTTAAGGAAGATAATCTATGCCCCCAGAAGGAGTGAAGAAGAACTTTAGTGTGTCAGTGGAATATAAGAAGCCAAGAAATCTTGATGGAGTCTGTATCACCAGACAGAGCATAATATTTACAAGCCTGACCATGAAAATTAAAGGCAGAGACATAAAAAAGTTAAAACTACCAGATAGTTGTCACAAAGGGTATGGGAACAATCAGGGAACAGTTGAAAAGGTAAAGAACAAAGGATCCCAAAAAACAGATAATCAAGTCAAACAATGGACAGGAGACATGAACAGACACATCTCCAATGAAGACATACAAATGGCTAACAGACACATGAAAAAATGTTCATCATCATTAGCTATCAGGGAAATTCAAATCAAAACCACATTGAGATACCACCGTACACCAGTTAGAATGGCAAAAATTAACAAGGCAAGAAACAACAAATGTTGGAGATGATGTGGAGAAAGAGGAACCCTTTTACACTGTTGGTGGGAATGCAAGTTGGTGCAGCCACTTTGGAAAACAGTGTGGAGGTTCCTCAAAAAATTAAAAATGGAGATACTCTTTGACCCAGCAATTGCACTACTGGTTATTTACCCCAAAGAAACAAATATAGTGAAAAGAAGCACCCCAATGTTCATAGCAGCAAAGTCCACAATAGCCAAACTGTGGAAAGAGCTAAGATGCCCTTCAACAGGGGCGCCTGGGTGACTCAGTCGTTAAGCATCTGCCTTCGGCTCAGGTCATGATCCCAGGGTCCTGGGTTCGAGCCCCGCATCGGGCTCCCTGCTCTGCAGGAAGCCTGCTTCTCCTGCTGCCATTCCCTCTGCTTGTGTTCCCTCTCTCGCTGTGTTTCTCTCTGTCAAATAAATAAAATCTTTAAAAAAAAAAAAAAGATGCCCTTCAACAGATGAATGGATAAAGAAGTTGTGGTCCATATACACAATGGAATATTATTCAGCCAACAGAAAGGATGAATACTCAACTTTTGCATCAACATGGATTGGACTGGAGGAGATTA
The DNA here is from genome assembly GCA_028646535.1 of Procyon lotor. Classification (NCBI taxonomy): domain Eukaryota; kingdom Metazoa; phylum Chordata; class Mammalia; order Carnivora; family Procyonidae; genus Procyon; species Procyon lotor. Next base: position 72,374,908 of record CM053611.1, read on the forward strand.
TGCCGAGTGAAGTAATTCAAGCAGAGAAAGTCAATTATCATATGGTTGCACTTTTGGAACATAAGGAATAGCATGGAGGACATTAGAAGAAGGAAGGGAAAAATGAAGGGGGGAAGTCAGAGGGGGAGATGAACCATGAGAGACTTTGGACTCTGGGAATCAAACTGAGGGCTTCAGAGGGGGTGGGGAATGGGTGAGCCCAGTACTGGGTGTTATACACAAACAATGAATCATGGAACACTACATCAAAAACTAGTGATGTACTTACTGTATGGTGACTAAAATAACATAATAAAAAATTATATTAAAAAAAGAATGTACCCTTTATATGATGTGCTATGGTTTCTCTGCAGAACTCCTAAGCCTTGCTTACCCATTAAAAAACCATCAGACAAATCCTGATTGAAAGACATTCTACAAAATAACTGAACAGTACTCCCCAGGGTCTTTGAAAACAAGGAGTCTGAAAAACAGTCACAGCACAGAAGAGTCAAAGGAGACATGGCAATTAAATGCAAAATAGTATCCTGGATAAGATCCTGTATCAGAAAAAGGATATTAGGAGAACACTAATGAAATCTGAAAAAAAGCACAGGGAGTACCTGATAATAATGGATCAATACTGGTTCCTTAGGTATGACAAATGTCATATACTAATGTAAGATGCTAATAAGGGAAACTAGGTTTGGTATATATGGGAACACTCAGTATTATCACTGCAACCTTTCTGAAGTCTAAAACTATGCAAAAATGAAAAAAATTAAAATATTAAACAAAAAATAAATATGCAGAAGGAGCAATGACTGGCCATGCCTTTCATCTCAATTTTAATTCAAGTTTCGGGGAGGGGCTCCGAACCATGGCCCCTTTAGTCTTTGGTGGCCAGCATTGTCATCTTCCTTTTAGGGCACTCCTTGGCCCAGTGTCCTTTCTTTTTTATTTCTTGCAGTAAGTACACTGATCTGAATCTCAGTCTTCCTGCCTCATGTAATATCCCTGTTGTTAAACACCTTTTCTGCTATTCCCACTAACTTAGTCAAATTTTTTTTTCTCAAATTCTTTAATTTTCAGAAGCTTCCTCCTTATATCTGGGGCTGACTGACTAGCGAAGGCAAGATTTATTGTCCTCTGATTTTTGGGTGCCTCAGGGTCGATCAGGCTGCACATTTTATAGGCTTCTATAAGCCTTTCTAGAAAAGCCCCCCGGAGACTCATCCTTACCTCGAGTCACTACACTAATTTTAGATAAATTTATGGGTCTCCTTGCAGTCACATGGAGGCCTCCCAGCAGAGCCTGGCAGTAGAAATGTAGGCTTTCCTTACCTTCATCTGAGTTTGGGTTCCAGTCAAGGGGTTCCTTTGGGCAGTAGTTCTCCATTCGCCAGGCATCAAGATCCCGGCCAAGTCTCTCACTTATCACCTTATTGGTCTCCCACATAATGCGATCCCTCTCTTCTGCGTTAAAGAGGGCCATAAGGAGCTACTGAATATCCACCCAGGTGGGCTGGTGGGTAAGAAAGACAGCGTCCAAGAGACTAATTAAATCAGAAGAGGAGAAAGGGATATAGGTTAGGTGGGGGCGCCCTCTCCCATATGTGGAGCCACTTCACGAAGAGGCAGCATCGGTGCCAATGGAACCGGTGGGATAGGGGGAAGGGGAAGGGGAAGGATCAGAGCGGTCTTTCTGCTCAGTGGTCCCGTAGGTGGATCCCAACCGTGTATGAGGTGGACTGGTAAGGGTGTCTCGGGACCGAGAGTCAGGTCTACAGGATGGATAAGGAGGGGGAGATTCCACGTCCTCCACATCCAATGGAGGTAGGACCATCTTCCTTGGTTCCCCCTCATCTTTCTGTTCTGGTTTTGGTAATCTGATCTGACTTAGAGGGAGAGAAATGGTTCTGTTAGTAGGGGGAAGGTGAGATTTGAGCCATGATGGTGGCTCTTCCACCAGGTATAGCCAGGCCACAACGTAGAATAGATTTGAGCCAAGGCGAACGTTCCCTCCAGTGGCCATCCTGTGGAGAAAGTGGGCCACTCCAACTGGCAGAGTGTTTTTAGTTTTCCTGGATAAACTTTGTCACCTGACTGGGTGGCTTTACCTTGAAAATCCTTAAAATTCTGGAGAACAAGACTCAGGGGTGTCATAGGTTCCTTACTCCCTGCTTGCCTCATCTCTTCAAACATAACAAACAACATAACAGACAACAAAAAGACAAGACAAAGACAACCACAGACCCAGCGGCCCTTCCTCAACCAGATATCAAGTCTAAGAATGTGCAAGATATAATCACAACTCAAAAACACAACCTGCCACTGGTGGGGATTTTCTCAGTCCCCTGACCACCTAGGGGGACTCGAACCCCCTGACTGCCTAGGGGGACTCAAACCCCCTGGCGATCCCCAGATGGAGAGATGAGGCATCACCGCATCAACTTTGGCCCTGGGAAGCTATACTGCGTCCAATTTCTCCCTGGTGGGCCATACCCCTGGAGCTCCACAAAAACAGAACAGACAGAACAGGATCCTTTCCCAGGATCTTACCTCCAGTGGTTTTTCCCAAAATTCTGATGCTGGCTCAGTTCTCGTCGTTTGATCCCAGACAAGCCCCCAAATCATAAGATAGAGGATCTTATCCAGAATACTATAGTAGATAGGTATTTGGACAGAGACAGAATATATATATTCCCGCATATATATATCCCTCGTATATATATATTCACAACCTTATTCTGAACTATAAGGTTGACATTAGGTTCTAGTTCCTATTTACCTTACAAAATCCATCCTCAATTGAATTGATAAAATCTTCAGTCAAGACAATTCAAGGCAGAGCATCTCTATAGGCTGTTTCACAATGAAGTCCCATTAGAAAGCTCTCCCCTCTCTTTTAATGGCCAGAAGCCCAGAGCTTGCACCACTACACACGTGAAACTGGCTGGTATAGCAATTAAGTAGGTTGGTGAAGAATGAGCAATTCCCAATAAGCATCTTGTGATCTCTCTCTTCTCACACATTTCTACATATCAAGAAAATTAGGCGAAAGAGGAAGAAGAAATACAACCTAGACTTACATGAGAAGCAAGGCATTGGCTTTGTTTTGCTTTCTTCCTAACTATCCCAGAGTAAAATTTCCTGCTATGGAGAATATTGATGGAGGCATTGAAATTCAAATTAAAGACATAGCTATTAGTGAAAAGATCTATTAAAAAACACAATGAAGGATGCCTGGGTGGCTCAGTCAGTTAAGCATTGGCCTTCAGCTCAGGTCACGATCCCAGAATCCTGGGATGGAGTCCTGCATCAGGCTCCTTGCTCAGCAGTGAGGCTGCTTCTCCCTCCGCCTGCCACTTCCCCTGCTTGTGCTCTCTCTTTCTTTCTCTGTCAGACAAATAAATAAATAAAATCTTAAAAAAAATACACACACATGAAATGATTAAATATATTCTAAATAAAAACATTTATGGAGTAAGTTAAAACCTATAAAATTGTTTGATATTCTGCATTTAATATTTACCACAATACTATGAGTAAGATATAGCTATATCAAATTTTAGATGAAGTTATTGCCACTCTGTGAAGAGATTTAAAATTGTCCCCTTACATGATAAGGCTTCCAACTATCATTTATGCCCTAAAATTAAATGTATTTCCATCCATCTATGTTGCCTTTCCAGCTATATTTACAGCTAATAAATTTAAGCTAATAGGTTTAGCCCAATATTTTAAGTTGTCGCCATAAAAACAAGTCCCAACCTCAACATTTTACTAGAGTATCTCCCTCAAGTTCCTAAGACAGTCAGAAAGGATTTCCTCGGTACTTTCTCCAAAGAGAATAACAATTTTCAGTTTATATTGTTCCTTGCTTCACTTTTAAGGCTGAACATTAGTAATTGATATAGGAGGCAAGGATCGGGATATAGAGAGCTAGATGAACCCTCTCATGAAAGTTTATGTGTATAAAGGTTTCAAAGGGTTGATATGTATATTTCCCTATGGATCAACTTTTAACTCACAGAGAAAATGATTTTTTTTTTAAATAGTGAGTCAAGTCATGATAGGCTAAATAATGATCCCTAAGATCAGAGTCTCATTTTCACAAATTATCTTCATTTTAAAAAATTCTCAGAGTGCTTGCTTTAGCAGCACAGATACTAAAAAATTCTAAGAAAGCAGTTTTCAAAACAGAAGTAAAACACTAAAATTGGAGTGGGAGTTAAAGGTTAATAAAATACTTGAAAATTCATAATTGTAACAAATCTTCCTTCTAAGAGAAGAAATGTGAGCCTACAGAGAGCTGTTAGCATTTTCAATAGTACCAATGCACTATACAGTCTGACTTGTACTTATCTGATAAAGTGATTCATTCCTTAAAGATATTTTAATATCTCACTTTCTCCATTTCTCATAAACACAAAATCAAATAGTGAACTTTTTTGGACATATGCCTGCTTAAAAAAAAAAAAAAGACATGTATTTTAATACACCTTTAATCCCAGTATAACTATTCATTGTTCCCCATATATATTCAACTTTTTTCAGTTATACTCTTTTACTGCAACTTCAAAACAGAAGTAAATTTCTCATCTCTCAATTATATCTACATTATTCAAAATGAAGAAAATAAGTCAAATAGATATAACTGATGCACTAAAAGATCACAGAACAATATAGAGGTAATAATATCAATAATACCTATACATACTTCACACATCTTGCCTGTCTGATTCATATGTTAGAGTATAAAAATAAGACAAGGAAGTTGAAAAAAATTGATTCCATATAGTTTTAATTATTCATTTATGCATGCAATCAGGAACTATGTCTAGGTATTGCTCTAGGTGCTAAAGATATAGCAGTTACTAAGACAAAGTGTCTAACGTATGGTTCTTATATTCTAATGAAGAAAATAAGAGATAAATATAGAAACAAATAGTATAGTTGCAGATAGAAACTGGATATATAAATGAATTAAATAAAATAAGGTGAGAGCAAGTGAGAGTACAGAAAATGATAAGGAGGTTATTCTCAATATTCTCGATGGAGACCTCCCTGATGAGATAGTTGGTGTTTTGGTTTTTTTTAAAGATTTTGTTTATTTACGTGACAGAGAGATAGAAAACACAAGTAGACAGAGAGAGAGGGAGAAGTAGGCTCTCCGCTGAGCAGGTAGCCCAATGTGGGACTCGATCCCAGCACCCTGGGATCATGACCTGAGCTGCAGGCAGCCACTTAACCAACTGAGCCACCTGATGAGATAGTTGAGAAGAAACCTGAATATTGGGAAAAAGAGAACTATGTAAAGTTCTGGGTGAAAAGTATTTCATCCTAAGTGAATAACTAGTTTAAACAGTCTGAGATGAGGACGAGCTTGTCAAGGAAGAGCAAAAAGACCAGTATGATTGGAGCATAGTGGGTGGTCAGAGAAGATGGGATTGTAAAGGGAGTCAAGAATCAGATTATATAGGACATTGTAGGCCTAAATAAAGAGCTGGAATTTTGCACTAAATATTTAGGAAAAATATTAGAGTTTTAAGAGTGAGTGTGTGTGTGTGTGTGTGTGTGTGTGTCTACATTATGTCAAATGAACTATAGAGAGGAAAGAGTGTAAGCAGAGATACCAGTTAGGGAACTACTGTCACAAATGAGGTGAGACATGATGGTAGCATGGTAACGATGGTGACGTAGTCATCATAGTGGTAGTGGTTCAGGAAGTGAAGAGTGATATGATTTGGGATGTATTTTTATTTTCAAGTCTAAGGGATGCTAACAGATGAATACAGATGTAATGAATAAAGAGAAATCCAGACTGAGTTCTAGATTTTTAGATTGGCTATCTGGTTGAACAATGGTGAATGAGCTAGGCTAAGAAAAATGGAAAAGCAGTTTTATGAGAAGAATGGGGGAGAGATCAAAATTGTTGCTTTAGATATGTAAAAATGTTTGAGATACCCAATCGATAACCAAATGGTGATGTTATGCAGGCAGGCAGACATTCAAGTCTGGAACTAAGTGGAGTGTGAGTGGAACTCAAGATCGAATTTAGGAATTATTTGAACAAAGGAGATTCTTACTCTAAGTCTTTTAAACACATACATAATGGGGCGTTTGGGTGGCTCAATCAGTTGAGTGTCTGCCTTAGGCTCAGGTCATGATACCTGAGTACTGGGATCCAGTCCTGTATTAAGGTGCCAGCTTGGCAGAAAGCCTGCTTCTCATTCTCCCTCTGCCTGCCACTCCCCCTGCTTATGTGTGCTCTCTCTCTCTCTCTCTCTGTCAAATAAATATATTTAAAAATCTTTTTAAAAAGTAAAAAAAAACACATTCATAAGAGTTGAATATATTCTTAAATACATTAAGTATGAGGTATTTAGAGAGGGGAAAATACAACCCCTATTTAATGGGAGTTTAAAAAAAAAAAAAAGTTGTATTAAATTCCAGACGAGTATGTCTGAGTAAGTGCACATGTATTTATGTGTTTACTAAATATGGGGAACTATTTCATTCAAGTATCTCTGGGACACATTCTATTTTTTCTGTTGGTGATTGATGCTTTTCTATTTATACTACATTGACAATTTATTTTACCTTTGTGCTTCCTTATACTTCTTCAAGTAGCATTACATTTTGCCACAAATTTTAAAAGATGTTTTATGCTATTATTTTGTAGACATAAGTTCATTTCCCCACTGAGAGTCAATACCAAAAAAATCTAGCTCCTTTGATACACATATTTTTAAAGAAATAATGTGAATAGAAACCTATTTCTATAGGAAAAGCTAGTAGCCTTTCTCCCAAACATTTCACTTTCTTCCAGTAGATTAAAAAGGTGTTTAAAAGATTACTAAAGATTAAGGGAAGGGAAATTAAGTAAGAGAGATTTTTTTTTAAAAGATTTTTATTTATTTATTTATTTATTTGGCAGAGAGAGAGAGAGAGATCATAAGCAGGCAGAGAGGCAGGCGGGGGGGGGGGGAAGCAGGATCCCTGCTGAGCAGAGAGCCCGACGCGGGGCTCAATCCCAGGACCCTGAGATCATGACCTGAGCCGAAGGCAGAGACTTTAACCCACTGAGCCACCCAGGCGCCCCAGTAAGAGAGATTTTTGATCTGTGGACATGACTGGGAATGACTCCATTCAATCCCAACCAGACATTCCTTTCAATAGGACAGAATCAAGCTCCATTAGAAAAAATCATGGTACTGACACCTAGATGAAGAAAGCATTATACAAAGATGTTTTTAGAAATTTGAATGAAACATTTGTCAAAATATTTTTTTCTCAAAAAATTTCCCAATTTAATTTTAACATGTATATAAGGATATTGCTGTGTACACTCCAATAATTTAAAATATGTGCCATTCTATCACTTAAGCCAACATCTATAGTATTTTTTTAGTCTCATATGAAGACTATTGTTTATTGGGTAACTGTTACCAGACAATCAATCTTTATTTAGAAAGCTGTTTTTATTCATATCACATCTTACAGGCTGTGGAATAAAAGGCATAAAAATACCAATGACAGATAAAACAGAGAAAATTACTCTGAACAAACTCTTCTAGAATAGTGTGGTGCATATAAATTACGAAAACACTAAAACTTGATCAAAAAAGAAGGTCTTTAACTTTCATTTAAATGCATGAACAGATGTGGCAGACCTAGTGTCAATGGATAAATGGCCTGAAAATGTGGAATGTAAGAACAAAACGTCTGAATGTTTTTAAACTCATGCCAGGCATGGCTGGATTTCTCCAACAATAAATGAGTCAAAGACCTAGGATGCATGTAGGGCAGTTTTCTGTCAAGTTTTATAGGACCTTGGCCACCAAAGGCCTTAGCTAGCTCTATGAAAAGAAAGATTATCACTTGAAAACTAATATGGTTCTTTTTAGTCACCTGAGTATATGAAAAAAAGTTGAGCCCCAGTTCAAAAATGAATACTATGTAAGTCTACTTGGAATGCCTCTAATTTATTATTATAAATTTTTATTCTTATAGATTAAATACTACAAAAATTTGTAACTCTTTTACCTCAATAGTTCCTTTAGTTTGATCCAATTGTGTACATATTGTATTTCTGGTAAAATTTTGAGGTTTGGTCAATCTAGTTAGATGTTTTAAGTATACAAGAAGCTTGAATTCTATGGAAACGTGTATCGGGGTGGCATTTGTTCTCACCAATATACTAGGGTTATAAGACAGTGGGATATTTTTCCCTTCTCTCACACAGAACTGACCACACTATTTTGGCTATGCCCTTGAATTCTATGCACATTTTTATCACGGTTCTCATGTTTATGTTTATCTCTCTACCTTAATTAAGTAGCTCCTTGAAAGAGGGACTGGACTCCTTTATTATTGTACTCAAGTTCCAAACACAAAAGAAAAAAATAAAACCTTCAAAATTTGTTGAATATAAGAATAAGTCATTGAAAATCAAGATTGTTTGTGTTCAAAGACTAGAATTTCTCCTGTATCACATATATATAAACACATTATGTTTACTGAATACTTACATAATGCTCAACATTTTTTAAGCAATTTACATTTTATTTTACTTTCACAATTCCTTATGAAGATAGCACTATTTTAGTGTCCATTCTACAGACCATCTAACTAACTCTGAGGTGTTAATAGTCTAGGGTCATACAAATAGTAAGTGACCCAGAATCTAACTTCAAAGACTCTGGATTTAACTGGCATGTATGCTTTTATAACAAAAGCTAATATGGGAAAAGTTATAAATGAATGACACCAGAATATAGGTATAAGGGATTTACTTTTTGAAATCTTAAATCAAGGAGTTATTGGTGTAAAATCAGAAACCAAAGAGATCTTTCCCACCTTTCTCCCATTTCTTATCTTCTTCCATGTTATTGCTCCTTGCTCCCCAACATCTACATTATACAAGGATATTTGTATAGCATTGTAATGGACTCTGTGCAAGGAAAAGTCAGTTTTAAAAAATGAGTAAATCTTTTGTCAATTTGCAAACTGCCTAATTCAAGCCTGAAAATCTTAAGCTAACTTGTCTCCCCTGCAACACCAAGCGTAAAAAGGTACAGTGCCAAAGATAGACTATTTCAAGCTTAAGAGGAGAAGTTTTAAAAATGATTTTTTTCTCTTAGCTCATCTTGATATTGAAGGTCTTTTTTTTTTTCTCTTAATTCTGTGTTGTAATTTATTTATGTAGGATTTATGGGAGCAAGTATTTTGGGGTTAAAAAAGTTCCCTTGTTGGGAGGCCTGGGTGGCTCAGTTGGTTAAGCGGCTGCCTTCGGCTCAGGTCATGATCCCAGGGTCCTGGGATCGAGTCCCACGTCGGGCTCCTTGCTCAGCAGAGAGCCCGCTTCTCCCTCTGCCTCTGCCTGCCTCTCTGCCTGCTTGTGCTTTCTCTCTCTCTGACAAATAAATAAATAAAATCTTTAAAAAAAAAAAAAAAAAGTTCCCTTGTTATTTTCTTTAAACACCCAAGGAAGGATGCCTGGGTGGCTCAGTTGGTTAAGCAACTGCCTTTGGCTCAGGTCATGATCCTGGAGTCAAGTCAGGCTCCCTGCTCAGCGGGGAGTCTGCTTCTCCCTCTGAGCTTCTCCCCTCTCAAGCTCTCTCTATTATTTCTTAAATAAATAAATAAAATCTTTATTAAAAATAAATAAATAAGGGGCGCCTGGGTGGCTCAGTGGGTTAAAGCCTCTGCCTTTGGCTCAGGTCATGATCTCAGGGTCCTGGGATTGAGCCCCGCATCGGGCTCTCTGCTCAGTAGGGAGCCTGCTTCTCCCTCTCTCTGCCTGCCTCTCTGCCTACTTGTGCTCTCTCTCTCTCTGTCAAATAAATAAATAAAAAATCTTTAATCAATCAATCAATAAAATAAACACCCAAAGAAAAAGTATTAAGAACCAGAGGTAAGCATATGAAAGTATATCTGCAGAAACACCTTCCTGAATTAAAAATAAAGGAAAAATGCAGGCAAACAAAGGAAAAACTACAAAACAAATTAGCTCCAGGAGAATGATGCCTGATCTAGAGAAGGATGGCAAGAGCTTTCATGTTTGACCAGAAGATAATTTCACTGCTCCTTGAAATTTCAAGGGCGCATACCACTTGGATGTTTTAACAGAAATCTTTTTATAAAGGCCAACATACTCATTTATATATGAACGCTTGAGATTTTGTGTAGGATTCAGACAGGCTACTTCTTGGAGAAAAACAGTTAACATAAAATACACTAAATCTTCCTTGTCAAAGTTTATTCCTTCTATTTATTTCTTCTTTGTTTCTTGTCATTAATATCTAAGCCTCAATATATCAAGAAAATTGTCACCATTATTTGCCATCTGGGTCCAGTGAACCTGTTAAAAATAATTTTTTTTCATTTAATAAATAATTCATTGAGATAAGAATAAAGAGGGTGAAAAACAGCTAGGTCAGAAATTTTAAAATAAATTTAAACATTTCAAACCTTTTTGTAACAAATAAATTTTGGCACATAACCCTCATAAAAGATGAAAAAGATGTCACTCTTTTCTTTGCAAAACAGAATAATAATAGGTTCTTGCTGCAAAGCATTGCCCAATTAGGTCTTCCTTATTTAATGACTAGCTGGATAAAATTACTATATTCCCCTTTGTTCTTGGAAGTATATTGCTCACTTAACAGATTCTAGAAAATTCATCTAGATACTGTCATCTGAAGACTCATTGTCTCATTGTCTGAGATTCCACTTACATGATCCATTTTATATCCATAATCCGTTTCACTATCATTAGAGTACTGCTATCTGTCCCTTTGGATTTATCTTCTGATTTATCTAATAATTGTTAAACATCTTTCTCCATCAGCTTTCTTCTCTATGCCATTAAAAACAGAAAATGAAAAATTCTGAATTCTCAATTGTGTTCAATAAAAGCTAAAAGCAGACTATTGAGATAGTATCTCCAGCCTTCTCTTATATTTTCTTAGAAGATGATGCAATATTTTGGGAAGCAGATTAGTAAAAGTGAATGATAATAATTCTTTCACTACTATTCTATCCTTCCAACAGAACCATAGCTTAGGTAAACTTTTCCTTAAAAGGCTATTGTAAATATTTTAGGCTTAGGAGTTATATGGTCTCCACCGCAACTACTCAGTTCTGCCATGGAAGCAAAAGCAGCCATAGACAGTATATAAATTAAATGTAGTTGTGTTCCAAAACAAGTGTATTTACAAAAAAGAGGCAATGACCTTGATTTTGCCCCAGATTATATGCCTCTAAGTGACTAGATGATTTCATCTAGTCCAGTGAACCTGTTTTTGCCTTTTGAAAGTAATTGATAATTATTGATGAAACTGTTCTTCTAATATTGAAATAGAAAATTTTTTCAAGGTATAGAAAAAGTAAGATCACCAAAATACTATAATGTAGCTTAGATTTAAAGATATGTCCAGTGAATTCATAAGATAGAATGAGTTTCATTCTATCTTAAAATAATTAAATTTTCACTTTGTTCTTCAAGGACAGTTATGAAATACCAATTTTACTACTAATTGGTGATACTCAAAAATAAACTTTAATTCTAAAACTTGGTGTAGTAGATTATGATATATTAGGTATTAGGGATCTTCTATGTACATGTGATTGTGCTAAATGCCAGTGATGATACACTTATGTATGTTTGTATTTTTCTATAAAATACAAGATCTAGACACCTGGAACAAGTAAGAACCACACAAGTCAGGAAATGAGAAAAATGTTTGAGGGCTATGTTAAGCATGTACTCACACTTGACTAAAACTTAATAGCCATGGGAACTGACTAAAAAAAGAAATGAGTGCCAAAAGTAGATGTTGATGTTAATAAAGAGTGAAAACTGGTAAAGTTAGGGTAAGATAATGGACGAATGATGTTTTGGGAAATATTTAAAAAGTGAGGTTAGAGGCAACTAATAATCTCTAAGAATGGGGACAAATCAAGGGTCAAACATTCCTTTGAGAATTGAAAAATCGAAAAGCAGTTTCAGATAAATGAAGGAAAAGAAAAGGTAATACCATATGAGGTTAAGCCCAGAAAAGAAAACTAGGGTTACTTTAATTAAAAAAAAAAAAAAAAAAGTAGTCAATCTGTGAACGACTTGGAGTTACCCTCACATTACTGCCTGAATTTGCTCTTATGTTTACATTTACCAAGATTCTCATAATAAAATTAATCTCTCACTTGGTGGCAATTGCCAGATGCCTGTCTATGGAACACAAGGAGTAAAAGCATCCCACCCACCAATTTAACAGCTTGACTTAAGAAAATATGAGACAGCTCTTGATGGGAGAAGACAAACAAAAACAAACTTAATGGGCATTCATCAAATTGGACAAAAAGTATGTTCAATTAATTACATGAAAACTTCTTTATAACTTGAACGCAAAGAACTATAGAAAAAGAATACAAGAAACATTGAAACTTAATTTTGCACCGAAGAATTTAAAACCAATTGGTGAAAATATCTAATACTTTTTAGGCTGTAAGAACTTTAATATGAAGATTTGATTCTAAAAACTCTCTCACAATACATTTCTAAATTAAATTTAAGATCTCTGTAGAATGCATGGCTTGCTAATCTGAAAAATGCTGCTTTTGAAGCTAAAGCTTTAAAAAATTTTAAAAATTAAAATTAAAAAATTTAAAGAGTACATTGTGTCAAAGTGTAGAGCTTCATTTTATTACTAATAATTGATATCCGTATTTTAGCACCTTATGGATAAGCAGAATGCTTAAGCTACATTATATATCTTTGGCCATTGGTAAATGCTACATTGGCAGTAAGATTTTGATGTGATACATATTAATGCTAACTCTAAAAGTGGTTTTACAAAAACATTACAGGAAATAGTCATTACTGATGGTTTTGCAATACTAAAGTAAGTATTGGAAACATGGATAACAGAGAGAAAATTAGGAGTCAGAAGCTCTGATGTCCTAATTCTGCCACCAATTTGTTGGACAATTCATTTAACATTTCTGGCCTTTGTTTCTTTATCAGACTTGAATTTATTATTTTAGTTTCCTCATCTTTCTATTAGACTGGTTAAGTAAAAAAATGCCATGGATTTTTCTCAGTGAATCCTATGTTCAGCTGTTCCTGGTTTACTCTGACAGGTACTAGCAACTGAAAGTCATGTTTTACCAACCAGGACAGATCCAACCAGCAGTTCCCATATTGTGATAGAAATCTTGAGGATTAAGAGTGCCTAGGTGGCTCAGTCAGCTAAGCATCTGCCTTTGGTCATGATCCCAGGGTCCTTGGTTTGAGCCCTAAATCAGGCTCCCTGCTCAGCGGGGAGTCTTCCTCTACCTCTGCTTCTCCCCCTCAGCTTTTGCTTTCTCTCACTCACTCTCTCAAATAAATAGAAAAATAAAATCTTAAAAAGAAGAGAGAGAGAGAAACGAAGAAACTTTGAGGATTATATTTCTAAAAAGTATTATACTTGGCAAAACAAGAATTAGCAAGATCAAGTCCTCCCTAGAGAACATGGGTTAACAGGAGAGAAAAAGGAATCAATACTACTGTTATTAAATATGTTTAAAAATGAACATAATAGAAGTTCCAAAAGGCATTTGTATCCAAAAGAAACCTGAGTTGTCAGCATTGTAAGTTTACACTAGTAGATGAGCTTTCTTCAGAATCATCTTCATTTTCAAGCAATATTGCTGCAGCAAGCATCTTGCCTGATCTGCTAAGATAAATCTTTACCATAATTAAGGCTTTAATTAGAGAAATTGCATGTTTTTAAAAATATTTTTATTAAATTGAGATTGAATCTCTTAGAATTTATGTACATCATTGTTTTATTTTCAACTTTTTCTGCTGTGTAATTCTTGCAGATCAAAAGAGACTAAACAGGGGGCGCCTGGGTGGCTCAGTGGGTTCAAGCCTCTGCTTTCAGCTCAGGTCATGATCTCAGGGTCCTGGGATAGAGCCCTGAGCCCCCCACAGCATGGAGCCCCGCATCAGGCTCTCTGCTCAGCAGGGATCCTGCCTCCCCCTTTCTCTCTGCCTGCCTCTCTGCCTACTTGTGATCTCTCTGTCAAATAAATAAATAAAATCTTTAAAAAAATAAAATAAAAATAAAAGAGACTACATAGACATGACAAGTAAATGCAACATGTAATCCTGGATTGGCTCCCGGAAAAAAAAATACTAGAAATGACATTATTAAAACATTTGGCAATATTTTAATATGGATCGTATATTAGACAATAGTATTAGTCAATTCTTAAACTACTCAAAATTCTAAATTTGATCATCTTATTGTGATATATGAGAATGTCTGTTCTTATGGCTATATACACGAAAATATTTAGAGGTTATAGGATATGATGTCTATAATCTACTATCCAATAGATTAGGGAAAGTAATTCAGATTAATTTGTGATAAGGAAATTCCAGCAGGGGAGGGAATGAAAGAGGGGAGGGAAGGAAAAAGAGTGTAGAAGTGGAAAAATGTTAAGTAAATCTGAGTGAAGAGGAGATATATAGAAGTTATTTGTGATATTCTTGCAATTCTTCTGTAAATTTGAAATTTCTTTAAAATAAGGGTTTTTAAAAGTCTCTTAATTCTTGCCACATCCATATTGTCTAATCAGAAATTATTTTCTGTGTTCAAGTTCACATTTTTCTGGGCCCTTCCTTTTGTCCAAATATAAGGTAAACATATACTATGTACACTCTCTCACACAAGAAAGGTCCAGCAACAATTTATTTATCTATCTATCTATCTATCTATCTATGAAATAGTTTATAACCTACAAGGCATACAAAACATGGAAATAATTCCAAAAAGCCTCTGGAGCCCCTTCTGTAGATCAAATTGGTTCTGAACAATTGATATATAGGAAGATCAACTGTTCAAAAAAGACTATGTATGCTAAGTACTAAAATATTTATTAGTACACTACACTACTTACTATAGTTAGCTCAGTATTATAGTGTCTCTCTCTTTAGAAGATAAGCCAGAGTTGTCATAAAAGCCAAAATTCACTGAGTCACCTTGATTTCACAGTTTAGTAGGGCAGATTAAAATCGTAAATTTTTTTTAGACATTGCAATTTTAGCATGACACCCTTATCTAATATCAGATTGTGGCATCTCAGAATCTCATGCAAGACATGATAATCAGTTTTTAAATGCAAATCCTAAAAAATAGATTCCAGCATAGAATGAATTTGCCCAAAGTCGCCTAATAAATTAGTGGCAGAAATAGGACAGCAACCAGAGTCTTTTGGCTCCCAGGTCTATCCCTGATGCACTCTGCTATCTCACTTTTTCATTTTATGTGAGCATAAAAAATGTGTAACTGCTAAAGAAAAATAGTTGTTTTATGAATTTTCAGTCTTTAGTAAAAACCACTAGATAACAATTTGAAATGTATTCCTCTTTGAAAGAACAGATCTCTCAGTGCATATATTACAATTGAATGGGAAGAAAATAATCAAAAATAATTAAAATTTCACATTAAATTCCTTATACTTACCTTAATTTGTACACTAAATATTTTAAGCCTATATGATCTACATATTCTTTGAAGGTCACTTACTTATGAATCGCCAATACTTGCTTTATATTGAAAGAAATGGTTTAGATAACTGAAAGTATCTATTTTATCTCATTTTTATATCAAAAGCTTAAATATCTTCAACCCTATTAATTGCAGTAGAACTAAGGAGTTCCTTCTAACTTCTTTTTGTGGCATGGCATTGATTTAACATAAAGCCTTTCAGTACATTTCATGAGTAAGGCAATCTAGTTAAATGAAATGAGTAGAAGAGAGATAACAAGGTGATGATGAACATCAAAGCAAGTTTTCAACATCATGATCATATTCCTATTCTAAGAGTAAATATAATAAAATATTGGCAGGAAATCTAAAGCTAGGTATGGTCCTGATTATTTGGATTTCAATTAATATGATTATCTGCTTGTATATATTTTGAAGTAAATTTCATTGATGACTTTTCTTCGTTATCTTCATTAAATAAATTGAAGATTACAGTTCCAACTCTCACAATATAAGGAAGATTTAAGGGGCCAAGAAACAATCTCTTATTCTCTTCTGTCAAAATCAAATATGCATAAGTTCTCATGATAATTTTACCAGAACAAATTATATTGGAGCTAATCACCATGAAAAACACTTGTCTAGTATCAAGCCCTTTTAATTCCTTGCTACTCAAAGTGGTAGATGAACAAGCAGCATCAAAGTATGTTAGAAATGCAGAAACTCAGGCCTTACTTGAGACCTACAGAACTGTAATCTGCATTTTAAAAGAATCTCTGAATGTTTTATATGCACATTAAGGTTTGAAAAGCATTTCTTTAAATTAGATTTGCAGAAGGTGTGAGAGAGAAGGAGTAAGTGGAAGCAATTCTATTTACATCTGTATTTTCTTCCCTAACTAAACATACCACAATAGTATGTATTATATACTATTTGTTAGATACTTTGTGAAGACTTATATATTTATTGTCATGTTAAATTTCACAGCAAACCTATGTAATGAGAACTCTCACTGCAATAGGAAAACAGATTTACAGAAGTTAAGTAGATAGGGCAAGTTCACACATAGTAACTGGTAGGAGGCAGTCTGACTCAAGAGCTTGTACCCTTAATCATTATATTTTATGGCTTAGCATAAGACTATATGCAGATTCCAGTTTATATCAAAATAGGATACTAATTTTTGAATGAAGAACATATAAATTATACAAACACTCCAGTGGAGAAAAAAATTCTGCCCTATATATAAAAAAAAATTATCATTATGAATCTTAAACAGCCTAGGGTTTCAAAATCCTTTGTATCTGCCAATTTGTGATTTTTAAGGTAATAAAATATATAATCAGAAAATTTGGAAAGGAGGGCGCCTGGGTGGCTCAGTCAGTTAAGCTTCTGCCTTCAGCTCAGTTCATGATCCCAGAGTCCTGGGACTGAGTGTCACATTGAGTCAGGCTCCCTGCTCAGAGGGGATTCTGCTTCTCCATCTCCATTTCCCCCTCCCTCCAATGCTCTCTCTCTTATGCTCTCTTTCTCAAATAAACAAATAAAATCTTTAAAAAAATTTTGGGATGGGTACAACTACTGATTACTCATACACCAAATAAGTGTATGAGTACTTAACCCTCTACTCATAAAAATATGAAGGGAGATAATAAGAATGTAAGAGTGTTCTGATAATCATAAATATTAGAAAATACTTATTTGTATCTGCCTGGAAAGATATATGTCTATATTTTCCTTTATTCTGGAAAAGAAATTATAGAATGAGAGATATATTTTTTTTACATTTTTCTTCCTTTAGTTACAGCTATTCTTCTATAAATTATTAAAAACAAGAGGCTATTCTATTTCAGTGGTGATGGCAAAAAACTAGCAAAAAGTGAAGGAAATATTGTGGCGTTTTTATTATAAAGTATTCTAGTCCATAACTAATATGATTAAAAGAGCTGACATTAACTGAATGCTTGCTTACATGTAAGGCGGTGTCACATGAGGGTTTTTTACAGTATGATTTCATCTTAACCATGAAATAGGGACTAGTTCTATTCAAATGAAGAAATACGTAACTGCTAAATGTTGGATCTAGGATTTAAACTCAGGTAGACAGGATCTAGTCTCACATTCATGCTGCATAATTTTAGGAAAAGCTTCCTTTATGTCTCAGTATATTTAACGTTATTTCACATTTCCTCCCTCTTGAAAAGAGAATGTACGTATAAATTTCTCATTGCATTATTTTAGAGATGTAAATGATGATCTACTTATGATCGCACTGACTTAATGGACTTATAAATGAGATAAACGCCTTAGGTTCATAGGATCAATATATGTGAATTATGTCTTTAGTGCCTAGTTCTTCATAAAAAAAAAATAAACTTAAAGACTGAAAAACTATATTGTAATTTGTTGCCTTGCACCATCTAGTGGATTTAAATGACAAGCGCGTCATCACTATAAATGATTACAAGTCCATTATATAAGTCAAAATTTCAAACGTATCCGGAGAAATGTTCCTAAAAATCGTATTTTTGGATCATACCACAAACGTGCACGGCATTATTCGTCATTTTCATGAGGAAATAATTAAGTATGTGTGCTGACTTCACCAGTGAATGTTTAAACTTACAAATAAAACAACGTAAAATAGCATCCTTGCAATTCTTTAATTCTCATTAGATAATGAAAGTCAGCAACGTTTAGTTCTTTCCAACCGCTTTCATATATTGCGAGGATTCCCAGGAAGCGGCGGGCAGGGCTAAGCACCCGGGAGTCTGCGCGGAGCCAGTGCGCAGGCGGGCTGAGGAGCGGAAGTCGGGAGGCGGGATCAAGCCCGGACCTGGGAGCGGAAGAGGCCGGTGGTGCTGGCTGAGGCGCCGAGGCCGTTTGGCGGTGAGTCCCGGGCCAGCCCGAGCCTAAAGTCTCAGTCCACGGGAGACGCCAGAAGAAACTGAAGGACTTGGGATTCCGGAGCAGTGCCGCTGGCTGCTGCTGCTGTTCTGCCTGTGCACCGCGGACGCCTCCGCCCCCGCCGCCTGAGGACGCAGCCCTGACAGGCCTCTAGGCCTAGGCGCGGCCCGAGGAGCCCGACGTGTTGCTGCTGGTGCTGCTGTGAGTAATACGAGCGCCCTCTCCACAGTCGTTTACAAATTAAAATGGAGGAAATTTCGTTGGCTAACCTGGATACTAACAAGCTAGAGGCCATCGCTCAGGAGATATACGTAGACCTAATAGAGGATTCTTGTTTGGGCTTCTGCTTTGAGGTGCACCGGGCAGTCAAGTGTGGCTACTTCTACCTGGAGTTCGCAGAAACTGGTAGCGTGAAGGATTTTGGCATTCAGCCAGTGGAAGATAAAGGAGCATGCCGCCTCCCGCTTTGCTCCCTTCCTGGAGAATCTGGGAATGGGCCTGATCAGCAGCTGCAACGCTCACCCCCAGAATTCCAGTAGCCGCAACACGAGAGAGTCAGAGAGTGACCAGGACAATAACATAGACCGGTCCTGTGGTTTGGAGAAGTTAGGTATCTAAGTAGAAAAAGAAAAAAAAAGAAAAGAAAAGAAAAAAATCAGACAAAAGTTCCACTTCCCATTAAACATCCTAGCCTTTAAAAACCCAAAGTGGAGAATTTAGGAAATCGGATCCTTTTATAAGTATGTTACCTGGAATCAGCTTTGAAATCCTGGGCAGGAGGAGCTGTGCATCCTGTGCACCGCACCATGCAGGTTGATCTCTACACCAGGAAGTGCACAAGATCCCTGTACTGTCCCCAGTGCACAGGTGAGCAGCTGTGTGCCCAGTCTATAAATCCTTTGGTTCCTCAGCCTTTCTCTCTGCCTGATGTCAAGGGCTTTCTGGATAACTGACAGTTTGGACAAAGCTGATGGCCAGGCCTTAATCATTGGGCCTCAATGGGACTGCTCCTCTGATCTCTGAGCCTCTGATTTTGGATTTCTCCAAGACAGATGAAAGTCAGGTATAAGATCTGGATATTAACAGTTCCAACTTGGGAAAACCAAGAAAAAGAATTACAACTGAATCTGGTAGGGGAAGCTCTGTGATCTTGCCTCCAACAAGAAGAAAAGGTCAAAGCTACCAGTTTCCCAAAGGTCCAGCATTTACAGTGACTTGAACGGACTTGGGGGACAAGGGCTAACATTTTGCTGAACAGAGCCCTTTGTCTTGCTCCCCACCCAGTGGCATAGGCTTATTAAATGGACAACTTGCTTATCCAGGCAGGCTGAGGATTTAGTTATGATCCCTTGAGGAGGTAGCAGGAGCTTCTGCAACTATGCACGATCTCTTAAAATGCAAGATTCATGTCTGGATATATTGTGCTGTAAACAACAGTTTGGTGGGGCAGTCATTTTCTTACTCTGAGTTACTAGCTACCTAGCCAGTCCATGTGTCTGACTTGGTTATTATGCCAGGTCACTACCTGCCTCCTGTGCCAGGGGTAGGCCTGAAATATAGAAGAGCATAATGGCTGGGCAGGAGACTTTGAAAGCTGAGCCCAGAGGGGACCATTCAGCTGCCCTCGATGTTAATGGGTTAGTGTTAGGAGCCAAGGAGCAAGACTGGGTCATCTCTCAATCTGACTGCAGTATCCTAGTGAATGCCCCTGTTCTTGGTTTGGGCAGTCAAAGCTCTGTTAATGGTAAACATCTAAACTGTCACCACCTGTGCCCCTCAGGAGGGGCAGCCCCTTCCATTCAGTCCCTTTTGGACATTCTTGACAACAATAGCTGTCTTTCTGTTGTCAGAAGTCAGGAATGGGATAGGCAAGGATGGGAAATGTGAGCCACATATCAAAACTACCCTCCACTTTACTCCCTGATCGAGGGTTTATGAAGTGTAGAGGGGTGAGAACCCCAAAGTGAGCGGGAACGGTGCTGCTTTATTTGAAATGTTTTCTTACCTCATTCTGTGCCCCAGTAAGGGTCCCAGCCTCATCTGTCTGGCTTGGCCCCATGTTCCTACTGTCCCCTGCTCCACTGCCTATCTGGTGCAGCTCACGACCCCAGGTGCTGCCTGCTACCCTGCTTTCACACTTACCAGTTTCAATTCATCTCTCTTGATGCTCCTGCTTCTTAAGCCTGCCCAGTTTCCCTGTCCTTGGCTTCTTTTAAGTTTTTCTTTTTTTGGGGTCCCCCCCTTGTTCTTTTAGGAGATCCAGAGAAGAATCTTTCTGGTGGGTTCCTCTGTTGGGATTAGGATGGGAAGAGAATGTAACCTTTTGTGTATGAAAGGCAGTGTCATGCCTCAGCATTTTCCTATAGGACTGCCTTGCTAGATGCCTTCCTGTTGTGTCTTACTTCATAAAGAATTATATCTTCCCACCTCCACTTGGATACTGCCTCTTAGGACCTAAGCAGAAGACCAGTAAAGGCTGACTGACACAGTGGGTCCTGATCTATTTTCTCTAACCCTTGCTGTGCATGTATCCTTCCTTATCCCAGAAGGAACTCTTTGGACTATATGGGCTGATTTGTGTTACATATAGACATAAAGGGAACCATAGTGATAGGGCCTCAAGACTGTCTGTTATTGCATTCTCCCCTAGAATTGTCCTGGTCAAGGTTGAGGTATAGTTACAGATTGGCCTTCAAAAATTGTGCTGACTTTTTAGAAAGTTAAAGCTTGGTAGGAGCTAAAACAATATTGGGTTATCTGCCCTTGACTTTATAGACATCTCCTTCTAAGGGGATGCAGAGGGAAAGGAGGGTCTAAATGAAACTCTGGCCTACTTCCAGATAATGTCTGGGAAACAGGCTGAAGGTAAGGTCATGGTCCACTCTTCCTTCAGAGAGGGAGCTCTGATTATGACATTATTGTTTCCTTTCTGGTCATTCTCTTGGTTAGAGGAGGAAGAAGTGGAAAGTAATTTTAAATAATCGTTGGTTCATATTACCTCCCTCTTGGTTATTGTTTTTGTTTTTGCCCTCCCATTTATTGGGGCAATAGCCCTAGGCCTGTCCTGGATGGGTATGAGGTGGGCTAGGTCCAACAGGTACCCTGAGGGGACAGTCTAACTCCTTTCTTTTCTGGGGAGTAAATGCTCCCTATCATATAGTTGACAGTGGTTAGGAACTCTCCCTTTCCCTACCTATCTTCCCTCTAACAACAGAATTCCTACCCTTCCTTCCTTCCTCAATTAAGTATACTGATCACCCTGTAATTCTCTTATGTATCTGAGTGTGTGTGTGTGTGTGTGTGTGTGTGTGTGTGTGTGTGTGTGTGTGTAGGGGGAAGGGGTTCTTTACATACAAATTTTTGTGGTTTGTGGCTTTTTCTTCCATACATTAGTTCCTACCACCGCATGTCCAGGGGCCATTGCCTGGCATTACCGCATGCTGGGATCATTGGGGAAGTGTAGTGAAGCTCACCACTGTCCTTTGTTTTGGAGATTATTATTTTTGCATAAGTAATCCATCCTATACAGATTGCTAACTAACTGTGTATTCCCCTTGCCCCTATGGCTGCTGGTGTAAATAAACTGCATCTCCCCATTGGTAAACAGTACTAATAAAATTTTCAAAAATGACTTTATTTAGACTCTGTATGTTCATCTTTTAAGATTGTACATGTTTTTCAGGTATTAACATAGTAAAATAAATGTTGAATTGCTGTTGAATCCTAGTCACTTTCTCCTGAATAGAAGTTTTATCAAAGTAGAGGAACTTTGCCCAATTTTATTTCTCCATCTAGTCCTACAAATTTATCTTTATGCAACATCCAGTGAAAAATAAAATAGGTGGTAAAATAAATATAATCCAAGCCTGTCACTAAGTCCATTGTGAAAGCTACTTCTATTTAAGTGGAACTCAAGATACCTTAATATATACATTTTACCGCTTTTCTTGCTCTCAAAAGACAAATGATTCATAATAGAAAATGAGTTGATCTTTCTAAAAGTAACTTTTTCCCAATACTTTTCATATTTCTTTTACCCCAACTCTTTATTTTTTTTTTAAAGATTTTAGGCCGCCTGGGTGGCTCAGTGGGTTAAAGCCTCTGCCTTCAGCTCGGGTCATGATCTCGGAGTCCTGGGATCAAGCCCCACATTGGGTTCTCAGCTCGGCAGGGAGCCTGCTTCCCTCTCTGCCTGTCTCTGCCTACTTGTGATCCCTCTCTCTCTGTCAAATAAATAAAATCTTTAAAAATTAAAAAAATAAAGATTTTATTTATTTATTTGGCAGAGAGAAAGAGATCACAGTATGCAGAGGGGGAAGCAGGCTCGCTCATCGGACTCGATCCCAGAACCCTAAGATCATGACCTGAGCTGAAGGCAGAGGCTTTAACCCACTGAAGCCCTTAACCCAACTCTTCAGATCTTTCAGTTTGTCTTAGAGTAATTCTGAGAATTTTTATTCCTTTCAATTCCTAATCCAGAGCTGGAGCACTTCCCTTAGAAATTGTACATGTTGCTTAGTGTTGTTCATAATCACATATTTGCTAAATGTTCTACTTTAAAGAAATAGCCCCAAATTTTAATATTTGGATGAATAAAAATTATCTTAGAAATGGGGCCATCAGAAAAACCATCTCAGTACAATAAATACCTCAGGGATGTTACAGACCTGTACCGTGGTATTGAGCGACCTAACATTTAAATGCCACTGCAGCAAATACTTCCATATGGTATTTTGTATGCTTAGATTTGAATTAATGTGTTTGGTGCTAATCTAGTTTTCTGAAATGAGATCTTTGCAAGATCTTCTCAGTGCTTTACTGGATCCATTTGACTGCAGGACTTTTAAGATTCTATCTTTTCATGTTTTCAAATTAATGATCTTTATATTTAAAAAGAAAAAAATCGCATACCTGTTAACTCCCTGAATACTGCATTTTAACTACAGCACGTAGCATGAGGTCAGGAACCTAATTGTAACTTGATGTTGAAGATAAAGACCCCAAAAATAAAGTATGTTCTATAGTTAAGGATTCCAAAAGAGCTTTCTTGGCACACAGTAATAATTTGATAACGCCTTCCATTGGGACCTGAAGTACTAAAGTGTTTATATAATTTTTTAAAAAGTATTTTATAAAATGAAGAGAATATATTAATGTGCTAAAAGCACAGTTTTATTTTATTAAATACCCTTTCACAGTAGTCTTCAAAATAGTTACCAAAGTTAGTGACTTACTGGTTCTCAGATCAGCTAGAGATAACTTGTAACATAAGACTAGTGTCTAGAACATTCACTCTGTTGTGGAGGATGCAAGCTGTTTAATTCTCATTCATGTTCCAAAAGATGCCCATGATGCTTTGGACAATAACATTTGTTACACATGATGCACTTGTTCAAAAAGATAACTGCAGATAAACTGGTAAATACTTGGGTGGCTTTTTCCCCCCAATTTTTTCAAAATGTTTTTAAAAATGTTTTCAGTCATATGTTACTTGAGCCTCATTGGACATATGTGAGCTGAAAAGGAAATACTAAATTCATTTTAGAGATGAGAAAATATGTTCAACAGCAGTGATTTATTCATAGATCAAAAACAAAAATACAGAAGTAATAGAAGCAAAAGTAGAATTTTGATGCTAAGCCATTCTTTTTGTTGAAGCAATAGAATTTTTAAACTAATAAAGGGCTAAAAAAATAACAGTCAAAGCAGAATGAAAAAATTTGAAATGCTAGTGAAAAAGGCAATGAATTTGAAAACATCCAAAAAATGAAAAACATTTAAAAGTAAATTTTTGTCTTCAACAAATGTTCATCTAGAATAACTAAATGAATAAATAAAATAAAATAAATTTTTATAATTAAATAACTAAATAAAACTAAAATAAACTAAAAGTTCATCTAGAACTTAAACTAATCCCATCTCTACCCAGATAAACACACAAAAACACTAGACATTTAGAATTTCATAGACAATACAGCAAAAAAAACAAATGAGTGTAAGCTAAGTGTATTACGGAGATAGATGAAGAAAATGAAGATGGGGGCGCCTGGGTGGCTCAGTCGTTAAGCGTCTGCCTTCGGCTGGGGTCATGATCCCAAGGTCCTGGGATCGAGCCCCGCATCGGGCTCTCTGTGCGGCAGGGAGCCTGCTTCTCCCACTACCATTCCCTCTGCTTCTCTTCCCTCTCTTGCTGTGTTTCTATCAAATAAATAAAATCTTTAAAAAAAAAAAAAATGAAGATGGTACAAACCCCAGCTCCTTTAAAATATCAAAAATAAACATCAACAAGTTAGGTTAATCCAGGAAGGAAAGATTTTGACTCAGAAAATCACCATTGGAGAAAAGCAATATGAAAATTTCAATAGATACAGAAAAAATAGTTTAAAATTAAATAGCAATTGATCTTAAAAATACTAGTCAATAAAAACAAGGGCTAAAAAAGTTTCATATAATAAAGTATGTATTAAAAATCTATAGTTCTTTGTTTAACAGTGAATACTTGGAAGCATTCTCATTAAAAGCAGGAATGAAAGAAACTTCTCATTCTCAGTTGATATCCAAATCGATAATTTTATAGAATCTATGAACATACCACTGGAAGTAATGATAGAGTACAGTAAAGGTGCTGGGTATTAAGATTAATATCCAAAATCAGAGTAATAGAAATTTTTTAAACATTACATTTATAATATGTGAACAAATTATGATGGTCTTATGAATTCATATGACAAGAGAGGTATAAGGTTTTATGGAGAAGATGATAAAATTTTCTTCTGGCATATTGAAGAAAACTCAGATAAATGGAAAGTGATAGGATGTTCATAGATTGGAAATTCATTATCATCACTCGAAATAAATGAATTGGAAGTAATCTTGATTACTTGATTTTTGTGACCCTTGACAAGCTAATTTTAACATTTATATGAAAAGCAAGGTGCAAGAATAGACAAGATCTTTTTGACATGTATTTTACATAGTTTGGTTTTGGTGTAGAAACAAAATGGGATAGAGAGTACAGAATTAAATGGAAAAACATACATTTATGGTATTCGGATCCATGACTAAATCCAAAGCCTGATGTATTAAAATTAGTGGCTTATAAACAATATATTGTTCTTCAGTGGATTACCCATAAATAAATATTAAAACCTGCAAAGATTATCATGTGGATTTAAGACTTACTGTGGAAAAGTAGAATATCAAACTTTTATAGGGAAATATAGTATATGTATATATTTGTAAGCAAGGAAAATTTTTTAAATAAAAGCACCAAAATAAAAGATTGACATATTGGACCATTATCATAAATGAAAAACTTTCTGTGCCTAGTAATACTACAAAAAACAGCAACAGGGGTGCCTGGGTGGCTTAGTCATTAAGCGTCTGCCTTCGGCTCAGGTCATGATCCCAGGGTCCTGGGATCGAGCCCCGCATCGGGCTCCCTGCTCGGCAGGAAGACTGCTTCTCCCGCTACCATTCCCTCTGCTTGTGTTACCTCTCTCGCTGTGTTTCTCGCTGTCAAATAAATAAAATCTTTAAAAAAAAAAAAAAAGCAACAAAATGCTATGACATGCTAGTAGAAGTGCTTCTGTTCTTATCACTGATAAGGATTGTTATTTTTTAAAGATTTTATTTATTTGACAGAGAGAGCGAGTGAGCACAAGCAGGGGGAGCAGCAGAAGGAGTGGAAGGAGCAGGCTCCCCACTTAGCAAGGAGCCCTACCAGAGGCTCAATCCCAGGGCCCTGGAATCCTGACCTGAGCTGCAGGCAGCCACCTAACCAGCTGAGCCACCCAGGCACCCCACTGATAAAGATTATTAACAAAATAATTATACAATTGACAAATGGACAGAGTAAAAGAACACCTCACTAGAGCAAATTCAAATGGCAAAAAAGATGTGAAAAGTTTACTTGGGTTCAGAGAAATGGAAACTAAAAACATGAAATAGCAATTTATACCACTCGTACCGTTAAAATAAGAAAGGTGATGATATCAACTCTGACAGGCATTCAGAGCAATTAAAACCCTTGTACATTGTGGTGGACTGTAAATTGATAAAAATATTTTTGGAAAGCAATCTGGAAATATCTACAGCAGTTCATAAGCATAACCAATACCCCAGTATGTCTACTAGCTCTTAAAGCTTTATTTCTAATGGAAAAAAATTGAAGCCTATATAAATACCCATTTAAAAATAGTCACTGGGGCACCTGGGTGGCTCAGTAGGTTAAAGCCTCTGCCTTCGGCTCGGGTCATGATCTCGGAGTCCTGGGATCCAGCCCCACATCAGGCTCTCTGCTCGGCAGGGAGCCTGCTTCCTCCTCTCTCTCTGCCTGCCTCTCTGCCTGCTTGTGATCTCTGTCTCTGTCAAATAAATAAATAAAATCTTTTAAGAATAAATAAATAAATAAAAATAGTCACTGTACAGAAATGAATATTACAAGGGCTGCAAAAATAAAATATTCAGTAAAACATAGATTCTTAAAATTTGCTACCTGTCATTTGAAGCTTAACAATATGCAAGCCAATGCTATAGATAATGTTTAGGGATATATTTATATGTAATAAAAAAGTATACCCAAAATGTTGAGCTAGTTCCATATGTATATGATGTGGATATTGGAGAAATACTTCTTGATGCCAAACATCAGAATGCTGAAAAAATTGCAACAAAGATACTTTAAGAGTCTTGCTATCCTGCCAAGAAAGTAAGGGAAACATCCAGCTTTCCCTTATAAATGCACACACACCCACACACAAGGGCACAAACCAAAGATACAAGTAAAAATAAAAAATGGAGGTGCACTGAGAAACATACAAATATCAGAAACGTTCGGATGGGAATGGGAGATCATGCCACCTCATATATATATATATATATACAAGATACCTGAAATAATCTTTGCACCCTTACTGAAAGAATGGGCAGAGTAAAAGAGAGACCTTCCTAACTACAGAGAGAACAAACAGATAAGAAAGTCTCTGCCATGGCCTGAGGTCAAATTAATTAAAATAATAAAAATATAATTATCATCATCATCATTTCTTTGGGGAATGTGTACCCTTACCCTGTTATCACATAGTTACTTACCCTGTTAGTCAAGAAAACTCTACCTGAAAATTATATATAAGATAATGCTTCTAAGATTATACTATACCTCTTGGCTACATGACAGAATTTGGGTCCCTCAACATTCTCACAAAATATAAATTTATAATGAAAGAAGCTTCTGTTTCTTTAAAGATTTCTCTTATAGCTATCATTATCTCTTATAGCTATCATATTCATATATCATATACATTTAATAATTCTGTTTATTAGGAGTAAGGAGTTTTAATTTGGTAATTTATTATTTCTGCTGAATCTACAAATACAGTACTCCTTTCTCATAAATAGAATGCAGAATATAAAGTCCATAAATTCTCAATTTAGTGGATGGAATTATGAGCAAGAAACAGGAGAGAATGATGATGCAGTTATGAAAATGAAAGGAATAGAACTTTTCAAAATGGAAAGAATGTATGCCAATAAAATTAAAAACTCAATGTATACGGTAAAACCTCAGTTTAATCAAATTGGAGCATCATGGAGCACAGTGTTGGTGAGTAGTCACTGCTTAGTTATACAGACAGCAGAGTGTGTGTGTTTGTGTTCACCTCCTTGTCTCCCATTGATAAACCCACAGGTCATTGTGTTTCCTTTGCCGCACTGTCACCTTTATAATTACAATGTAAAGGTGACAGTGCAGCAAAGAAACAAGGTGGTGGCCCTGAAAGTGCAATTAGATGTGATCAGGAGATGGCTGACCATGGGAATGATGACACTGCCAACATTCTAGGGACCCAAGATATGTAGCCAGTTAACTTAAGAAATTAAGTAGCAAAGTTATCAATAGAAATGAGGAAATGTGACAAAAAGTTGATGTTTCAGAGGAAGTGAAGCTACTAGTATACTTGATATAGAAGGGTATCAGAGATATTTCAAAATATTGAGGGCAGGGGGTAAGACGTGGCCATAAGCGGAATTGAGATTCTAGTCACCTGGTTATTCAGCCAAACAGTAAGCTAAATACCATTGTGAAGGGGTTTTGCAAATAAACAAAGTGCCAAGTCAGTTATCCCTAAGGTATGGGGATTGTTTGGTTGGACTTTGACCCTGTCAGGTGAGACAAGGAAACATTTGGCCTTGTAGGTATATTCACAATAGAAAATGTGTGCTGGAATTACATAGTGCTACTAAGTATGGCATCCTGAACAACCGTCAGTGGAGAAAATGTAGATGCTCTTGTACATACGATAAGAAATATCACTTTCATTAAAATGTACATATGTTCCTTACAAGAGCAAATGCTTCTTCTTGATCAAGAGAGCAGGTGTAGTGTTTGTTTATTTTGTATTAGGTATGGAAGAAAAAAAAATTGGACTGTTACATGCACTTTCTTGGAAAGCTGAAAGGAAAGGGGGGGGGGGTCCAATTTCTGTAACCTTTAATATTTACTAACAGGAGAGATACTGTAATTTTACCCAGGTAATCAAATACATTTTTATTGCAACAGATAAAAAAAACAAAGTGTTCTCCATCTGGTAGTAGAAGACATCAGAGAAATTTGTGTGGCAAGTATTCAGTGCACAAGTGCTGGCTTCCAAGATGAAGGGGAAGCGTGTGAGAAGGGAGGACATCTTGGGTCTGAGTGATCTCCATCTGATGGGTAGCAAGGAAAGGGGAACCTCAGACAAAAACCCCTGGAAACCAAATGAATTCTGTAAACATTCTGAATGAACTTGGAAGCCAATTCTTTCCCAAAGCCTTTAGATAAGAGCCTCGCCCACCTGACCCTTTATCTTTGGCCTATGAGACCCTAAGCAGACTCTTCAGCCAAACGTGCCCTGATGTGAGGACCTGGAGAATAGTGAGATAAGTGAGGACTGTTTTAAGCCGCTAGGTTTGTGATAAGTAGTTACACAACTATAAAAACTAATATAGCTGCAACTGATCCAAACTTAGGAAGGTTTATGACAGTTTCACAAGACTTAGAAAAGATACTCACCCTAAATCATGATTTGTGTATGAGAATAAGGCAAATACTGTTGAAACTAATTTTGATATATTTTAATACAAATGAAACATTTATTCTCAATGTTTCTAATGCTTAAATTTACAGTGTACTAAATAAATACTGGTTTTACCATTTTTTTATTTCCCCATACATTTACTTACTGAAAATAAAAGAATTTGTTAATATTCTGGCAAAAAAATTGTAAGTGATCAGGTGATCTTAATTCTTCCCATTTATTAGGATTGCTTAGTACTATTTCAGCTTGCATGGTCAGTTTTACAATCCACACAATGTTGCAAAGCTAGTGCTGCCTGTGTCACTATCACTTCTTTTACTAAAATGTTTCAGAGATATTAATGCTGTGTCTTTTCTAAAATATATTCCAAATACAAAGAATCAGCAGCCAAAAAATCACCTATCAACCTTTTATAGATAATTTAGGAGGTTTAGCCTAAAACACCAAATGTACTGCCCGCCCACCCATATAGCTCTAAGACTGACAGAAGAAGAAAGATCAGGAAAGTAGTTGGTAGCAAGAAAAATGTCAGCTAAATGAAATCGGGAACATTTAAATAAGAACCCTGGGAAGGAGGGAGGTACTCTCTGCATTAGTGAAAAATCTCAAAGTGAATTACGTAAAAAAGAACACAAAATTTAAGGACAGAAAAGTTGACGGGCGTTGTACTCAGATATTCCTGACGCTCATTCTATTAGTCATGAATTTGGCAAGGTAACTCATTCTTTATGACCCTGGCTTTATATTAATAAATACAGCAATAGTACTTCACAGTTATAAATACTAAATGCAAGTTTTAACCTAGTTAGGGTAGTGGGTGGTGAAAGGAGTAAAGTAAGGGTTTCCTGAGAAAGTGGTATTTAAACAGAACCAAGGGTTAAAGGAGTTACCTAGGATAATTTTGCCAAAGTAGATGAAAAGTAAATTGGGGATGGGTTGTTGGAGGGGAAATGGAAGAAACTGGTGTGTTGGAGAGAGAACCATTCAAATGGAAAGTTTAAAGCTCTAGGAAAATAATCATAATGCTTCTTGTAGATGGAAAAAAAAAAATCTGTTGTTAATACAAAACCAAATATCCCTTCTATTTCTATCAAGTGGTTTCAGGATGCTCTTGAAAGCAAATGTTGTTAGATGGTGATCGGTAATATTGGCACAGACCGACTCATAGACATGTACCCTGGGGCAAATAATACATTATATGTCAATTAAAAAAAATTGACATAGACCCCTTACTTGGATTTTATAGGTAAATAAATAAATAATTAGGAATATAATTTCACAGAACTCTAAGAAAACTAACTCATTTATAAACATAATACTTTACACCTTACAGGTGTAAGAGTCAAGTGCTGCTTTAAATACACAATAACCTCTCCACTTTTAATGTGCTTTTATCTCCTAAACTTACTCTTCTCCGTCTGGATTCTCCCCAGTCCTCCTCCCCTGTTTTCAAACACATATCCCCATGCATACCCATACGCCTGTGCAAACACACAAGATACAACTAAATCAAGGCCCAGTTCAGAGTAATTTAGCCAATCTGCTTTTGTTCTTGCTGCTCTATGAATTACTACAGCTCAGGAACTTACTTGCAGACCACCTACTTTTTCAGTTTGAAGGTAGATTAGTGTTGGCTTCTTAAGTACCTCCCTTACAGCTAATTTTCTTTTTCAATTGAAAGTGCTTGTGTTATTCTGCTTAATATTGGATTCAACAATGATCCAGCAATTGATTTAGACTTTGTGTAATAAATTAGGAAGAAAAAACCCATTAATCTCAGTCTTCACTCTGTAAGGAACTCTGTGACCCCAATCAGATAAATTCTTTCATTACAAATTAATAAGCTTGAATGAAATGATTTCTTGACTCCATTCTACCTGTAACATTCTGAGATTCCATGAGCTAAAATGTTTACTCCAACTCATATAAAGCATGGAAGATCCAGATTTAAATATCTTTATCCCTTCGGTTTTCCCATATATCCCAAATTACTCTATCAGTTAATCCACTGTACATTTTTACTGTATGTCAATGCAAGACATACCTTTATTTCTAACTTGGTTCAGTTGCAGACTTTTATCAAATATTATGTGTGAATTTAACACTTTCTTTAAAAATCTGTTCTCATCACCTTCATTATACTTTGGCCTTCAAAATCTATTTTTTAAAAATCTACCAGTCATGGGGTGCTTGGGTGGCTCAGTCAGTTAAGTGTCTGCCTTTAACTCATGTCATGATCCCAAGGACCAAGGATGGAGCCCCTCATCAGGCTCCCAGTTCAGCAGAGAGTCTGCTTGTCCCTCTCCCTCTGCCCCTCCCCCTGCTCATGTGCACACTCTCTCTCTCTCTCAAATAAATAAATAAAATCTTTTTTTTAAAGATTTAATTTATTTGTCAGAGAGACAGAGAGAGCACAAGCAGGGGAAGTAGCAGGCAGAGGGAGAAGCAAACTCCCAACTGAGCAAGGACCACGCCCCACCCCTTCCCCAATGAGGGACTCTATACCAGGACCCTGGGATCATGACTTGAGCCGAAGGCAGATGATTAACTGACTGAGCCACCCAGGCATCCCCAAATTCATAAAATCTGTACATAAATAAATAAATAAATAAATAAATATTAAAAAAATAAAAATCAGTTATTCTGTGAACTTTAACTAGGGTAATGATATAATTTATTGTGCAAAATGTAACACTTTTGAAAGGACAAGGTGGCACTATCAGTAACACCTAAGTAACAGTTGTAAACCAAGATTCTCCCAAGAAAACCAAAATGTATGGTCACTCTAGTAATGACCTTTTGGGCCTTGTTAAGACAAGAGGTGTGATAAATATTTTTATATATCTACAAGATAAAGCAGTTTAATTATCTTTTTCAATCTAAACCTAATAAATGTCCCTAATATACCACTTCCTGGTCCTCTAGTGCCCTCTTAGGCCTATTGCATAGCTTTCCCAAATAGTAAAATTGTAACTGTTAATAGACCAGATAAAACTACTCTGAGGGGGAGAGGGTTGTTAGACTGTGCTATAGATTATTCCTCTCCCTGTTAATAATGAATAACCTATAAGAAATACTAGATAAACCAATTGGAGTCTTTACTCTTTTATATATTCTATACTATTAGAATATTATTTGACTAGAGATGATTTTATTAATCTGTTGTTCTTGCAGCCTGCCATGATTATGCAGAAGAAGAGTTACTACACCTAATGTTAATAAGTTGATGAGGAGATAAAGCAAGACTGGATCTGGTATTTAGGGATCTTGGTTGTTGACATTATTTCCTTCATAGGGAAAACTTATCAATAATACGTGGTATGTGAACAATAGATTGTGACAGTCCCCCTTTTTGGGCACTTATTTGGGCACCCCTGTCTCCTCCACCCCCCACAACCCCAGTCGCACATTTTCTACCCAAATCATTCTCACCTCTCCCATTACTAATGGAGAGGAGCAAAGTAAGCACACTTTTTGAAAGCAGGGGCCCTTAATCTTAACACAGCTCCCTACAAAGTGTAGAATTCTCTATTAGAGTGTAAACTTCCTGAGTACTGGTAAGATTGTCTTGTATACTGCCCATGTTATAGATGTTCAATAAATATTGCTAGAATAATGATAAAAGTAAATGTATAAGTGAATTGAATAATATTCTTGTTATGTAATTATAAGAGTAAAACAATGGATTCATTTTGTTCTTAGCAAAGGATGAACAAAATTCTCTTATCATTATTTCAATTATGACATCAGTCTTCTTTCCAGATATTTGTATATTCCAGGTTTCATTTATTTTTTTTAAATGTAAGATCTCACACTTTAAAAAAAATTTTTTTTAAAGATTATATTAGAGAGAGAGAGAGCAGGCATGGGGAGGGGGGTTGCAGAGGGGCAGGGAGAGAAGGAGACAGAGAGAATCTCAAGCAGACTCCTCACTAAGTGCAGAGCCTAACATGGGGCTCAATCCCAGGACCCTAAGATCATGATCTGAGCTGAAATAAAGTCAGACGCTCAACTGACTGAGCCACCCAGGTACGCCTCACACTTTTTTAAAAAAAGATTGATTGATTGATTGATTGATTGATTGATTTGAGAGAGAAAGAGGGAGGGAAGGGCATAGGGAGAGTGCAAGAGAATCTTAAGCAGGACTCCACGCTGAGTATGGAGCCCTACTCAGCACTTCATCTCCCAACCCTGACTGAGATCATGACCTGAGCCAAAATCAAAAGTCAGTTGCTTAACCAACTGCACCACCCAGGCATTTAAAGATCTCACACCTTTAAGCAAATTCAGTATTTCTAAGAATCAAGAATTTTAAAATTATCTTTCAGAAATGTAACAAACTACTACTTGTCCTTTTGCCTAGTACATTGTTAATCCAAACATTGAAATAAGAAGTTTTTATGTTTGGTTGGAAAATGTAAATAAGATAAATTAATATTCACCTCATAACTTCCATTTCTTAGGAAGTACCCTGGCAATTAAAATTTGATTAATTTATTTTCTCTTTGGGGGACAGCACGAAGGAGATCATCACAACTTCTGTAAAAAGCTGAAATACTAGGTTTTCAGGGTGGACTATTATATGTGAGTTACTCACAAATTTTACTCTTTAATTTTACACAGGGAAAAAAAACTTACGTTCAGGTAGCCTATTGCAAAAGAAAAGTTTATAACAAAGCATACCATACCACAACAAAAGCATCCAATAAATCTTTGAGTGCTACAATTAAATTTAATCACTGGAACAGGGAAAACCCCCAGCTTTAAGATATTTCTCCATTTGTCTACACTGCTCATATATTCCATCATTTATTTTTTCTGTTGTGCTTGCTAAAATTAAATTTATACTAAGGTTTTATCAACTCTGGTGTATCTGTTCTTGCTGTGAAGGAAACTGAATAAAATTTTGAATCTTGATTAACTTCTTTCAGTAACCAAACAATGGTGGTCAACTCTGAGGTCTATTTAGAGCAGCAGATAATTTCGTGTGCTGGATAAATGTCATATCTGAATAGAATTTTTTAAACAATTACTTTTCAAAAGAGTTCACACATTGGAAACATCATTTTTAGATTTGTGAACAAAGACAATTCATTTGTTAGGAAAATAACAACTAGACTATAAATCATTTAAGCTATAATTTTAAATGCCACCACTTTCCCCCAGTGATTTTGTTCTTTGTTTTTACTTCTGTGGGTTTGCTACAGGTCAACCAATTACTCAACAGTTCAGCTAGAGAATCACTAAAATGGCTTCAGAGCATCATTTAATGAAAAGAGCCTTTGATCTAAAAAATAATTCAAAAGCAATCTCATAGAAGGACCAAATCAATGTACTAGATTATTTTAAAGTAATTGTACTTTATTTTGAATTAATTTGTGATTGAGTTAAAGCCCCAAACTAGGAAAAAAGTGCAGTTGGTAGCACATTGTGCCACAGAAGAACCATGTGATCACTGGTAATCATTTTGAAACTCATGTTTTCACACATTTAAAAGAGGAATAATAGATTCTACCACTGTACCTTCACAGTGATGTTATCAAAATTAATTAAGGTCATGGATATGGCAAGTTTTTATTTTTTAATTTTTTTTATTTTTTTTTAAGATTTTATTTATTTATTTGACAGAAAGAGAGAGATCACAAGTAGGCAGAGAGGCAGACAGAGATGGGGAAGCAGGCTCCCTGCTGAGCTGAGAACCCAATGTGGGCGTCCATCCCAAGACCATGAGATCATGACCTGAGCCAAAGGCAGAGGCTTTAACCCACTGAGCCACCCAGGAGCCCCTGGCAGCGTTTTTAAACGTCAGTGTGTTTTATTCTTATTTGCCTCAGATCAGTCAATGCACATGAATATTCCAACTGCATACCCAATGTTCACGAATATCTTCAGAAGAGATCTAGGGGAAGATTCCTGAATTGCCCTCTATTCAATGTCTTGTTATCAGTCATTGAATTTTAATTCTACTCAGAGCATACATATCATTCATGTATTCTAAAAGGAAAAATAAGTTACTTCTCTGCAGTGTTATTTCTTTGTTTATTTGGTAATTTAAACATATATCCAAGTATTGCAGTAATTTATAGAAAGGTGCTCTAACCAAAAAATCTTTCAGGGTAGTTAGCATGCATTTCGCTCTTAAAATCTTTTTTAAAGTGTATGTAAATGTATGAATATAATTATAAAATAATCTTTACTGTGTGCTCTGTGAAAGAGCCAGCCCTCATAAAAGAGGGCTAGCCCAAGAGTCACACCTTTACCTTATCTTAATTAAGAGATTTGCTTATTCCAAAATAAGTTAATCAGAGAAAGACAGTTACCATATGATCTCTTTGATATGAGGAATTTGAAAGGCAGGGCGGGGAGGGAGTGAAAAAATGAAACAAGATGGGATCCGTGAGGGAGACAAACCATAAGAGACTCTTACTCTCAGGAAACAAACCGAGGTTGCTGGGTAGTGAGGGGTAGGGATAGGGTGGCTGGGGGATGGACACTGGGGAAGGTATGTGCTGTGGTGAGTGCTGTGAATTGTGTAAGACTGATGATTCACAGACATGTACCTCTGAAGCAAATAATACATTATATGTTAATTAAAAAAAAAGAGTTCTGCTTATTCTAAAGGCCTATTGTTACAGGATTTCCAATGTCTGTGCTATTCTCAGTGTCTGATTCAAAATAATACAAACTTTCAGCCAAATATAAAAATTTGACTTCTATCATGATTTTTCGGTCCATGTATATACTTTTTTAAACACGGAAAAGGCACAATTATATAATCTATGTAGATTCCCCTTCTGTGTTTCCTCTCTTTTTTCCTCTGTGGACTTGGGCTGTGAAATGATTTTCTTTATCAGTAAATTCATTCCATTGTCATTTAGCAATATGAGAAGTGAGTGGCCCCTGTGACCAAAATATATAAATGTACAAACCATGTTTTGGAGAACTAAAAAATAATGTTTCCTACATAAACAGTCCAGTACATCTAGTTAAATATTATATGACATTTATTATAATTATTTGTAATTATAAATATTGTGATTATGACATACCCCTAAGATATATCTCAAAAATAAGTTTTGCTTTCCTAATCTTGCACTTTTTTGAGTAAGATCAGTAAACTGAGTTTAACTGGGTAAGTTTTAAATCAAGGAAAACCTTAGGATATAAATACCATAGGTTTAGAACACCTCACTCAAGATTGTACATTGAATATATATAAATATTTTTCTGTTATATCATGACTTTTGCTACAGAATCATTCATTTTACAAATAATTTTCTGTTCCATCATTTTTTATTTAATAACAGAAGTCATCCTTTCTGCTTCCAGTCTTAATAGGCTTTTTTCCTGTTGACAAGATTGCTTTTCCAGTTGGTGAAAGATACTTTGTTGTAAATATAATACGAAGTAAAAAATTTAATACCATATCCTTTTATGTAAAACTTCTGGCCTAGCCAGCACAATTAGAATTGGTAACAATTGTTAAATATACCTCTGATGCTCCAAATATCTCTGCCCAAATAAGAAGCAATTTTAACTTCTCATTTTGAGTCACCATCATCAGTATTTCCAAGAATATGTTATGGTGAGTATTGATCTGGGGGTTCTAGCCAACATAACAGTTATTATTTATGACATCTTAATAGGTTTTGCATGTCTCTTTGTGTGGACAGTCTCATAACCTCTAGTTGTGTTTCTATTAGACTATAGGATAACTGTCTCATCCCTTAAGACTTCTGTCCCAGATCCAAGCATGAATTTTTGTATGCTAAGCCATTACAAATGTACTTTCCAAATTTGGGGGAAACCATCTGGCTCTTTTTTCCAGATGTGATTTACAGACAAATGGACAAAAACTGTATTTGTAATAGAGATTGTATTTAAGTTGAATGGTTCTAAATTAGTGCAGCTTTAAGATGCATGAGCATTCTGCCATCACCATCAGTAGTAAGCACAGGTGGTCCAAGCCGATTCTTCCTTGGTAAGATTTTAGGTCGTATAACATCTTTTGACTCTCAGTCTACTTGAACTGAATTTCTCAGTTGAGTCACCTCTATAAACTCAACAAAAGCACTGGGTTATTGTCTACAAATGAAAGAGAAGAACATTTCACATACTCTCATTTAGTAATTTTCTCATAAGTTTGTTCTAAACCAAGCTGAGTTCTTAGAGAGACAGTACAATGCAATGGCAGCAATAAACGGATCTTCAAATTAAAAAAATCTGGATTTTAATTCCAGCTTTATGACCAATAATCTTGCCATTTTATGCATTAGATAACTCTCCTCCTGAGCCTTGATTTTTTTCATGTGTACACAATGGGATTATAAAAGCAACTTTTTGTTGGTTATTCAGATTAAAAATTACATACACACACAAACATATGTATGCAAACGTAATTAGTGTATAATGACTTCATTAAAACAACATATCTGTCCTCTGGAACAGCAAAACTATCTACCACTGATTTCCTCACTTTATCTGCCTAATAAACTGCCAGAGTCATCTACCTACAGCAGAGATCCTTGTTTGAGATTGTGGTACCTTGATTATGCCTGAAACTTAATATAGCATAGCCATCAGGATTATTCTAGGGGATGTGTCATGAAGAAATGTTATGGGCCAAATCCTGTCTCTTCAGAATTCATATATTGAAGTTCTGACCCCCAGTACCTCAGAATATGATTGTATTTGGAGACAGGGTCTTTAACTTTAAAGAGGTAATTAAGATAGAATGAGATCATATGGGTAGACCTTAATCCAATATGACTGGTATCCTTATAAGAAGAGGAGATTAGAACACAGACTCAACATACGGAAGGACTACCACATGAGGACACAGAAGGAAGATGACCATCTGCTGCCAAGGAAAGAAGGCTCTGAAGAAATCAAACCTGCTGACATCTTGAGCTTGGACTTCTAGCCCACAGAACTGTAAAATAAATTTCTGTTGTTTAAGCCACTCCGTCTGTGGTATTTTGTTATGGCAACCCCTGCAAACTAATACAGCTGTATGCTGAAGCCAAGAGATTTAGTTTAAGGTTGGTAATTCATCATCTAAAAGGAAGGAGGAATCTCAGTACATACAGCCTGGTGCTTATAACTCAGACTGATCCTGCCAGATTCGCATAGAATTATGACCAATGCTCATTGATTACACTGAAAAACAAAAGTCCATAAAAATTGAAAAAATTTTTGCCACATTTTGTGCCAACAGTTGACAGCTTTAACACAAGTAGCAGACTCAGAAGCAGAACTCAGGACACCAGATGGATCCCACGTTACAGGATAAAGAAATACAAGAACAAGACTAGAGTAGGGGTGAAGTGGAGAGGCATCAAAATAGGAGACAAAATGGATGCCAAGTATTTTATTTGTAGATTTTCAATGAATTTGTTAGTTCTAACATCCCAGAGGATGCGATTATATATAATTACAGCTTATATTGAAGATGGACTACTATCTAACATAAAACTTGAGTTAATCAAAGAGCATGTCTATGGAGTGGGTAATGAGGGACACTGAAGTTATTAAAATGTATCTGTAGCCAATTTGGCAATTATTTGATTTTGATTTAGCTATCAATCCAGAATATATTTAGAAATAAATGATCCTAATAATTTTACATTGATGAACAGCCCAATGAAATGAAGTTGTCGAATATTGGCATTATTCCTCATTCATGAAAAGCTAGAAATGGCCTTTTTAATGAGCAGTATGTTTGTTTGGAAAAACACAAGGTCTGTGAAGCCAAGTAAACAGCATGAGGCTTTCGGGTACAATAAAATAGAAACAAAGAAGTGAAGCTAATCATGAACAAATTTATGAATTAAGTTTTTTCATTTTAAATGCTCAAGCTGTCTTTCCTCTTCTGTTGCCATTTTGGTAATGTTTGACTTCCACTCACCAAAGCCCAGTGCCCAAATATTGTTTAGTTTTCATTCATGCTGTTTTTCATTTATTCATTCAACAAGTGGTTATTGAGCCCTTTCTGTGTGTCAGTCACTGTCACAGTTCTAAGGTCTAGGGGTTTTGAAATAACACAGAAGAGAGCATCCCTGTGAGAATAGAGCTAAATTGGGCTTCTTGCTAAGTCTAGAACATTGCAGACTCATTTCCATCTCAGGCCATTTGTATTCATTGATGTTTCCCTTTGAACCTCTCCTCACATCTTCATATCTTGTTTTTCATTTTCCAGGTCTCTTCCCATATTATTTTTAGAATACTCCAATGGGTAAGGATGCTAGAGGCCTTAGGACCATATGGTTAGGTCTCTCTGGAGAAAAGGATAAGTTTCTTGGCTGGAATTCTAGTTTCAGGATTTATAAGACCCTATGAAATAAAACTGATCTCAGCAAAAGTAGCTGCTCCCTACTCTCCAATTCTCCTATTTATTATGAGTCAGTTACTTCTGCAACTCTCCATTTCTCCTATTTATTATGAGTCAGTTACTTCCGCAACTCTCCTTCCACTCCCGCAGGTGTTACTGGAGGCCTTAAGAGTATGAACTCTGGGATCAAAGTGTAGGACTCAACTAGCCATATGATCTTGGATGAATTTTTTAATGTCTCCGTACTTCAGGTTTCCACTAATGTAGGATTTGGAAGGATCCTATAACACCTGTGGGATTGTTGTGATAATTGAATGAGATATATGAAATGATCTTCCTAGCATCTGGCTACAGCTATCCATGCTATTATTATAAGTGTTAATGTACTTCTCTTTTGCTCCTCTTGTATTTTCTGTCATTAGCGCCACTTCCGCCTCAATCACAGATTTCAGGTGCTACCTTCTCAGTACAATTTTAGCCTTCTGCCTACACCCATCTTGCCCTCATTGCCTTTATTTAATCCTCAAGAAGATGATCTTGATTTAATCACCATCACGCATGTTTGGCCAAACTTTAATGAGAGTTGGAGCCAGTCCTCATTTCCCCAGTCTACTGCTGGCCTCAGGGCATTTGTGACTCAGCAGCAAAGAAACACAGCCCCCTTCATCAAGGGTACTTCAGGCACTGAGACCTTCATGGGCTCCTCTCCAAGGCTTCCACCACTCGTGAATGAAGCACCTTACCAGAAGTCTAAATGAATTTTCCAAGTGCTGGCTCTACTGAGAGAAGACTGTGGAGATGTTGGAGATACTTCTGAAAGAGATGTCCAAAAACTAAGGAAAGAAAAAAATAAGTAAATAGAAATGAGATTGAAATAAAACAAAACAGGAAGTCTGCTTTTTTTTTCCTCCCAGAAAAAATAAGTTGTTTCCACAGCTGGAGGCTAAAAACAGCTGCATTATCTATAGTCCATTAAATGGAGATCAGTCATTAATATTTTACTCATGTACACACTTCATTTTGATGCAATTTTCCTGTATAACCAGCCAGAATCATTTGCAGGATATTTAACAAAAATGATGGAAATACTCAGCTGCATCTGTTCATCATTTGGCTAACCATATTTTTGCATAAATTTAACATGGGCGTAAGCCACCACCATTATTTTCCCCATCCTTTTACTTCACTGTTCAAATCTGCATGCCAAAATTTATTATTATTCAGGTATCCAATCACATTACCATCCTGCAATCAAGTCCAAAGCAGCACAGCAAAATTGAGAAGATGTTGTTTTCTAAAACTGCAGGCACATACAATACTTCCCTGAGACAACAACCAGTAGTTGTTGCAATGATAAACAGCTTTAATAATGAAAATAGACTCTTGGTTTTACCTACACAGATGCAGTTTAATTTTCTTCTTCCTTATTAGAATCCTCACTAGCTATCCTCCTCCACCCTGCCCCCAGTTATAAGAATGAGTTGGCAAACACAACAGTTCTATTCATTCTCAGTTTAATATACAATTTCTCATATACACAAAGGGGCGAAATGGTTTCTAAAAACATTGGCTGGTAATGATGACAGTGGAATCTAATTCCCTCAGGTGCTCACTTAATACTCATCTCTCTGCTGGAGAGTGTAATAAGGTTGTCAGAATTATTGAAGTTGACAGAACACCAAGCGCAGATTAATTACATCATAGAATTCAGAAGAAATTAGAAAAAGCAACAATACTGCTCCTGGCAAGTGCATATATATTTTTTTTATAGTTCTCCAAGGACTCTCAGTATAATATAATACAAATGAGTGAAGGGTGGCTAATGTGATTGATTTGTAGGTTTTATGATATA
This sequence comes from Procyon lotor, assembly GCA_028646535.1. Taxonomy (NCBI): domain Eukaryota; kingdom Metazoa; phylum Chordata; class Mammalia; order Carnivora; family Procyonidae; genus Procyon; species Procyon lotor. Next base: position 72,416,599 of record CM053611.1, read on the forward strand.
GATTCTGAAAGATCAATTATTCTGAGAGTAAGAAATTACCACCACACATTCAAAGAAAATACACAGAATGGAATATCTTAAATAAGGTAGGAGTAATTGAAGGGTAAGTGAAGGGTACTAATATATATGAGTCTCCTACTAAGTTCCAGAAAATTTATATTCGCTGCAATATTTAATCCTTAAAACAGGGTAAATGGGTATTATCCCTTAAAAATGGAAACTGAAGCTGAAATAAACTTTCCCCAAATCTCATATCTAATGAGTGGTCAAGCAACATTTGAATTTATTACCCAGATTTCAGTCTCTTTCCTTTTTAACATAGATAATACCAAGGCACGGCTCTTGAAAAATTGCCATGTGAGATGAAGGAAAATTTACATAGGAAGAACTCATATGATAATAATAAATAAATAAATACTGAATGCCTTCTTTAAACAATGCTAAGGACTTATTTATTTGATTAAAATATAAGGAGTTTTGAGAATTCAGTGAGTCACTTATAATTAGGTTTTAAAATCTAAAATATTTTAAAAATCACACAGGGCAGCCTACACCACAACACTCACCAAACACTAGATACAAACCACTATTGCATGTTGTAAATCTTAAATACACTAGGATAAAGAATAAAACATGACCAAAAAAAGTTGCTGGGCAGCTCAAACAGATATTACAAAGCAATTGCTCCTCAGTTCACACAGCACACTTGTAACTGGATATTACCTGGGACTATTCCTATAGTCTAGATGGTCAGGGATTGACTGAGGATGCAAAGTTGAGAACAAAGGGTAAAACGTACAGCTCGGCACTCTAAAGAGGGTTCACACATTTCAGACAGCTGCCAAAGATAAGAGGTACCCAAGCTGGTCATTATCAGTACCCATGCAAAGTCTCCAGGTGATGTAAAAGAAAGCTAGAGATTTATTAGAGATAGAAACTGCTATGGCATTTCCTTCCCGCCCTTTCCCAAGAAGTCAGGCTTCACACTTCAAAAAAAATGGGGACCCCTTCTAAGACAACTCATAAAGTTTGGAGTTGTCAGCCATAAAAGAGACACAGCTGAGCTGCCGAAACTTGTAGGGAAAGAATGAACATGTTGAAAAAATACTTCTAAATATGTGTTTGGAAGGGAAGAAAAAAAACAAAAACAGGTATCTGACCTTCTGTAGAAAGGGTCTCAACTCAAAACCTTGGCTCAATGAACCCAGAATGGAAGACAAGGAAAGTGAAGGACAAAATTGTTAGCAGACCTGAACTTCCCCTGTTTTATGGAACAAGGATTTGTAAGTTTTCCAGTGGCCCAGAAGGAAACTCTGGAGGGCACCCAAGAATGCTTCCCAGGGCAAGGGAACCTTTATCAGTAAAGCCAGGGCATGAGGGTGATGTGAGAT
>CM053611.1:72418489-72463449 GCA_028646535.1 Procyon lotor
CTTTCTTTCTTTCTTTCTTTCTTTCTTTCTTTCTTTCTTTCTTTCTTTCTAATTTTATTTGTCAGAGAAAGAGAGAGAAAGCGCAAGCAGGAAGAACAGTTGGCAGAGGGAAAGGCAAGCTCCCCACTGAGCAAGGAGCTCCTGTGGGACTTGATCCCAGGGCCGAAGGCAGATATGCTTAACCAGCTGAGCCACCCAGGCATCCCATTAATTTCTTTAAATAAAATAATACACCCTTCATTTTTTAAAAATTCAAACAATGTAGAGGTATAAAAAATAAACTGAAATCTCTTTCTCCCACATTTTTCCACACCAAAAGTTAATCCATGTTAACATTTAGATGAGAACCTTATGTATATATTATTTTAATGCATGGGTATGCATAATATGTTTCATTTTTATAAAACATGAGGAGTTATATAACCAGCCACATTTCTAGCACTGCTAATGTAATTACATTACATTAATAGGTATTCGATTGATCACTTTGACTTTACTAAATAGAAAAATATCTGCAATTTATGAGAATTTTTATACTCTCCTTTCCATATTTCATATAACTTTTCAGAGCAGCAATAATAGAAAAGCTTGAATTTTCACTCACTGAATATCATATGCACAGTAAGATTTTGTAAGGAAACTTCATTTGTGTAGAGAAGACACCCCAAACCACAGTGCTATTCCCAACATATTCCCTGCAGTTGAAAATTTTGAGCTCTCTGACATTTGTATATGGATGTTATGGCAATACAACAATTTTTATAAGTCTAAAATGAAACTCGTCTTTGTTGAGAAGGATGCAAATGGTGAGGGTCATGTCTTCATTTGTTCTCATGAAGTACAATCCTGCCTTTCCTATTCCTCTGTAAATTCTGTTCATTTCTTACATTCAACTATCCTCCATTTTCCCACCTTGGAAATTTACAACTTTGAGAGGCCCTGTGTTCAGTAGGTAAGTCCCCAGTGACTAAATGCTGCTTCCGTGATAGATGGAAGTACTAGAATCTTTGTTGAGTTTGACGCCCCTGTATTGAGGGTCTTGTCACCCTAGTTTAACCTAACAGCTCTTCAGTTTAGTCTTATAAACAGCCTCATCTTCCATCTTTGCCTTTCTGTCTTGGCTCCCCTAAACAATACAATGTATTACAGGAAGTATAGTTGTTATGGCCAAGGGACTGGAAAAACTGCTTGAATCCAAGCCCTGGCTCAGCCACTTACTTATTTGTGCCTTTGTGCAAGTTACTTAGCTTAATTTTCTCATCTTTAAAAGGAGTTAATATGGGTGCTGACCTAACTTATAAGGTTGATAGAAACAAAAGTATTAAAGCATGCAATGTGCTTAGAATTGTACCAAGCACAGAGCTTGTTTGTTCAGTGTTTGTGTTTGTTCAGTGTTTACGTACTAGGCACTGAGCATAATCATTAAACACTCTACAAAGAAAGGAACTGCGATGACCCCAAATAGCACTTGATTTCCAACATGCTGCGGTGAAGGCAAGGGAAGTCAAAGCAGAACTTCCGGCTTGAGAGAGAATCAGAGAATATTTAGAAAAAGTACAGATTAATGTATAGGGAAAAAAACCTTATTCTGAATACTAGATTGTCGAAAAAAGGGAAGCATTAATTGTGTGTCCAAATTAGATCATTTTTTGGCCTCGTGACAAACAGAAAACTAAGGACTCAGAATAAAAATTGCACAAAAAGAACATCCTAAACATTTAGCTGCAAGACAATGAAAGCACACAAACTTTAGTACAATAATATTTGACATATTTGATTCTAAGCACACTATAGATGGAAATATAACCGCTTCTAGAATATTTTATGAACTCTTTTATTCCCTCTCAAAACAATGAAATAGTTTCATTTAGCTCTGTCTCTTGGCATATATTAATTCAAGACATAAATTGAAAAGATAGATACCTAAAATATTCCTTTCTTCCATCATTAGTAATTACCTGGGCTTCCTGGAAAAATGTAAATTCTCTAAAGAATCTTATAATGTAAATACTGCATCATTCACTAGATATTTTTCCCATAGTTAATTTTACAAGGTCATCATGAACATTCAACTGCATAACAATTTTGGAATTAGTTGGAATTGAAACTTAGCTTTATAAGAAATTACAGCCAGTAAAATATAAAATCTTACATCAGGTTTAAAATTATACATTAGAACTTTAAAACCTTGATAAATCTCAAACACTTCCTTCTATTATGCAGGGATTAACATTTTGCAACCTCAATAGACCTAAATAATTAACAATGATTTATGAAGGAAAAAAAAAACAGGTTTTAAGATGATTGTTGTTTTCTGCTAGTTCTATTTGATTAATCTATGACCAATTAAAAGCTCCAGAATTTAGGGAATTTTGTGGGGAAAATGTTTTTGAAAGCCTCAGTAAAATAATAAAAGAAGCAGAGGAAATTTGATATGTTAAGTATGAAGGAAAACAAGCAACAACAGAAGGAAAAAAAAAAAACCAAAGCTTTCAAAACGGTGGTGGGGATCACTGCAAAACTGTTTGCCGGTTTATAAAATCAAGTTTCGATACTGTAGATTGTATCTTTGTCACGTGGTTTAACTCCCCAGTTAGTAAACTGGAACTATAATGATGATATTACATCGATGCACACCAACGCCTGAAATGATCCCTTAGTACGCTCAGTGGTGTTACTAGCACTAAATGGAGACAGGGATTCAGAAAAGTTCTAATCTAAAAAGCAAAGCCTTAGACTCTACTTGTTTCTTGTTTTCTCTTTAAGAGTACACCAGTTTCTTCAAGCTAATTCAGATTAGTCAAGGTAGTTAAGTTCTTACTCTGAAAGAAAATTGAGTATAAATTATACAAAGCTAAAAAAGTTGGGGGAACTTCCTTTTACTAATTCCTATTTATAGTTGTTTACATAGTCTGATTTTTCAGGTGCTAAGACTCTAATTTCCCAGGCAATGATCTTAAACTCCTCATTAGATGGCTTAATTATCCCATTGCAGATTCTACGTCATTCTTGAAGATTAGAGTAATGTTATTTCCTCTCTATTCAACTGTTCTTTAACTTGATGCTACTTATCTTTCCCAGAATTTTGCTTAGCTTTTCTTTGCAAGTCTTTTTCCATAGGTTATCCTGATCTTAAAAGCAAACAAACAAAGCCTAAACTGGTTCTTGTTGCTTACTAGCCATGAAGTGATTCTCCCCTAGCTAATTCTACAATTCTAAGTATATCGAAACATGCTCTGCTACCAAGAGTTCTTTCCTGGATCTTTTACTCTTAATACCCATCCATACCTTTATTTCAATGTAATATCATTTTACTTAAAGTCTATATTTACATTTAAAATTTTGCTAATAACATTTGTGTAAAACATGCTCACAATTATTTAGGAAATGGATTTTCCTCATAGGCCAAAAGATTAGTTCAATATGATATGACATGCAACACGAGGGGCACCTGCGTGCCTCAGTCGGTTAAGCATCTGCCTTCGGCTCAGGTCATGATCTTAGGGAACCTGGCATCGAGCCCTAAGTCGGGGTCCCCACTTAGCAGGGAATCTACTTCTTCCTCCACCCCTCCCCCACAATTGTGTTCTCTCTCTGAAACAAATAAATACAATCTTTAAAAAAGAAGGTTGGATCTATTTAATTGAGAGAGAGCATGATCAGGGAGAAGGGCAGAGAGAGAGGGAGAAGTAGACTCCCCACTGACCAGGGAGCCCTATTCGGGCTCCATCCCAGGACCCTGAGATCATGACCAGAGCTGAAGGCAGATACTTAACCAACTGAGCCACCCAGGCACCCCTAAATAAAATCTTAAAAAAAAAAAAGAAACGTGAGAATGACCTCATAAACTTCTTTCCTGTTCTATTTCTAGAGATATGCAAACCAGAAGATATGTGTTATACCAGTCAACTATCTGGTCACATATGGCTTTTGTAGACAAGGCCCAGACTATATTTTAAATTTGTTAAAACAATATCTTTCATTGGCAAGCTATTTCATGGGTTACATAATATTTTAAAATACGATGTAATTTGTATTATTTGACTTTTGTAAAAGTATTATTATAAAAATTATATACCAATTTTGCTGACAAAGAATCAGTGCCCATGGCTACTAATCTCAGGCTTAGAATCAGCATTCAAATTTATACGCTACCGCTGTATATTCTGTTACTCCTTCCCCCAAAGTGCACAACTTGGCTGTGAGACTTTTTGTATAAGCTGATTCATACCCAAATAAAATTGGGTTAAGAAGGTAAGAATATTTTTATAGCTTTTACTTAAAAATTTGTAGATGATTACATTATGTTTGTAGTAGACTTAAAGGGAATTTTTATTTATTTATTTTTAATTATTATTATTATTATTTTTTTTTTTTAAAGATTTTATTTATTTGACAGAGAGAAACACAGCGAGAGAGGGAACACAAGCAGAGGGAATGGTAGTGGGAGAAGCAGGCTTCCTGCAGAGCAGAGAGCCCGATGCGGGGCTCGATCCCAGGACCCTGGGATCTGACCTGGGCCGAAGGCAGACGCTTAACGACTGAGCCACCCAGGCGCCCCTTTAATTATTTTTTTTAAAGATTTTATTTATTTATTTGACAGAGGGAGAGAGATCCCAAGTAGGCAGAGAGGCAGGCAAAGAGAGAGGGAGAAGCAGGCTCCCTGCAGAGCAGAGAGCCCAATGCGGGGCTCGATCCCAGGACGCTGAGATCATGACCTGAGCTGAAGGCAGAGGCTTTAACCCCCTGAGCCACCCAGGCACCCCTAAAGAGAATTTTTAAAAACATAAAGTGAAAATAATTTATTTTCCTAAGGGAGATCAAAACTTAAAGATGAGTAAGTTTTCCTGATATCCAAAGGAAGCAGTAACTGGAGGATAGACATATGAATCATGTTTCTCTGATTCCTATTTTTGCTGTTATATGTTCCATAATAAGGGAAACAAGTGAAAACTTCTCACTTATCATTTCATCTTTTCCAGTTCTCAAATTTCCTTATAATATTACATTAAAAAATTAAATTTTTATTAACCCCCAAAAAAAGGCCCTCGTCGAAAACAGCAAAAACAGTTTAATAAAGTGACACAGGACATCCCTTTACCTGTGGACAACTGTACCTGAATCAAATAGAGAGAAGGTAAAGCCTCCTGAATATGGATTCTATATGAGATCTAACCCCAGAGGATACTAATAGGACTTAGGAAGTGACCTGTGTTGTGTTTCCTAAGACAATGGAATCACCATGTATTAGATTTCCAGCATAACTGATTTAATCATACATTTTGTAAAAATATTAAATTTATAGTTAGGGGAGAAAAGAAAACAACTGAAAAATAATTTTCTCACATTTAATAAGTGAAAATATGTAGACCCCAGAGAACCCAGTGGTTTAGTCAAGATTACATAGACAAGAAATGAGCCTGGACTCAAGCCCATAACTCCTGATTCTCAGGCCAATTATGTTTCCTTTTCAATAAATTGTTACATTTCAAGAATAACAACAACAACAACAAAAATTGTTTTGATTATCTGACTTAAATCTGTGGTATTACAAGAGAAAACACTAAGCCATCTGATTAATTTAATGTAGACTATGTCTTAAAACTCAAACCATGAAGTAGAAATGAATAAGGCAGCAATTGTGTTATACTGGCGTAGAAAATTTTCATGAAAATACATTATGCAATACATTATACAAAGAGCTACTTTGAGAATAAGGTGGAAATCTAAGCTGAACTATCATCTATTTCCAAGAGGGTTATGAAAAAATAATTGCTTTTCACAATCTAACATAAATAAAGCAACTGTGATATGTGCACTCCATTTGTTGACAGAGAATTATTTGCTCATGTCATAGTCAGTGGGTAGATGGAAATGAACGAATCATGTGCCCTTTCATTTCACTAGCCATCAGATTTAATTGAAGAAGACTGTCTTGCTAATCGCCATCTCAGGGACTCTGTGAAATTGCTTATTAGGTTATCTTTCAATGTTAATCACTTTCCAGACTAAAAAGGCTCAAGCACCTCGCACGAGGATTGAGAAAATACAATATTGTTAGTATATAGTTTCCCAATTCATATGTTTATAAAACAGACGTTATCGTTCATACAGAATTACAAGACTATGCTTCTGATTAGTCATATTGTAGTTTAAAATGACAAAAAGAATAAAACCATAACAAAATTGGCTTGCAGTTTTGCTAAATTGTTAGGAAGGGGATAATCACAGATTTGATTTCCTTGGGCAAAATACATTTCCAGGTGGCACTGTCAGTTCATAGGACACAGTACTGGAAACCTACATTTTTGTGGGTGCAGAAGATTTTCTGTTACAAAAGAATTCTGTAACGATTTTTTGTTACAGAAAAACAAAAACATTTCTGCTATGCATTCTGTTAATGCATAAATACAGCATTCTTCCACAATCTGACAGCAAAGGGCAACATCCAATGTGAGTAAAAAAAAAAAGTGTGTGTGTGTATACACACACATGAACATTTTTAGATAATTGTTTTTCATAATTTAACACTGTAAATGTAATAATTGCAGTAGTAATAATCTAATTTTTACTCAAAACTGCTAGATAGAAATTATTGCTTTCCTCTACTTTGAATAAACTGTTGTCAGCCACCCATAAAATTATAAAAATTAGGGGTGCCTGGGTGGCTCAGTCATTAAGCGTCTGCCTTCGGCTGGGGTCATGATCCCAGGGTCCTGGGATTGAGCCCCGCATTGGGCTCCTTGCTCGGCAGGAAGCCTGCTTCTCCCGCTACCATTCCCTCTGCTTGTGTTCCCTCTCTCGCTGTGTTTCTCTCTGTCAAATAAATAAAATCTTTAAAAAAAAATTATAAAAATTAGACCAACACATTATAAGAATTCTGTGACTTGGCGTCCTCTTCATACTTTGTTCCTTCAGTTTATATTCAAATCAGAGCCAATGAATTTTCAAGAAAAAAAAAAATCCATAGCATGATAATAAGGTAACTATCACTTCTGATCACTTAAGATATTTCACAAAATTGGCTGAAATTATAGAATTTACTCAACATATCCTTTCTCATTTTGTGTATGTACAATTAGTAAGAAGCATTATGCCCTGTTTACAGATGATGACACTGAGGCACAGAGGCCTGAAATTACTTTCTCCAGGATGCATAGCTGGCAAATGATGAAGCTAAGAGTTTAGATCACATTTGTTGAATACTAAAGCCTATGCTCTTACCCTGACCAGCACTGCTTGTCCTAACAAGCTTAAATTCAAGGACCAGGTGATTCCAGATGACCTGGTCAAAATTTGAGAAACAGCTGCGTAACTTATGTTCCATCTCGGGAACAACTTCACCAGATTCTCTAGTGAGGCATCTCTTTGGGTTGAGAGACTTATAGTCCATGTGTTTATGTGATTTTTTATTATGATTTAGAAAAGAGCAATGATGAAACCAAATAAACAAAAAATTGGTCTGCTTGTAAGTTTTATAGGAAGAAGCCAAGAGACACTTTAAAGCTTAAATATCATGTTTTTTTCTAATTATAAAGTAATATTAGTTTTTATAGATAATTTAAACAACAGAAAAATAAATAACAGAGAAAAAATTATTAGCCAAAATTCCATAATCCAGGAGCAATTTATGTAAATATTCTGTACATTTCCTTCCATAACATGAAATATATATGGAAGTAGACGTTATACTTCCATATATATTATTATATATTATACTATATATAGTATATATTATAGAATATAGTATATATTATAGTTTATTTTAATTATGTATTTATACTTATAGGTAAAGAACAAGAACATAAATCTTACATATTTGCCTATAAATCTTTGTCGTATATTGACTTTTTTATTAGAAAAAATTCTAGAAATGAGCTGGGGAAAAAATCGATTTACATTACCAAAATTTCTTTACAGGAAATTTATACCAACTTATACAGCCAACAGCACTATATGAGAGTAATTAATATATCACCATTAGTGGTTGCCAAGGTGTGAAGCCCAGATCCCCTTTCAGAACCAAGACTCTCGTGACCCAAGCTGCCAGGAATACTGCTTACTAACATTTTACACCTTAGTTCCTTCCCTAAAACTCCTCAAGGTTAGCCCACCTCCCCTGGCACCTATTTACTATGACTGGTATCAGCCTTAAAAATAAAATGGCCAGGGGTGCCTGGGTGGCTCATTTGGTTGGGCGGCTGCCTTTGGCTCAGGTCATGACCCCAGGACCCTGGGATGGAGCCTCAAGTCAGGCTCCTCACTCAGTGGGGAGCCTGCTTCTTCCCTGCCAGCAGTTACCCCTGCTTGTGCTTGCTCTCTGTATCTCTCTCACTTACTCTGTCAAATAAATAAATAAAATATCTAAATAAATAAATAAAATAAAATAGCTAGTTATTTTACTTATTAGCTGATGTATTCAGAAATAGCAGAATAGGGGCGCCTGGGTGGCTCAGTGGGTTAAAGCCTCTGCCTTCGGCTCAGGTCATGATCTCAGGGTCCTGGGATCGAGCCCCACATCGGGCTCTCTGCTCAGCAGGAAGCCTGCTTTCTTCCTCTCTCTCTGCCTGCCTCTCTCCCTACTTGTGATCTCTCTCTGTCAAATAAATAAATAAAATCTTAAAAAAAAAAAAAAAAGAAATAGCAGAGGAATTACAATTTGGGACATTTGTAAGGGAGACAAAGGGAAAGTCAATTTTTATTAGGTTTTAGGAGGAAATTGAGGAGGGTTGTTTTAAACAAAAGTTCATTGGAGAACAAGAGTTCATGGTTGTGATGTTCACTGATTGCTAGCAGTGGTTAATCTGTTGTTGCTGGGGCAGAGAAGGATCTTCCTTTTTCTCAAAAAGCAGGATGTGAAATTCCACATGAAAAATGTCCTCCCTTGTCAGGCTAATTCTTACCTTCCTTTTTTCTGTGGGTTACGCAGGCTGCCACCAGTGGTAGATGTGTGAGAGTTCCTTTGGCAAGCTTTCCTGACTCCATTTTTTTTTTTTTTAAGATTTTATTTATTATTTGACACATTGAGAGAGATCACAAGTAGGCAGAGAGGCAGGCAGAGAGAGAGGGGGAAACGGGCTCCCTGCTGAGCAGAGAGCCCGCTGTGGGGCTGGATCCCAGGACCCTGAGATCATGACCCGAGCCGAAAGCAGAGAGGCTTTAACCCACTGAGCCACTCAGGCGCCCCTCATGACTCCATTTTGAAAAAGGTTTCCTTTATTATTATTTTTTTTTTTTAAAGATTTTATTTATTTATTTGACAGAGAGAGAGAGAGAGATCACAAGTAGGCAGAGAGGCAGGCAGAGAGAGAGGGGGAAGCAGGCTCTCCGTTGAGCAGAGAGCCCAGTGTGGGGCTGGATCCCAGGACCCTGAGATCATGACCTGAGCTGAAGGCAGAGGCTTTAACCCACTGAGCCACCCAGGTGCCCCTCCTTTATTATTTTTCAGACTGGTTAAGGTGCAGAGACAAAGGTGCAGACCCCTTGCCTTAATTCAAGACATTTCTAAAGGACCACCCAGCTTCTGAGCTCCCCACAGGACCGGCTTAGACTTTGTTGTAACTGGATAAGGTTCAGATCCTCACTGGACCTAATCCTGCTTCCCCATTCCCTGGCAACTATTGTAGCAAAAACTTTGCTCAATAACCTGCCTTCAAACAAATCTTCTTCTGATGTTCCCAGTGAAACTGGACTTAAGACATATCGGTTGTTAACATCTCCCCTCACATGCTATCCCTCTCCTTTTACGCAAGACTGTTTTCTCTACTGTCTTTTGGCAAAGCTTTGTGCTTTTCTTCCAATCATCTTAGTTTGTAGATGTAGATAGTGTGTATTTTTTGATACTATGAATAAAATGAATTCATACATTTTACTACCTAAAAATAATTTCTTTTCATTACAATCCCTCAAACACATCTAAAGATAAACTAGGAAATAATCATAAAGAAGACAAGGTTAACAGTTGGTTAAGTGGCTGCCTTCGGCTCAGGTCATGATCGCCGGGTCCTGGGATAGAGCCGCACAGTGGGCTCCCTGCTCAGCGGGGAGCCTGCTAATGCCCCTCTCCCTTCATATGCTCATGGGTGTGTTCTTAAATAAATAAAATCTTTAAAAACAAGGTTAATATGTTTAATATGCCTAGTGTTATTGCTAACTAGTAATCAATTACTAACACTAAAATATAGTGATTACCAGAAGCATCTTCTACATATTTAGCCTTAAATGAGCCAATTTTGTTGTACCCAAATTGTGAAGTACGCAGGGGCAGCCCTGGGTGGGGGTCAAAGGCTGGAGTGTGAACACCCACTGCTCTCCTTCAGCCTCTCTCTCCCTGCTTCCCCAGTTTCACAGTGAGTACGAGACATCTGTGCCATTTCTGTCACCAGCCCCCGCTTTTCTGTATCACAGTGAAGGAGCACAAAATGCAATTTGTCTATTGGGAAATTATTGGTCCAGGTCGGCAGGGGCAAATGGAGAACTGAGGATCAGACGGGCAGGTCAGTTGTGATGGAATTAATTATAGGCATGTAATTTGGGGTTCAAGCTGATGACCATTCCACTACACAACCCAGAGAGAGTACGCACAAACTGATGCTGTCCCAAATTGTTGGCAAAAAAAAAAAAAAAAGAGAGATCATTGTGTTTTATTCTGCTCACAAGTGTAACTCATAAAAATTATCATCTTCATGGAAAGAACTAATGCCTCTTTTTTCTTCATTAAATTTTACTTGAAGCTGTTTTTACGGGTTATAAATGGCTAATGCATCAGTGTTCTTTACGGTTAAGGGCTGTAGGGTTTTCTCTTGCCATTCATGAAATACTATAAAGAAAACTATCCAATTAAGCCACATTTCCTAAATTTTTCTATTCTGTTTAAAAAACATGTAGTATCAGTAAAAATAGCTAAAAGAAAAAATCAATCATTTAATATTCTCCTAAATTCATTTAACTTCACTTTACTGGAACATACATATTTGAAAGGAACGAACACTTACACTAAGTAATTTATTCTCATGGTTGGTGCACCTAATATGTGTTAGGTTCTGAGTCCAGTTCAATTTATAGGAAAAAAATCTGGTTTCCACACTGATACAAATTAATGATATATGTTGACTATACATAAGAAACAATTCCATTTATTGAATTTTTAAATTTTAATGTTTAAGAAAGCACACAGTGTCTAAGAGCATCATATTTCCTGTGCTTTCTCCAATTTTCATTTCTACAGTTCTCATTTCTGAGCCTTTTAATGTTTTAAGTTTCTCCTAAAAAGTTCAACATTCTTAGAATTACGCAATTTATCAACATTGTTTTCTAGTATTTCTCAGTGATATTTTTGAGTCAGCATAAAGTTCTCAAAGATGTTTTCGAGACAATTCTCACTACAAATAATATCAATTTCACATTTTATTCCACAGTGATTGTGCAGTTCGAATGCCATGCTAAGGAGGCTGGAGTTTACTTCTTAAAATCAGTATTGTGATAAATCTATTTGTGTAAGGAAATGGCTTAAGAGATTGTACGCTGAGTTTGAAGGCACTAGGCAAGACCACTTGAGGAACGAAGAAAAGGAAATTAGGAAAACTTCAACTATAAGATATCATATATTTAAATATGTTATTCCAAGATATCTCTTTGATATATTATTCCAAGATACTATTCCAAGTGTAAGTTTATAAATTCCTAAACAAAAATTTAAAGAAAAAATTTAAAGGAGTAGACAGGTCTGAGAACTTTGTTATTATTCTTCCTTAAAAATGTCCTCATTTTATTGCCATCCTATCCTTTTTCCTTTCCTTTCTTCTTTCTTTCTCTCTACAAATAATAATTTACTGACTAATATAAGTTAAGTAGTAAATGAGCACCAGGGAAAGAAAATGCATACTCTCTACCTATTCAGTCCTTTTCTTTACTAGTTCTCTTTTGTGTTTTTAATATATTGACTGAATTTTTTTATGTTCTTACCCACTCTTTTAAAAGCTTTATATACGCTCTATATCTACCAGGAGTTTCTTTTGCAGTTGTTAAAAAATATACTAAAAAAAGATAACCTAGGGGTGTCTTGGTGGCTCAGTGGGTTACAGCCTCTGCCTTCGGCTCAGGTCATGATCCCAGAGTCCTGGGATAGAGCCCTGAGTTGGGCTCTCTGCTCAGCAGGGAGCCCGCTTCTGCCTCTCTCTCTGCCTACTTGTGATCTCTCTCCTCTCTTTCAAAATAAATAAGTAAAATCTTAAAAAAAAATAACCTATATAAAGAAAGAAAATGACTCTTAATATAACTCTATTTAAAAGCTAAGAGTGTTAAGTATCTTTGCTTATTCACCTATATGCTTCCTCAGCTTTTTAAATTAAAAGCGTGTTTTAGGGGCACCTGGGTGGCTCAGTCAGTTAAGCATCCGACTCTTGGTTTTGGCTCAGGTCATGATCTCTTGGGTTGTGAGATCTCCCCCACCACACCCTAGCTCTGTGCTCAGCCAGGAGTCTGAGATTCTCTTCCTCTCCCTCTGCCTCTCCCCTACTTGTGCCCACATATGTGCGCGCGCGTACACACACACACACACACACACACACACACACACACACACATTCTCTCTCTCACCCCCTCCCTCTCAAATAAATAAATCTTTTTTAAAATACATTAAAAATGGGTTTGAGATACAGATACTTATTTCATTGTTTTATATACATTTTCTTTTCAGTAATATTTTTTGAGAATTGCAGTACTTCATCATTAGGTTATAATAATCATCTAAATTCTTTTTCACAAAATCAGGACTCTGATTATTTTGTGCCATGACTTTCTTTTAAATAGTGAATTTAATGTTTATATCAATGATATATGCTTATTAAAAAATGCTCAAGAAAATCACAACAAAGAACAAACAGAACATCTTGTTACTGTTATTCTGTGCTACGACTTTTTAAATTTTTTTCCTGTTTTAAGTCTTTAAGTTTGACAAATTCCATCTTTTCATACTTCTTTAAAAATCTCTGTTAACACCATCAACTATGAAATGCTTAGGTAAATCTAACAGAATAAGAACAAGATCTATATAAAAAAACTACAGAACTCTGATGAAAGAAATTAAAGCTCTTACTCAAAATTTTCTGTGCTGTTATTTTGATCTCTTAATTTAGCTGTATGATCAATTAAAATTGTTTTATAATTATTTAAATTATGGAGGCACACTTCTTCACCCCAATAAAGATTTTATCTGAGAATCTTTCTTGCATAGTTGTTTCTCCTTTGTCTTCTGCAAACACTACCCTAAAATGATCCTGAACTTATTCTCGTGTAGGAAAAGTTGGTTTTGTTTTTTTTTAATTTAAGTGCTTCCTTATAAAGCTTTGTTTTATTATTTTTGTCACTCAAAAAATTTCAAAATACTTCCAAACATTTTATCTTTGATTTTTTCTTGAATGAGGTGAAACACCAGTTTGAATACACAGATCCTATTTAATTGCATAAGTTTTGAATCCATGTTACCTAGATTTTATTTTTTGTTTTCATTTCTCCTTAAAAATATTTTTCTCTTCTGTCTCTTTCCTATATATAAAATGATCTCTGATCTGACTTATCTGTTTGTCTTTTTCCTTTGCAAATTTGGAGAACTTTTCAGTGGTCAGTGATTTGTTTTTCCGTAATATAAATTTCACTTTGTATTGATTCCAGTGGGGATTTAATTTTGTCTTTGCATTTGTTGGGATTCTTGCAGTCTTTCATAATCATGTCAAATTCCTCTTTCAGCTCACTCTGAAAGCATCTTTTCATGTTTGACTTTTCAACTCACTTTAGAAATTTCCATTTCAGTGTCTTCTGTCCTAATCATTATTTGCTCCAATTTTTATAGGCCAAGCCACTCTTTTTTTTTTTTTAAAGATTTTATTTATTTATTTGACACAGAGAGAGATCACTAGCAGGCAGAGAGGCAGACAGAGAGAGGGGTGGGGAAGCAGACTCCCTGCTGAGCAGAGAGCGGGATGCAGGACTGGATCCCAGGACCCTGAGACCATGACCTGAGCTGAAGGCAGAGGCTTTAACCCACTGAGCCACCCAGGTGCCCCTAGACCAAGCCATTCTTAATTCCATTGATAATACAAATAAAAATGTTGCCAACGTTTCTTTCTAAATTTTGCAATAGATTATTTTTAGGGCTGGGTTCTTCTTCCTTTTATTCTTGGTAGTTACCTATTCATCCACTCACCCCTCAGGGGTGTTTTCTCAAAGGCATTTATTTCCTCTTTCTTTCTTTTCCTTTTCCTTCTTTCTCTCTCTCTTCCTTCCTTTTCCCCTCCCTCCCTTCCTTCCCCCCCCTTTTTTTTCCATTTGTCCATTTTCAGTGTTACTAATAAAAACCTTTACCTTTGTTTTAGGGTTTTATTCAATTTGAATTTTCTGGTACTAAGGAACTCTGACCCAATCAGGTATATAAGAGCATGCTAAGAATTACATTTCTTAGAAACATTATGATCTGAGATTTTTCATCTCTGTTCTCTGCCTGTAGTATTTTACTTTTGTATAAATCATCCAGGATTATTTACAACCACATATCAGCCAGGTTATGCCTATTTATTTTCTGAGAATTTTTGTACTTTCCTACATATGAAATAGATGTTTGAAATGAAGGAAATTGATACTTTGGTTTTTTTATTTATCTCAGAGTAAAAAGATATTTGTACAAATTATGCTTTTTACTAATACCGGTTCTATGAGTCAAATGACTGACAGTAGACTATCTCTGAAATAATTTCCAATATGTAGTTAGGTAGTACTGATTTTATAATAAAAATCCTGGATGTTCTTTGGTGAAAAACTTACCCATGTATTTATTCTAGTCAAGTTTTCTGCCCAATAAATAAAAGTCTTTCTAGATAGCTGCTTTCGATTAGCTAATAGGATTTCATATTATGAATTCTCTTGCTTTAAGTCTACCCAGATATGTATTAGGATGTTGGGAATAACAGATGGTAGGTAGACTTATCATGAGGATCATTTTGTAATGTCTACAAATATCAAATCACTATTGTGTACACCTGAAACTGATAAGATATTATATGTTAATTATACTTCAATGACAAAAAAGATTAGATTTGTTGTATATTATGCATAATTTAAAAAAAAGTCAAAATTCTAAGAAAGCACAAGGTATCAGGGTATGCAACTAAAGGAAGGAATTTTAAAGAACATGAAAAGGAAAAATCATAAAGAAAGAGAAACATGGGAAAATAGTGTCTCTAAAGCCAAAGGAAGAGAGATTGCTTTCCAAGTGAATCAGTGTCCAAGAGAGTGCAGTTGACATACAGACAAAATGAAATAAGGATAAAGCATCTATGGAGTTGGTCAATTAATGCATGAACAACATTGTCAAGTAATGGCTGTGAAAAGATACCGAGAATTAGGGTATATAAAGGTAATGAATCTAAGAAGTTTGGTTCTTTCTCCTTTCCCCTCACCCTTCTCTTGATCCTCCTCCTCCTCTTTCACCTTCCTCCTTCTTTTACTTTTGAAATGGGGATAACTTAAACATGCCTTTAGGTTTTACAGATGAAACCCTAGAGAAGAAAAAGAGAGACTGCTGAGGAAATGAGGTCTCAAGATAATGGTGGAAGATTAGGTTCACAACATAAGTAGAGGTACTACCTGTGAACAGTAAAGGAGACACCTCTTTTTCAACAAGTATAAGGACATAGGTGAGAATGCCTTCAGGTTCCTGGTTAGAGCAGTGGAGGATTCCAGTTGGAATTATTTATCTTCAACATTTTGAAGACATATTGAGAGCCAGCATAGCATTAGGAGTTGACACTAAATCTAGCTAAGGACTGAAGGATAATGCCAGAGTTGCATTCTTAAGAGTTTATTGTATAGAGACTTTTATAATAAGCTGCATATATTTATTTAGTTCAATCATCCCGTAATTTTTTGTCATCTAAGAAAATGTCTAGTAATAATCTCCCTAGATATTAGAGAGAAAGAAAAATGGAAAGAAAGATAAATGTAGTAGTGGGGGAGAGGGGAAAAGGACAAGACAGATCATAAAGGGCTATTAGAGACATTTGTTTCCAAACAACTACATCAATATCAATGATATAATTCTTCCATTATGAAGTTTATTTCTATATCCATTTGGTAAAATATTAGAAGAGCTAATTTTCTTTTCTTTTTTTTAAAGATTTTATTTATTTATTTGACAGAGAGAGAGAGAGATCACAAGTAGGCGGGGGGCGGGGGGAGGAAGCAGGCTCCCTGCTGAGCAGAAAGCCTGATGCGGGGCTCGATCCCAGGACCCTGGGATCATGACCTGAGCCGAAGGCAGAGGCTTTAATCCACTGAGCCACCCAGGCACTCCAGTAGAGCTAATTTTCTATCTTTCATTTATTTCCTTTCATCTAAACTACAGGAATTAAGCCTGTAATCATGAAGGAATTTTGATTTCTAACGGAATAGGAAAATTCCTTTGAGGGAGAGAGGTGTGTTTCTGGAAGTTTTTGTAATATTCTTATAAAGTATGCAGATAGAAGATTTTACAAATATCTTACAGAGAACCTGCAAGGAAGGGAAAAACAATGAAATAGTGACACAATCAGGGAAATTCAACAATCTTGACTGAAACTTGACTTGCAGTCAGACTGAAGCTTAAAATCCTGAACTAATTTAAACAGTCACCTTCTAAGACAATGGGAAGGTTCCTACCAGTATACTCACATGACCAAATATTTTATGTAAAACTTGCAAAAATCAGATATTTTCATTGCTATTGGTTAAACAACTATTGCTTTCTACTCTGACTTTCTCTCTCACATCAGTTGGCACTGACGTGGCCAGAGACATTTTTTAGGCTCCCGTTGAAAGTTGCTAATACTCAATTTTAACTGCCATTTGTAACGACTATTTAGAAAGTTTCAACACAATAATAAGTTTCAACAATAATGAGAAGTTGCTAACTCTTTATTTTGATATTTGTAAAAGACTTTTCCTTAATCTTTTAAAAAATGATTATTAACAATGAAAAAGGACCAATAGAAATAACAAAGTGCAAAACAAAAATGGTGAATCCGAATACTTAAGTTGATAAAAAAAGTATTCTGACATGAACAAATTGCTATAAACAGTTGTAATATAACAGAGATGTAAAGGGGGATAAATGAAATGAAAAATAATAGAAAACCCCAAACTGAAAATCATCATTAATATTTACATGAGAAATAAGGGAGAAAAATCTATTTAAAATATTTAACAGTAATGTAATGATACATATAAGTTCTATCATTCAGGGAAAGGAAAATACATGTGTAGAATAGAGTCTAAAGATCGATGTAAGCATGTTAGATAGCACTTACACAGAAAGCTAAGCGTTTAAAATGATGATATGCAGATGTCTGGGTGGCTCAGTCCATTGAGTTTCTGACTGAGGTCATGGTCTCAGGGTCATGAGATGCAGCCCTGCGTGGGACCCGAGCTCTCTCTCTCTCAAAAGGAAAATAAAGGAAGGGAAGGGAAGGGAAGGGAAAGCAAATGATGATCTACAAAAGCACAATGGAAGAAAGCTGACCAGAAAACTAAAATATAAATGAAAGCATTGATAGATTTCCAGACAGCTAGTAAAAACATACGTATGCCTTGACATGCCCTGACTAAATAGTTAGCATAGAAGTTGCATATAGCCTAGCATATGAGGGTGAAACAAAAACCTGGAAAGGAATAGAAATCATCTGGACTTGAAGTACATACTCTATGACACCAGGTTCTACAGACAAAGGAGAAAAGGCAGGCAAAGTTCACGGCAAGCTTTTAAGTATAAAACGTAAGACTGCTGGTGGAACAAGGTGCAAATGGATGCTTCTCAAATATGAAAGAATATGAAAATCATTAGAACCCAAACTTTTGGCCTTTTCTCCAGAGATTCTAGATTCATAGTTATGGAGTGGAGTCCATGAATTCGCATTTCTCCCCAATGATGCTAATGTTGCTCATCTGGTCTGCAGACTATATTTTGAGTGGCACTGATTTAGACTTTAAATTTTATTCTAGAAGCTTAGATTGGATCTGTAATTATATTTAGTCAACAGTAAAATAAAATTTAATAACACAGTGCATTTGCTTTTCTTACTGGAATCTAATAAAAGGAACAAAAGTGTTTGGTTTTAACATGCATGTAAGGAAATTAGCATCCTCATATAGTCCCTTGTCAATGTAAATTACCATCCTCATTCTTAGTCCCTTGTAATTTTCCTATCTAATATTTTCCAATTTTCTCTCCTCTCTATCATATCAATTATACATTTTTCTTTTTTCCATTTTTAATGATCATCCTATAGTTCACAGAACACATTTATACCAACCTAAGACGTTTTTGAAAAAACATTGTATCACTGTATGAGTAGTACAAGTACTTTATAGCACAGTATCCTCAATTCCTCTTCCTGCTCTAATAACATTGCTGTAATTCATTCCACTCATCCATAAGCTAAATTCACTGAATACATTGTTACTATTATTATTTTAAGCAAACAGTCCCTTGTTAAATCCATTAAGATAAAAAATACAAGTTTTTATTTTACCTTCATTTATTCCTTTTCTAGCGCTCTTTCTTTAAAGAAACATTCCATTTCATGCTTATCTTGGCTCCTCTATTCCTTTTCTCCCTGCTTCTTTCAAAACTTTTTTTTTTTAAAGATTTTATTTATTTATTTGAGAAAGAGGGATCACAAATAGGCGGAGAGGCAGGCAGAGAGAGAGGGGGAAGCAGGCTCCCCGCTGAGCAGAGAGCCCGATGCGGGGCTCGATCCCAGGACCCTGAGATCATGACCTGAGCCGAAGGCAGAGGCTTTAACCCACTCAGCCACCCAGGCGCCCCTCAAAACTTTCTCTTGGAATTTTTCTGCAGTGTGGATATGTTTGCCCATGTGAGGATATTTCAGTATTTATCTCACTTGGTGTTTTCTGAGGTTCTGAGATCTGTGATTTGGTATCTGTCATGAGTTTTAGAAAATTATTTGCCATTATTACTTCTAACATTTCCTTTGTTCCTTTCTCTCTTTCTTCTGCAATTCTCAATTTATATATGTTTTACCTTTTATAAATGTCCCACAGTTCCTGGATACTCTATTCCATCTTTTTCATTTTTTTTCCCTGTATTCCTTTCTATTTTAGACATTTCTGTTGACATTTCTCTAATCACTAAATTCTTTTCTCAACTGTGTCAATTTCTTGATGAGCCCATCAAAGACATTCTTCATTTCTTGTACAGTTTTTATTTCCAGCATTTCCTTTTCATTCCATCTCTCTACTTACACTACCTATCTGCTTTTACATGTCATCCACTTTTTCCATTATAACCTTTAGCATATTAATCATAGTTGCTTTAGATTCCTGTTATGATAATTAATTTTAAGTCTGGTTCTGCTAGAAATTTCTACCATAGCTGCCATATCTGGATCTTGTTCTGATGCTTGATCAATCTCTTCAAACTATGTTTTTAAAATGTGTTTTTTGTCTGTTGGCATGAACTATGAATTTTTTGAAAGCTGGACATGATGAACAGGTAAAAGAAACTAAAATAAATGGGCCATTAGTATGAAGTTTTATGTTCATCTGGCTAAGGGTTAGGCTGTGTATAACCCGTGTATAAGTTATATTCTCTATACCTGTAGTGTCTGAAGGTAAAGTTTCCTCTGGTGCTCTTGTTTTTGTCTCTTTGAATTTCTCTAGAGACTTCTTAAATAAGGTCTGAGATACAGAGTTCTTTCAGCTGTAATCCTCTGTAATTACACAGGAGCCCTATTGATGTGATTATAAGCTATACTGGGAACAAAAGTGTTCCACAGTCCATCAAGTCTCAGTCTTTTAATGAGCCTGTGCTGGTTAAGTCCTTGCTGAGAATACAATACCATGGATGCATTTCAAAACAGTCACTCTCCGCTCTTATTCTGGAAGTATGAGATAATTTTTTTTTAATTTTCACTGCGAGGATCTGATAAGATAGCTAGAGATAAAACTCATGAAAATGTGGGGGTCCTCCTCCCTACTCCCCGCCCCCACGTCTGGATTTCCATGGAGATTTTTAACGCTCAGGCTATCCACACTGAGCCTCCAGAAATTTGTCAATTACAGTTTAAGTTTTAGGACTCCAGTACTGGTTTCAGCAGTGGTTCATGCTCCTCGGCTTCTGTTTAGGTACCCATTCCCGTGTCTACCATTTCTGGAGCAGCTGTTTTCCCTAGGACCTCAGTTCTCTGCTCAGGCAATTCATTACTCTCTTTTCTCCTCTGGTATATTTATTAGTAAATCCTATCAGAGTTTTCACATTTGATGTTCCCTGGAACACTTGTTTCCAATTATTCCCACGGCAGTCACCTTTCCATCATTTAGGTCTTTGTTCAAATGATAGATTGATCATTTATCATCATAGATTGAGTACCACGAAGAGATCTCTTCATAGATTTCTTTCCTGACTACCTAATCCAAAATGGTCTTGCCAATTCTGACTTATGCCATATCCATAGAACACAGAAATTCAACAGATATTTATGACTAAAGGCATATTGTCTTTGGAGAAAAGTGTATATCAAAAAATGTATTTCTATAGCTATCAAGTATCATCTATATGCGTATTTGCTAATCTATGTTTAAAATCTAAAAGCAGTTTCTTAAGTAAACTTTTTCATAAGGAAAGAGAAATGCATCAAGATGATATATTTCAATGTTCATTAGTATATTATTTTATTTAATATTTATGCATTTAGGGGCTAACTGTATTTTCATTGTTTTCTAGAAATTAAAAAATACATTTATTTCAGTAAAATTTTTGTTCCTACTTATAAGCTCTACACTCTGTTCCATGTGCTAAGGCAAAAGCAGGCAAAAGCCTCGACTCCCCGGAAATCAGTAAGATAGGAGTAAAAATAGAAGATTGTTGTGGTCTGGAAGCCAAGCATAGAAAATGTATCCAAGGGAGTGACTGTGTGAAATTCCCCTGAAAGGTTAATTAATATGAGGACTGAGAACAGAAGACTGGATTTTGCTAATTGAAGGAATGATCTCAAGTGGATAGAGTACAGACTTTGAAGTGATATAAACCTAGATTTGAAAATTTCATGTGCCTTTATTCAAATTGCTTGTGTTCTCTGAAACTAGAATTCTGAAGAATATAAAATAAAAAATCATATTGCCTACTTCACTGGTTTCTTCAAAGAATTAAAGGCGATAATGAAGATAAAGAGCCTAATAAAGTAGCACATGATAAACCCTACATAAATGTTATCTCTTATGAGTTATTAAGTTAGAAATTAGATGAACTTTTAAAATTGAGGGGTTTTATCATCTCTTTGTTTTAAATTGTAGTGATGAAAACTGCAAGATCATTGACAATGAATTTTATTCTGTTAGTTGCTGCTCCAGTTAACCAACTGGAAATCCATCCTTTGACAAAATAGTATGTTTTTAAATTCCTGACAGAACTTTGGTCAGAGTATTTCAATGTTTGCATGTTGAATTTATTTAAAATTTTATATTCTGTATTGGCTCTCTTTAGTGTCAATGCTTTATGTCCCATTGCCTACTCCTTTGCATCATGTTTTCCTTAATAACTAGTTTTTCAGAAAAAGATCAAAAGATAATTTCCTAAGTAAGCATATCAAACACAATGCTCAATTTCTAATTGTATATTTTGCTACCTCAAACTAGATTTAGATCTTTCAGATTTTGCCCAGTGAGTATGATTGATGCCCGAATATTTCATATCTTTTCAGTGTAATTGCTGCAACCAACTGAATATTTAAAGGCCGTTTTTGAAGTTCATCTACAGAAATACTTACTTGATGCATACATATTTATAGAAGTGAAGAAGTACATGAAAATTGAAAAACAGTTACATACAAATTAAGGACAATTTTTCTTATGACTTTACAGTGAACATTTTATCTGTTCTTCTAAAAACACAACAAAACAACATCTAATTCAGTGTAGCTCTTTTATTTCTAAAATAATTAAATTACATAATATTTTACCATACATTGTTAGGCACAGGGACATCATCTGTTGAAGTTTGTTGAAGCTTTGTGGAGTTGTTTGTTATGAACAGAGCTAATAATAATAAAGGTATTGCTAAAACATCTATATTTCCTAGAATGAATTTTGACCTTTAGCCACAAAGTCCTGATACCAGATGAAAATAGAAACAAAGATAAAACTAACTCTGTAACCCTGCTTTCTTCTCTTCCTGAAGGACAATGGCTCCTCCCAATGGAGAGACTTGCAATTGAAAAAATGATCAGCTTCATTTTTATACTTGCTATAAGATGAATAGCTATTGCTAATTTCAACATAATGTTGAAGGTCAGGGAATATTCTACTGGGGTCATTTGATTGCGCTATGTATTAATTACCTAAAGGAAGCAATGAATCCTCTTGGTGAATAATCTGAACATGTGCATTAAATGAAACAGAAAGCAATATAGTATTTTTTGCCAAATTTGAATGTAGCATAATTAAACTTAAAAAAATATCCAGGTTCATTAAAATTATCCACTGGCTTTTGTCACGGACAAAACAAATCCCCACAAATCAGGGGAAATTTAAAGCAAAAACCACTTCCTTTTTTGATTTGGCAACATCTTGAATGTTTAGCAATCTGTGAAGGATCGTTTTAGTTGAGAAATAGATGAGAAGATGATGCATGTGTGATTAAGAATCTTTTCCACACAAATAAGCGATTATTATGGACTTGGAAACTTTGTTAGTTTTTTTGTTTGAGAAGCTTGTTAAGTCATAGTCATTTTTACTAACATCTGCTAGTTCCATTTATACTCCCCAAGGACATAGTTATAAGTAGAAATTTAAAGAATTCAGCAAGAAGCTTAAAAAACATTTTGAATGTGATTCATTGTCCTTTAGGGAAATCTAAATTTTCTGAATTTTTAGAATAAGAATCACACATATTAAATATTATCCTGGTTTTTCACTAGTAATAAATGTCAGTTTTGTTATTCTTTTTTGTTGTCTTGGTTCATGCTCTTTTTCTATATTTGCAGAATAATCTTTTCTTCCATTTCCTTTAAATACTATAATATGCTATACATAGACTGAAACAGAAATTATTTTTGATTTTGATTGATAGCTAGAAATAATTGTCTTATGAGAAGATTTCAAATCAATTCTTTAAAAATGTGTATCTTAAATTGTCTTTCTTTTTATAGTGCAGCTGCCCTAATCCAAACTCCTCACCTATCATTCAAATCTAGCTCATTCAGTACACTCTACTGGTATACTTGCCTGTAGTACCTGTCACAAGAGCTATTACAGAATTATGAATTATAGAATTTTGTTATCAAGATACAATATTGCTCTGTCATTATATTTACCCCTAATGTTATCACTTAATATAATTAGGCTTCCTTCTTTATACTTACATTTTAAGTTCTAAGTAAATTATATTCAGAGACTTTTAAATCCATGGTCCTTGATAAGCCAGAGATTGTGTAATCAAATTAATTTGAATAGTAATAGTCACACTTATGATACATTTTTGTGTCAAAGTAAGATATAATTTATTCTCTCATCCATCAAGTATTATTAAAAGTATTACAATGGAGGGGCGCCTGGGTGGCTCAGTCGTTAGGCGTCTGCCTTCGGCTCAGGTCATGATCCGGGAGTCTTCGGATCGAGCCCCGCATCGGGCTCCCCGCTCTGCGGGAAGCCTGCTTCTCCCACTACCATTCCCTCTGCTTGTGTTCCCTCTCTCGCTGTGTTTCTCTCTGTCAAATAAATAAAATCTTTAAAAAAAAAAAATTATAAAAAAAAAGTATTACAATGGATTCACCAATATTGGGGGAAGAATGTCATTCTGAAGACAGTAAGATAGTTGCAAGCAACTAAGAAATAGGCAATTGACCCTCATTATTTGTAAATTTCATTGCTATGCATTCACCTACTCATTAGAATGTATTTGGAATCTCAAAATCTATACTGATTGAGCATTCATAGTCATCCCAATCTTGGACATGCACATGCTCACTGTAGCAAAAAAAAAAAAAAAAAAAAAATTGAGCCACTCGATGCACACATTCCCAGCTCAGGTCAAACAAGACATTGCTCTGACATCTTGTTTCAGCTTTCATAATGTAAAAAGTGCCCTTTTCATGCTCTATTTAGTGCCACATTTGTCACATTTGTGTGCTTTCTCTTAGTGATTTCACTGTTTAAAACGGCTCTAAAGCTTAGTGTTGAAGTGCTGTCCATTGTCCCTAAGTTCAAGAAGGCTGTGTTGTGCCATATGGAGAACATAAGTGTGTTAAATGAGTTTAATTCAGTCATGAAGTATAGTGCTGTTGGCCATGAGTTCAATATGAATGAATCTGCAATATGTATTAAATAAGATGTCTTGAAACAGAAACACACGTAAAACAAGATTATCTATTGATCAGTTAAGGAAAATGTATGTTACGACCAGAGCCTCCCAGAAGCCTCACTCTCTATTTTACTTTTATTTCACCAAGAAGCAATGATTCAGTGTTTGCAGTGACTTTATAGAACATAACTACCACTAATAATGACAATGGACTATGAATTTCTTATAGTGAAGTACATAAAACTGTGGTATTTAAAATAAGAAACAATTGGGATGATTGGGTGGCTCAGTCAGTTAAGTATCTGCCTCAGCCTCAGGTCAGGATCCCAGGGTCCTGGGATGGAGTCTCACATCAGGCTCCTTGCTCAGCAGGGAGCCTGCTTCTCCCTCTACCTCTGCTGCTCCCCCTGCTTGGATTCTCTCTCAAGCACATAAGTAAGTAAATAAATAATCTTAAAAAAATAAAATAAGAAATTATTTCTGGGATAAGTTCATAAAAGTATGTTCTTAAGGAAAGTTGATTTTTGAGGCTGATCTTTTTGAAACTGTTGGATAGACAGAGTGAAGGCTACTGGGTAAAAGAGGATAGCAGAGGAAAAAGCAAAGTGGGATTGGCCAAAATTTGCTGGATGTTGTTGAGTGGCTGGATCAGGATTCCAGGAAGGTGATTGGATGAGTGGGAGTACTATAATCGAATGATAAAAGGCACTAAGTAGTGAGCTGAGAACCTTACATTTACTTTAACATGCAGAAGTTAGCATGAAACCTAGGGTAAAAGAAGACTTGTTTAGAATTTGGATATATTAGACATATCTCTATACTACATAAAACGCTATCAATGGACTGACATGTCTGTAGCATCCATAACAAATCAGTTTGATATTTATTACAGCAATAGATTTAGATCCAGATAATACCTTCAACCTACACTCTGAATTAGCTTTCTTTTCTAATGGGTTAATATTTATTGATAAAAATTCTTGATAAACAATACAAATTGCTTTCCTCACAGTACTGATCCAATAACAATATAAATATTGAGTGATAATTAATATTCATCCTCCTCATTTTTTTCTTAATCTGTTCTATTAATAATTGTTCCTAATTGTCTTTCAAGTCCATGCAGAATTGATATTTTGGAGGTTTTTTGTTTGACTTTTATTGAGAAAATTAAATATTTTTATCACATTGCAGGAGAAACTAACCAAATTGCTGCAATTAAAAGTTAACATTTGTTATATTTTCTTCTATTTGCATGTCTTAAATTAATTAATTCATTAAAGATTTATATTATTAATTTAGAAAATAGGATGTAGAGAAGCCATATCTTAGGACAAGCTGTGTTCCCCTGTGATTCATTACTAAAAGTACCATCTGGAGACATGAAAAGAAAAATCTATTCCCTAAACTCCAACGAAAGCATGATTATCTACTCCATGTGAAGAGAGATTTGGGAGGCCTTTTCTAAATGTGCATTTCAAAGATTGAGGAATTGTCTATCCCACTGAAGAGCAGAAACAACACTGAGGGCATGGCAAAGTTAAATGAATTCCAATTACTAAAAGCAAACATATAAACATCTGTAATTCTAATGGCCATAATAAATCTTAGCAGTTGAAAAAAGAGAAAAGTTCTAGCTGGCTTGATAATTGGATCAATTTTTCACTTATGGGCTGTCAATTACTTGACATTTTAATGCATGCCAAATACGGCTAAAAGTATTTTAATTAGAATAACGTTGCAAAAACTAACCCTACAGCTTTAATTGTGGTTTTGAAGCACAGAATGCACATCTGAATACCTATTTACTGAGCAGAAGTTAATTAAAAGCATAGTTTTATATTGAGCGTGCACTGGGCAGAGTGAAGAAAATAATTGGCAATTAGGACTATGTAAGAGTCCACTCCACAAAGCTAAGCACACTTGCCAGAAACTTGAAGCAAGTTGAGAATTTCGTTATTTTGAGTAGTATCAGAAGGTGCAACGATGACAACACAAGTTGTTACTATGATAATAAGTTATATTTATATGATAATTTATTATTTTCAAGCTACCAGAGCATAAAGATGTGATTTGGTTATATGAAATGCTGAGGTTGTTTTGAAGGTCTCGGCAAATAACACCTCCTTTTTTTCATTTAAGTTATGAACCAGTTGAGCACTAACTCAAAGACAAAAGGTAAATCAAAACATCTCCTCTATGTGTAATAAAACTAGTATGAGGACATAGTGTGAAGCGCAAGTGGGACCACTCACTCCCCGGGGGCTGAGTGTAGAACCAAATTACACGCCGCTTTCTTCTCCAGCACCCCTCCCCCACCCCGAGTTTATAAAATTGGAAGAACTTCCTTTCCCAGGACTTGGAAGGCAGAACCTTAAGCTTATATATAGTGTGCTGGTGGTTTTTTAGCAAAGCCTCAATAAAGAAAAAGAGTGCATTTCCAGAGAACATTTTGCCCAAACAGCAAAGGCTTCAGTCATTGTTCAGAGGCCCCACACTAATCCAGAGCAAAGAAGAAAGGATAAAATAGCTCCCATTTAAAACCGTTTCTAGATTACCCTCATTTAATCAAGAATCATGAATTGATGACAATTAACCAGCATCCAGGAAACTGACTCTACTGCTGAAAGGAATAAGGGCAAGGAAGAGGCTAGGGATATTTAGAGGAAAATAATCTTTGGATGGGAACCAGATCAATGGGAAAGAGGACTCTTCTAATGTAAAGTAGCTAAGAAAGTTAGTCTTTCGGAGGTAAAGAATTTATGTTCTACAAATGGCATAATTAAGATCAGAACTGAACTGCTGAATTATAAGCCTATCACTCTTTCTGCTATATTTTGTTCCATCTTTAAGTGTTATGTCTATATTGTTTATTTTTTTATTTTAATTTTTTCAGCTTTGACCATTGGGAACCTTTCCATTTGGCTCCCTGTGACCTTTTGACATAGCCCCTCAGCATCATTGTGGGTCTTTTTTTTTTTTAATCATTTCTTAACTTCATGTACCTATCCATGCTATAGGCTCTGTAACTTGACCAGGATATTTCAAGAGACAGAGTTATCCTTACTATTTCAACAATGGATTAAGTATCTAAATTGCTTTTTAAACTAATTTGTATATGACTAGGGGTATTTTAGTACTTAGGTTATATACCAACATTTCTTATACTCTGATAATTAACTATTTAACATCAATTTTATTCAGTTGAGTTGTGGTTGCCTTCACTGATCCTAAAGTTGTTATTTGCACAAGAACACATTTACACAAATATATATATTAGTTGATTATTTAAATCCTCAGGACAAAAGACTTGATTAGACATTTTTCCAAAGAAGACATACAAATGGCCAACAGATACATGAAAAGGTCCTCAACATTAACTAACCATCAGAGAAATGCAAATCAAAACCACAATAATATATCCCTTCCCAGCTGTTAAAGTGGCTATTTTAAAACAAACGAACAAGAGAGAGCAAGTGTTGGCTAGGACGTGGAGAAAAAGGAACTTTTCCTACACTGCTGGTAAGACTATAAATTAGTACAGACCTGATGGAGAACAATATGGAGTTTCCTCAAAAGTTAAAAATAGAACCACCGAGTGACCCAGTAATCTCACTTCTGGATATATATTGAGAAAAAATGAAATTGCCATCTTGAAAAGATGTCCACATTCTCATGTTCCTTACAGCATTATTCACAATAGCCAAGACATGGAAACAACCTGTCTGTCTGTCAATGGAATAATGGATAAAGAAAATGTGATCTGTAGATACAAACAGACCTAAAAAATGAAATATCATCCAGTTACAAGAAAAAAAGGAAATCCAATTGTGACAAGCTAGATGAAACAAGGGCAGTGAAATGTCAGACAGAGAAAGACAAATACCGTATGATCTCACTTAGTTGAAGAATCTAAAAATCTGAATTCAGAAACAGAATAGACTGATCGTTGCCAATGACTGGAAGGGGAAGGAAATGGGGAGATGTTGATCAAAGGGCACAAAATTTCAGCTGTAAGATATAAGTTCTAAGGATCTAATGTACAGCATGGTGACTATCATTCATAATACTGTATCATATACTTCATATTTGCTGTAAGTATAAATCTGCAATGTTCTCATGACACACACACAAAGGTAACTATGTGAAGTGATAGTTGTGTTAAGTAGCCTTACTGTGGTAATCATTTCCTAATACAGAAATATATCAAATACACAATGTGATGATTGGAGACAACTTATACAATGCTTCTTACCAATATTATCTCAATAAAGATGGAAAAATTCCTCAAGACATAAAATATAAGACATGATGGTGTTTAGGGTGGGAGGCAGTGGGGGAAGGAAGGAAATCTATGTTCTAAGAGAAGGGGCCTGGGGAGCAATCCTGAGGATATATGGCACCTTGATTGAAAGCTTTCAGGTCTTATTTCTGCAAAGCTCATTTCTTCAAGTCTGAAGCCATTTTCCTGGAACTATTTGTATCCGAACTAATACAGACATTAGGCAGGAGACATTTGAGTTAGAACCTGACATTCTCATTTGTTATGAAGTCTGATGTTTTGCCTCTAGCTGTGACTCCTGTGTTGGTGTCCAGCCAAGTCTTAGTCATTGCCTTAGTACCATCCTGGTACTAAGAAACTTGCCCTCACTCTCTATCTTAACAACATGCTATGAGTACAATTCCTCCTAAACAACTTGCTCTTATTATTGACAATCTCCTTGCCTTGAACCAAAACCTAGCAACTTAACTGGACTCTGATTCCCATTGAGGGAAATGTTACTTGACTAAATTTCATTGCATCCTTTGTCCAATTCCCTCTATTAAGATTCTTCAAGCTAGCTATCTGCCAGTTTACTGTCATGTACTCTGGAAAACTTGTGTTGCTGAAAAATACACTACTCTGTCCTTCTTCCCCCAAATTACATGACAAGCGTTGGTTTATTAACTTAAAGCAGACGTTATAACGTTAATAGATGATTCCAAAATTCTGAAAAGTCTTCAAATAACAGTGGGTGCATAGAGGATAGAATCCATTTCTGAATCTCCTTTTTAAGTCACAGCTCTTGTCCTCACCTGTAATTCTGCAAACCTGACATTCTATTATACACACCTATTTGCTACTCTCAATCCACATGATTTGGTGAAATAGAACCTCTCATGCCCAGAGGTTGACCTTGATTTATCTCTATGTGAATGAGTACATCTTATTTCTGGCTAATGATTATATTTCAGAGATATATGATATGGCAAAAATAAAGAAATAGGATGTGATGAGATCTTTCCTGGAGAATTTCAGAAAAATGAAACACCAGCATTTGATTAGATTGTAGGTAGATATAAGACTTGTTTCTACAGCAAAAAAAGTAGCCAGCACAAAGGAGGCAAAACTACAAGAGCATAAGGAAGAAACTGGATGATGAAGAAATCTTTTGAGCTCCCAAAACCAACTACACTCAAAGCCAGCTCTACTCCCTGAACTTCTAAATGCATGAGCTAATAAAATTCCTTTTTTGCCAGTATCTGATATCTGGTAAAGCAGGCAAAATTGTGTGAAAGTTATTGGAATTGGAATAAGATAAACTTGAATCTATTTTGCTGTTATCTAGTTATATGAATTATGAATTTAGTGCAGTTGCTTAACCTCTGCATGTGTAAAATAAATACTCAACTTACTCAAAATTCTACCTCACCTAATCATTAGTATTCTTGCACTGACATTGTTTAAGACAGTTTGATTATTAGAGTGACAGTCTTTTAAGAGACAATTTAAAAATAGGTAATTGAGCAATTGATTTAGATTAGTGACTTTAAGGTGAAGCTTTACTAAATTTTTAGTTAATGATATATTTAATTTATTGGACATATAACATTGTTTTTTCTTTCTTCAATTTTGATTTTATTGAGGTATATTTAACATATTATACTTGTTTTATAACATTATAAAATATAATGATTTCATGTTTTTATGTATTACAAAATGATCACCATGATGTCTAGTTGACATCTGTCACCACACATAGTACAAATTTCTTTCTTATGATGACAACTTTAAAGATCCACTCTCGTAGCTACTTTCAAGTATGCAATAGAGCATGCCATCATGCTTCACATTATATTCCCAAATATTTAGAATTTTTTTGAGAGAGCCTAAGTATTTTGAAAAAAATCCAATACAGTAAATTTAGAATTTCATTGTTAAAGTTTGATTAAGTTTGCAAAAAGAAGCAATTATTAAAAATTCCTCAGAAATAATTATTAGAATCCAATAAATTCAGAAATAGAATTAAAAATTTGTAGAATAAATTTAAGGCACAGAGAAAAACATATTTTTAATTTTAAGAATCTTAATATTTAAACAAAAACAATTCTTCTAAATTGCCTTTTTTAATGTATAAAACCACCCCCAAGTATATCAAAAATACTTATGTCAGTGTCATCCATTTGTTTATCTGTAAATATCCCTTTAGTGGTAGTATAATGACAAAAGTATGTCTGATTTTTCCTTTTACCTATTTTATGTTAATAGCACACTTACGTGGTACAAATGAAAAATAAAATCTATCTTAAGAAATATAACAGAAAATACATTCTTCTTTCAAGTACTTATCCCAAAACGCAACTCCTTTCCCCAGAGATGGTGTTACCAGCTGTTTGTTCATCCTCCATCCTCCATAGATACTCTGTACATATACATCTTTTGTTTACACAAATAGGACCATAGTAAACCTTTTTTATACCTCACATTTTTTACTTAAATATATTTTAAAGATCTTTCCATGTTTGTACATATGGGTCACCTTATTTTAAAA
The DNA here is from genome assembly GCA_028646535.1 of Procyon lotor. NCBI lineage: Eukaryota > Metazoa > Chordata > Mammalia > Carnivora > Procyonidae > Procyon > Procyon lotor. Next base: position 72,449,645 of record CM053611.1, read on the forward strand.
ATGCCTGACAGTATTTTATTGTCTAAATTTATTATTATTTAGTTAATGAATTTCCTTTAGGTAGCTATTTTTCCTTCTTTACTATCACAAATAACAGTGACTATCTGGTGCATGGCATTTTCATACACATTCATGCATATGCAGAGAATTAATACTTAGAAGAAAAAATGGTAACCTAATTTTCCTCCATAGAAATTATTCCAATTTATAATCCCACCAACTCCCATGAGTTACAAATAAGACAATATTTTTAAAAAGTTTAACCAAATTCCCTGTAACATTAACTGATTATCATAAGTCCCCCTATTATATTTGGTCTATATAAAAATGAGAAAATCGGGGCCCCTGGGTGGCTCAGTGGCCCGGGTCATGATCTCAGGGTCCTGGGATCGAGCCCCACATAGGGCTCTCTGCTCAGCGGGGAACCTGCTTCCCCCTCTCTCTATACCTGCCTCTCTGCCTATTTGTGATCTCTCTGTCAAATAAATAAATAAAATCTTTAAAAAAAATGAGAAAATCAATATTAAAATTAGTAATAACTACTGAGAGGCTACCACATGTGAGGCACATTACAGGTTTATATTTCTTTACTGTCACAATAATCCTTTACAATGAGTAATAGTCTCACTTATGTTTTATAGATAAAAATAGGGGCACCTGAGTGGCTCAGTCACTTAAGTGTCTGCCTTTGGCTCAGGTCATGATCCCAAGGTCCTGGGAATGAGTCTCTGCATCCGGCTCTCTGCTCAGCAGGGAGTCCGCTTCTCCCTCTCCTTCTGCCTCCTCCCCCCCTGGCTCATGCTCTGTTTCTCTCTCTCTCAAATAAATAAATAAATAAGATCTTTAAAAAAAAATTGAGGCGATGGAGAAAGTTCCAAATCACACAGCTAGAAAGAATTGACTGTAGGCAATTCTTAAACTAAGCTGAGTTGCCAACAGAGTCACTTATTAGTCACAAATGCTAAGTTGTGATGAAGTAAGAACAACCTCCAAATCTTCGTAGCACAAAAGAAAAAGTTTACTGTTTGTTAACAAAATACACTGCAGGTCCAGGAGATGCTTTAGAGCAGCTCTTTCTCTGACAAATATGGTATGATCTCACTTAACATGTGGAATCTAAAAAAGTCACTCTTCACTCACAGAAACAGAGTTAGAATGGTGGTTGCCAGGGGCAGAAGGATGGGGAAAATGGGAAGATGTTCGACAACGGGTACAAACTTTCTGTCTGAAGACGAATCAGTTCCACGGAAGTAGGGGCATCATGTGAGGGGGGCTGCATCGAACTGTATTATGGTAAGAGTTCAAAATCCGGGAAATAGGTAGGATTTTTATGGATTTTGGTCGGAGCAATGAAACTATTTTGATAGGATAAATTCATAGATTTTGTGCAGATTCTATTGGAAGGGAGAGAAGAAATTGGAGGTTTTAAAAGAAACAAAGAATGCTGCAAAACATGGCTTTAGGTGAGTAAGCGGTGGTGATGAATGACTACACTGGAGAGGGGAAATGTACAAGATGAATTTGGAAGTAGAAACTAGAGAGTATATTGTAACTAAATTTCCTCCATTTCATTTGCCTATTTGAGTAAGAATGATAGTAAAAGGGGAAAAATATTAATGCTTTCAAAAGTAAAAGTCTACCTAGTAAGCAAACTGAGAAAAATTGGTTTCCAATATACTTAAGGCAATATTAGCTTGAATAGTTGGCATGCTAAAAAATGGATCAAGAAATGGAAGGATAGGGTGTTAGCAAGAATAAATACTTTTTTAAAAATGATTTTATTTATTTATTTGACAGAGAGAGAGAGATCACAAGTAGGCAGAGAGGCAGGCAGAGGAGGAAGCAGGCTCCTCACTAAGCAGAGAGCCCATGCGGGGCTTGATCCCAGGACCCTGAGACCATGACCTGAGCTGAAGGCAGAGGCTTAACCCACTTAGCCACCCGGGCTCCCCAAGAAAAAATATTTTTCAGAGACCATTCTAAGGTGTTAATGACCGTTATATAGAAAACTAAAATGAAAGTTACAGGACTGAAAAAATTTTAAGAATAGAAGCTATAAAAATGATCTTGGTGTCATTCTTAATATGTTTTCAGGTGATGACTCTTTGCAGCGCTTATAGAAACTGAAAATGATTTTGTACAGTGATGCTCAGAGAGATCTAATGGCTTAAATCTACCAGAAGTTCACTTTAATCTCCATGAAATCAAATGCTTCTGGTTTTGAACTTGGCAGAAACTAAAAAGTTAGTTGAGGTAGTTTTTAGGCAATCTTTTATAGTTCTTTGATTGGAATAATAGAATAAAGCAGTATTTTTATCTGAGTACCACTAAGACAAACGTTGGATATATTTGCTCTTCAACACATGTACACTAATGTAAGCAATTTTACATTTTGTTGGCAAGTAATAATTTTGAGAGGATTTTAAATTCACTAAAATGAAATTGGCAACTTGTCTAATTCAATACTATTTTTATGCAAATATTGTTAGTAATAAAAGAGAGGTGCAGAAAATGCATTTTGGAAAACAAAGCTGTTTCTAAGTGCAATATTTGTCAAACTTCTTCGTTATTGAGCAATTCTGAGTAATTGTGCATGGATGACTGAGAAAACATAAATTCAAATAAATAATTGGCTGGCTCTAGAAATGATTAACTAGGAATACCAATTTTATCATTTATTTTAGCATTGCTAAGAGAGGAAGGGGATTACATGTTAATTTATATGAACAAACATTAACTACAAAACATCCCATTAGGTCCTAGTGCAAATCTTAAAAAATTAAATTTGAAATCAACGTTTCTCTAATAGATTGTAATATTTTATAAAAGTCAAAAATTTTCTGTAGAAATTTCATACATGTGTTTGTAGACCTACATTTTTATTTATATCTTTATTTTTTTGCTTCAGTTTTTAGGTAAATTCTAACCGGCTAACATATAACGTAATATTGGTTTCAGAATTAGAACTTAGTGATTCATCACTTACATATAACACCCAAGGCTCATCACAACCAATGTTCTCCTTAATACCCATCGCTCATTTAGCCCATCCCTCCACTTACCTCCTTCCATTAACCCTCAGTTTGTTCTGTATACTTAAGAGTCTCTACTAAATGTCTAACAGACACATGTAAAGATGCTCAACATCACCCATCATCAGAAAAATATAAATCAAAATCATGATGAGATACCACCTCACACCTGTCAGAATGACTAAAATTAACAATAGCCAGATATGTGTACAGATTGGGTGGGGTGCTTATTAAACATACCACTGGTTCTCAAAAAAAAAAAAAAAAAAAAAAACCACCACAGCATATTTAAAGATACTCCTCAAAAAGCAGGTCATTGACTTGGTAATATATTGTTATAATCAGGAATGACTGAAAAACATCCACATTGTGATTTTTTTTTTTAATGCGCTATATTTTGTTTCTTAGGATCTACCTTAGAATATAAAAACCATCTATTCTTTTTCACTCTGGTGTTTGAATTTATTCGTATGTATAATTGATGCCTTCTCAATTACAATGATGCCTATTATAATTTAATTACCAAATGTGGGCGCCTGGGTGGCTCAGTCATTAAGCGGCTGCCTTTGGCTCAGGTCAGGATCCCAGAGTCCTGGGACCGAGCCCCGAACCCCACATCGGGCTCCTTGCTCTGCAGGAAGCCTGCTTCTCCAGCTACCATTCCCTCTGCTTGTGTTCCCTCTCTCGCTGTGTTTCTCTCTGTCAAATAAATAAAATCTTTAAAAAAAAATAATTACCAAATGTCTCATACAAAAAGAAAAAATATAAACACATGTTAAGAATTCTAATCATTTTACAACAGTTTAATGAAGTCATTAGTCTTCCGGAAATAATTTTTTTAAAAGTTCAGTGTCATTAGATGGTGTTTCTTTGTAGTTGTTAAAATATCACACTTTTAAGATTTTTTAAAAACTGTGACGTTTCCAAAGCTAAAGACCTATTGTATAAAGAATCATGCCGTCCTCACACTTCTAATACATATTTTAACTAAATGTATCTTCAGGCACAATTTGTTCTTCTCTGAAAATCCTTTCTGTCCTAATAATTGCATTGTCTATCTCTGCCTTAGTTCAACAATCCAAAAATCACATATTAAGTGCCTCCTATAGAACAAGCTCTGTGCTAAGTTATAAAGATACAAATATTAATGAAAACAACAATCCTTAACCTAAGCCTCTTGTGTTTCAATTGAGTTAATGAATATATGACATATCATTTCAAATACTGTGAAAAGTGCTATTATGAAATCACAGAAGATGGTCACTTATTGTATTCAGTAAATTCAGGAAAGTATTCTTAATGGAATAAAATAGTGCTCAAACTAAGATTTCAAGGAAACTTAATGTTAGATAAAAGGTGCATGAAAATACATTTCAGGGAGAGGGAATAGAAAAAACCCAAGAGCACAAGCATGGAATAGTATAAAATGTGCCATGATCATTGCAGTCAGACTGCTTTTTCTAGACTATAAAATAAATTCAGAACAAGATGGAATTGAGTTTGGACCAATTTTTTGTTTTTTATGGGTCAAATTTTTTATGTTTTTTATCTCTTATTTTGCTTCATAAATAAAATGAAATTTTGTGGAATCATAAAGATACACAGAGGCATAGTGTATTTTCCCTTTTAAAATATTGTTGCTGTAAATATTATAGGAAAGGCATAATAACATCAGCATAACATGAATTATCATTATCCTTTTAAAAATAATTTAGGATGATGAAATAGACATAATGATGGTATTATTGTCTGAAATTGCTTTGTCATTTTCTCCTCTTGTCTGGCTTTAACTCCAAAGAATCATCAGTGGAGAATGTGTACTTCCCTTTTCTTCACATTTCTGAGCAAGGGCCTAACACCAGAGCAACACTCTTGGTCTCTCATCCACCCCCCACCCCTCACATTCACCAACCTGGAGTTAGTGCAGTAACTTATCTAAAGGCAAGTGGGGCAATGAATTGGCCAGGCATAGCTTGGCTCCCTCTGGTTCCTCATCAGTTCTGACTGCCTATAATAAAAAGTGTTGCCTCAGTGTGTGTGTGTGTGTGTGTGTGTGTGTGTGTGTGTGTGTGTGTGAAGCTTGGGGTTCTCCACTGGTTGTGCCAGTGACTGGGTTAAGTTACTAAATAGAATTTAGGGGTCAAGAATTACAAACCCACTTAGACAAAAACTTAAGCATAAAGTATAGAAACCACTATGAGTGAAAAATTGATATAGTAATTTCCTCCTGTCTATCCATTTCTTGGTTTGTTCCAACCTCAGAGATGAGAGGAATACTATGAACTATTCTTTTTTAAAGGTTTATTTATTTATTTTAGAGGGAGAAAGAGAGAAAGAGAGAGAGGGAGAGAGAATGAGATTGGGAGAGTAGGAGAGGGAGGGGCAGAGGGAGAAAGAGAGAGAAAATCCCAAGCAGACTCCCCACTGAGCATGGAGCCCAATGTGGGGCTCAATCTCATGACCCTGAGATCATGACCTAAGCCAAAAACAACAGTCAGATGCTTAACTGACTGACCCACCCAAGTGCCCCTGAATTGTCCTTCTAGAACTCTAACATATGCAAAGTAATCCTGTAACATATATTCCTAATTCAAAACCACACACTTCAGGGTGCAATTGAGAGGAAGTTTAGTTGTACTTGTTTTCCTCATTAGTTCATTTCATAATACCTGGACTCCAACTGCTTGTGATGCCAAATAGTCCTTCCAGGCCTCCCTCCCTCAGGCGAAACCATTCTGCTCTATTTTTCATGAAGATACACCTGCACATTTAATGATCTTGTCTGTGGTAACAAGATAATGAGTAGTCACAGGCTTTTGAGTTACCATCACTGAATAATGCATATATAGTCTAGCATAGGTTCTATGGTTGCCAAGGATCTTAATCCAAATATGTGACCCTAAAAGTGGAAAATTCACATTAGATGACAGGCTTTGGGGGAAGTTACATTTGAAAAGATGGGCCCTTTGGTATGTTTAATTGCATCAAGTTGGTAACTAAATATTTCATCTGAACATGTGAGTAAGCTTAGGAGCTCATCAGAGGAGGCCTAGGTGACAACAGAGAATAAGACAATGATGGTGTGGCAAACACTGTGGGATGTCTCATTCAACACAATATCTTCTTTGACTATCTATAAAAACAGAATAATGAAATGCCAGCCTTCTTGCTTTAGAGAGGGCATGTAACAGTGCCAGTCAATGAGAGGTCTGCAGAGTTTCCCTGGATATGGCATTCCTTCTCAAACGATGTTAGAAGGAAGTCTTGCACCCTTTCCCTTTTACCTGGTGTGCAGAAGAAATGGAGATGCAGAGCTGATCTTGTAACAATGAAGTCAGAAATCACATGCTGAAGATAATTCCCAGATGACATCCTTGAGCATCATGTGAAAAGAAAAGCCCTATGTTTAATTAAGCCCCTGTTTATTGGGTTTTCTGTTACTAATTAACAGAAATAAAAAGTACATTTCAACTTCATATAGCTGCAGACAACTGAAACCAATCTAGAAGGTGTATTCATTAGAGAATTGGTTAATGGAAGTCATATAACAGAATTGTTGGGATGGCCATTAGGCCTGGGCACTACATTTCTAGAAGATATACATAAAGATAACGTATCCAGCAAAAATGCCCAGTCATCCTATAAGGTCATTACAAAGGCAAAACCTTGCCGTTACCCTTACACAATAGGAACTGGAAATCCACCACAGCTGCCCCAGGAGACCCATGTGCAACAGCTGCTTTATGTTGTTTATTTCCTCCCCCTTGCTTCATGCCAGTTCATGTGCTTGGCAGTACATAGGTTCCCATGCCTGCATTCTAGTTAAAAGAATGTTTGGAAAACGCACCTTGTGAGTCACCAGCCTCCATTGTTCAAGAAAGTAAGCCTAAAAGCATTGGAATGAGTGGTGAGTGAGCTAATATAAAGTGTCTGCAAAAAACTGTGCCAACCTTGATTGGTATTGACTTCCTGGAGGGCTGCTATGAAGACTGGCCAAACATATGCAGGCTCAGCAAGACGGAGCAACAAGATTCATTAGTGGTATCTGCTGAGCTACAGAGAGGGACAGTTTGGATATGCCTGCCACTCACTGTTTCATTCCCAAGCAAAGACAAGAAGCAGCAGCAGCTGGCGAATGGCAACTGAGTTGTTGAGACAGATAAATAATCATAGGGAAGGAAGATCTAGAGGACGTCGAACTGCTGTAATTGTTGAACTCTTCAGAAGCTGGAGGAACCAAGGTCATGAAGAAAGATGACAATGGAAATAGAGCTAGCCTGTAACAGAGCTCTCAAATTCATGCTCTTCCCCTAAGCTGAGGTTATTTTGGCCTCTGTTTAGTCAATCCTTAATTGATGGGCAGAAAAACCTAACAAACTTGAATTAAATCTTGGCTGTGCATCCATTTTATGCAAACCTGTTCCCTAAATCTTATAAAGGATCATATTAAAGATCTTCAAGATCTGCTGAACAGAATAGGCTAAGACACATTGTATAAATATGAATTTCTAGAACTACAAACCTTATCCAACCATTTTCATTTTCTATGTGAAGTCTCTGACTCAAAGATACACGGTGGCTTATGCAAGGGAAGATTTAGCGGAGTGGTATTTACTTTGAGTGTTTCTCAGGCTTGGGCCTTTTCTATGGAATCACGTGTTCATTCAATCATCTATAGTAAGATGGCATTTTGCTAGATACTATGGATGATACGAAGAATAAATACAAAGCATACCATAATCAAGCAGTTTATGATTAAATAGAGGAACAAAGACACATAAAGATTGCACTCTCTACAAATTTCAAAGAAAGGGAAGTCACCATGAAATGAAGAATGTGACTGAAACGGATCAAGTTTTTGATTCAATTAGCAGAAAGTTGCTCCCTCTGAAAAGGAAGAAAATGAGTTTATGAAAAGAATCCTTGGAAAGACCAAAGAACCGAATTTTAAGTTAATTGCGAGGAACACTGCACACCACCACACTGCAGAATCAATATGTTAAAGAACATTCCTTCAAGCACTAGACACTTCTGTTTTCATAAATGTCAACTTCCATCATCTCCTACTGCTCTTACCAGCTGAGAAAAAGAGCTGCTCATTTACAAGCTACTGAGTCAAAGTTGGCTGTGTAGGAAGTTGAGATTGTGAGTAGCTAGCATTTTTAGTTTCCAGACAAGGGGGGTATTTTTTACCTTCTACCGACATTCTTAAAGTAAGGAATTCTCTGATCATAGAAGATCAAAGGCTAAGTGGCCATAAATTTTGAAAGAGGCACATCACAAAAAGCTACAGGTATAATAATTTTCCCAATAAAAATGATCGTACTAATAATTCAAGCCAAACTTACTCTTCTTCCATGCCATATCTCCGGGAAATGAGAATACTTGTTAGTTATTCCACAAACCCTCATTGTACTAGGAGAGTTATACAGAGATTTTATATTGATTTATGTAAAAAGAAATATATCTGAATGACCAAGATTGTGTAAATATATACACGAAGAAAAGAAGGGTGAATATAATTTGGTCCCTTCTCTCAAAAAAAAACTATATTCTAAAATCAATCACAAAATTAACATCAATCATCTTGCCCCAAACCAGAGTTCCTGATAATGAGCTAGTGGGTTTTAATCCATTTGTCTCCCAGGGTGAGTATCTTTCCAGTCCATGCACCTTCTGAAAATGAAAGGGCAAGTATTTCCTCTCCTCTAAACCTAAAACCAAACTCTGTTAAAGGAATCTATTTTGCATTTTGAACAGATTCTCTTGATACTGCAGGTAACATAAAAAGCATTTAGACATTCAAGTCATTTTCTCTTTTCTGTTAATAATGTTTGCTGATATTGACTCCATTCAGCTGGCACATTTGTTCTAATCATTAGATTTATATTTTATGATAACCAGTGTGTTACCTAATGACCCTTCATTGAAAAAGCAATTCACCTTATTGAAGGAAAATAAGGAGGATAAATCATGCATGGAAACATATAGATGAAAAATATTAACAATACCCACGAAACTTGTTATTATTCCTAGACTGGTAGTTTAACCTTTAGAGGAAGTAAATGATTTGTTCCTTTCTCCTGTGTGTCTATATCATTTTAGCAGCTTTTAAAAAAAGCAGTTCTGTTTCTACCTTTTCATTAGCTTTTCAAGCACAGACATCTGTCACCAAACAACTTCCCAGAAGCTGTGGCCAAATTGGATGAAAACCATATTTGAGAATGTGTATAAATAAAGACTTGCCTGAGATTCAATAATACTTTACTTTTATTCTTCTTGTGGAAATTTTATTCTGAAATTGATTGACTTTAGATACAACACTTTTCTTCTGATTATATTATGGTACTGAAGGGGCTGAAGACGAATAACTTCATTTATAATGAAATTCCTGTAACTCAAAAGCAAAATATTATTTCTTGCTTTTGTTTTTTACAAGTCAACATTTTCTCATTTCCTTCCCTTTCAATGACTTGTTTGCATCTTTTCTTTTTTGTTCTTTTAAGCCACTTGATTGAAATACAACTGACATATGAAAGCTGTACCTATTTCATGGGGCGCCTGGGTGGCTCAGTGGGTTAAAGCCTCTGCCTTCGGCTCAGGCCATAATCTCAAGGTCCTGGGATCGAGCCCCCCATCGGGTTCTCTGCTCGGCAGGGAGCTTGCTTCCCCCTCTCCCTCTGCCTGCCTCTCTGCCTACTTGTGATCTCTCTCTCTGTCAAATCAATAAATAAAATCTTAAAAAAAAAAATAAAAATAAATAAATAAAGCAAAAGCTGTATCTATTTCATGTATTCAACCTAATGAGTTTAGAGGTAAGTAAACATTCATGAAACCATCACCACTATCTTTGTTCATTCTCTTTTGCTTTAAGCCCTTTACAGTATGAAGTTCTGAGGTTCTCTGATTCTCAGAGTGTTCAGTACAGACATAGCATTGCCTTAGTGCTCACTGTCAGCTGTGACAGAATGTCCTACCTCTGCCCTCAGAGAGCGTCATAGACAAGAAGGCGAGCAATATAAAAAGTTCAAAATCACATATTTAAAAAGATGAGTTTGCATGCCACAGAATGTGGAATGGGGGGGGTCGTGGCTGAAATATCTGAAAGTTCACTACGGTAGAATGCCACCAGTTGAGTACCAACCACAATGGAGGGTGCAAACAGCACGAGCCAAATGAAAAAGTGCTTTGTTTTTTCTTTTAGCTTCTGTCATCCCTTCTTCTGATGCTTTCCTGAGTCAGTGGGAAAGAAAATTAAGTTAGGAGAGCATGCATAAATAAACAAACAAACAAACTAATTAATTAATTAATTAAATATCTAAATAAAATTGCAAATTCTGTCTTTTCCCCCTTCATTGATTCTGGTTCCTTTTCAAGTCTGAGCTGATCTTGAAGAAGGAACATTGAACTAGGAGAGGGAATAAGATTTTAACTTTGATTACTTTATACTTTAAGGTAACTTTTTAATACCCCCATATTACCAGAAAGTTATACGTTGCCAAAAATACCTCTAAGGAGTTGGGAAGTTAGGCAGTTTTGGAAGAAAAAACACCAAGTCGTCTTCTGCTTATGCCCTCCACATTTGGCATATTCAGTAATTTATAAGTATCTTTATTTGCCAATTAATTATAAATTCTTTAAGGGCAGGGAGAATTTAATGTACAACAGTGCTTAACACATGGTTTCCATCTCATATAAGTCATTTCATTTCAATCATCTGAACAAGAGAATGAATACATTTTAGAACTGGAGTTTGTTTTTGTTTTTTCTGTTCTTACATTGTTTTTCCTACTCAAGACTTTAAGCCTATGGATCTCTATATTCATGAAAGAGTCACATGTAAATAAAAATCAATACCAGACCATCTGGGTGGCTCAGTCACGACTGACTCTGGTTTAGGCTCAGCTCCTGATGTCAGGGTCATGGTTTTAAGGCTCACATTAGGGTCCTCCCTCAGCACAGAGGTGCTAGAGATTCTTTCCCCCTCCCTCTCCCTTCCTCTCTGGACCTCCCCCTGCCCTCACTCTCTTTCTGTCTCTCTCTCAAAAAAAAAAATAAATAAATACTTTAAAAATTTCAATACCTAATATGCTTGAGAGTCTTTTCGGATATGATTGATTGGAATTGAAATCCTATGTTCATTTTATGTAATATACCAAACTGCAATGCTTTGAGACCTCTGTTACTTGTTATCATTGCATTAAATGCTTTCTCTTTTTTTAAATTTTTTTATTTTTTATTAACATATAATGTATTATTTGCCCCAGGGTACATGTCTATGAATCGTCAGGCTTACACCTTTCACAGCACTTACCATAGAACATACCCTCCCCAATGTCCACAACCCAGTCACCCTATCCCTACCCGACCCCCCCACCTCCCAGCCACCCTTAGTTCAGATTCCCCAGGGAGTAATGAGTTCCCCAGGACACTGAGCTCAACTGACCTTAAGAACAAATCCTTTTTGTTTTCCACTTTCAGTTCCGCTTCCTCCTTTACCCATGACCCTCGTGAGATCACCTTAGTCTAATTTTTTCAACTCTTATTCTCATCTCCGGATGACATAGAAAGATATGGCTTTCCCTAAAATATAATCTCTTTAAACCGAGACTAGGTGTAAATTACAAAGAATATTTATTTTAAATAAATAGGCAAAAACAAAACAAAACAAAAAAAACACCTAGAATCCTAAAAAAAAAGTGGAAACTCTACTAAAGGACCTAATTACATTTTTAAAATATGAACCGATGCAGAAGCCACTGTTAAGAAGATTCAAAAATTATAGTTTTTTATTAATATCTTTATTTTGTTATTTTATTTTTTTATTTGTGTAGAGTTTACCATAATTTATATATTACACAAGTCTATGTCAGCCTATGTCTTAGCTTTGTAGCCTACTTTTTATACATACAAAACTCTTTAATTTCTTTTGAGTGTTTGAGGAATATAGGTATCCCCGTTTTTGAAAGTTTCTTTAACGGAAGACCAACATTAGCATCTGTTTTTGGTAACTGAAAGAATTCTGGAGAGGATTTTTCACTTCAGTGAAAAGACAAATGGGATTTAGCGTTTGTTTTGCAGAGAGCGGTGACAGCGGCAGTGTGCCCCGAGCAGCAAGGGTGGCCCCACCACGCTCCTTGCCTGGAACCACACTCAGCATCTCAGCATCAAGCCACCATAGCTTTGAACTCTGTCTCTGAACAGCGCTCTATCTATATTTATTTTATGCATCCATTAGCAAATATGTGTCCTAAGGTATTAGGAAACCTAAGAGAGGTTATTTTTGGCTCTGGAAGCACTCAAACCATTTTACAACATAAATTAATGATAATCGCTTCTTCGATGTGTGCCATTTCAGCTTATGAAACATTTCATAGGAACACTCCACTTTCGGGTATCAGGAGAAACTTGTATGAGCAACCAAATGATCGCTAGATGGCAGCATAATTCAATTCTTACAAAATACATTTCAACAGTTGATTTTCTTCTTTATGACTGATACATGTTTCAAAAACTCCAAAGACAAAAGAGGTAATGCATTAGTTTATCCGAAATATTAGTTTTATCTAATTGCCAGTGTATTTATTATGCTCCAAGTGAGAAGGCAACAATTGCTTTGATGGGTACCAGAGAGGGGAGAAGTGGGGAGGTGGGTTAAACAGGGATAAAGGAAGGCACTTGTGATGAGCACTGGGTATTATATGGAAGTGTTGAATCACTATGTTGTTCACTCCGGAAACTTATATTACACAGTATGTTAACTAACTGGATTTTAAATTAAAACTTTTTAAAAAAGATTTTATTTATTTATTTGAAAGAAAGAGAAATAGAGAGAGAGAGAAGGCATGAGCAGGCAGAGAGGCAGGGAGAGAGACAGAGAGAGAAGCAGACTCCCCACTGAGCGGGGAGCCCAATGCAGGGGTCCATCCCAGGACCCTGGGATCATGACCTGAGCCGAAGGCGGATGCTTAACCGACTGAGCCACCCAGGTGCTCCTAAATTAAAAGTTTTTAAAAAGAAAGTATATAATGTTTAGATCCACCAAACATGTAAACTAAAGTACATGAGTTTTGGACTCTGACATGTCTGAATTTAAACCTGGCCCTCTTCCCTTTACCAGTCACAGAACTGAGAAAATTTGCTAAGATCTTCTCTATCTGTTCCTAAATAATCACTGTGTACTTGACATCCTTGAAGCAGCCTTCTTGTTTGTGTTGTAAGATAATATTTTTTTTCCATGGAAGATGACTTCTTTACTAATTTGTCCTACAATAATTAAACTTCCATAGTTTTGACCTTTTACAGCATAAACACTGGAATTTAAATAATCACAGTTTTCTTATTTTATAAATGCATCATTCAGGTAAATACTATTCTTCCATTATCTTTATACAAATACTGTCTTTAATTTGTGTCTCTCTCAATTCTCAGGATTATAGTGACCATACAACAGATGCTTGAAAAATGACTGTTATCATGATTTGAAAGAGATCATTCATTGTGATGGGGATTGATTTATCTCAAAAATACTAGATCTTTCCTGCTAAAGAGGATATCAAGATAAACTGGATGAAGAATTGGAGACTCAAGTTTTTAGTAGACTTTTATAAGGTCACACGATCTGTTGAGGCAGACCTGAGATTAGAAACAAATTATCTTTCCAATATACCACATACTGACCCCTGTTTTGTTCATGATCATCTACCATGACCCCAGATAGGAACTTCAGACATAATTATCCCCTCCTTCTCCCTGACGCACCAAATTTAATCA
>CM053611.1:72463949-72568066 GCA_028646535.1 Procyon lotor
CAAACTCTTTAATTTATAGTCTGGTCAGCAGTAGAGATGTGTCTTCACTGCTTCCTATTCTTACTAACACTATTTTTTTAAATCTTTTTATATAACATATAATGTATTATTTGTTTCAGGGGTACAGGTGTGTGATTCATCAGTCTTACACAATTCATAGCACTCACCATAGCACATACCCTCCCTGAAGTCCATCACACATCCACCCCATCCCTCCTGCCCCCTTCCCCCCCCGCAACCCTCAGTTTGTTTCCTGAGATTAAGAGTCTCTTAAGGTTTGTCTCCCTCTCTAGTTTCATCTTGTTTCATTTTTCTCTCCCTTCCCCTACGATCCTTTGTCTTGTTTCTCAAATTCCTCATACCAGTGAGATCATATAATTGTCTTTCTCTGATTGACTTATTTTGCTTAGCATAATAGCCTCTAGTTCCATCCACGTCCTACTAACAGTATTTTTAAAACTTTTACTTCTTTTCAATCTAGCAGGTATTGTCAGAGATAAATAAAGCAGGACCCTAGTTTGAGTGGTAAGGACAGATTTTAATCAGTAATGTACTACCACAATAGAGAAAAGACTGTCCAGTTTGACCTGAATTCAATTTCAATCTGTGCAGAAGTGAATAGGCATTATAAAAGGAGAACGAAGGACCAGAATGTAGTTGAGTAGGACCTCCGTGACCCAGTCACAGAGGTGAAGCATTACAGAAAGCTGGAAGGACAGGTTGGTCCATGTGGAATTCATCTGCTAACTACTGGTACTAGGTGAAGTTAGGCTCCTTCCTTCCCACAGAGACTAGGATACACGGGCCCATCTTTATGTGTTGGCTTGAACAAGTAATAAATTTTTTTGGCAGACTTGAATTTTCTCAGTCAGGCAGGCAGTTTAATGGGGGCTAGGTCATTCTAGGGATATGGCCTTGAGCTATTAGAAACTATGTTAGAATAATGAGATTACAGATTTTTGCTTCTCCCCTGTGTGACCTTGGGCCTCAGATTTGTTATCTATAGAACAGGAATATCAGATGCCCTTCCTAACTCACAGAGTGGCTACAAAAATCAAATGAGATAGATATTTGACAAAAGTAAGTTATCAACACAAAAATATTGCCAGCAGTAATAGATTATTGGTTTTTATAACTACAAATAGACAATTATGAAATAAGGAGTTGGAGAAGAACAAGAAAGGAAAAGTGCTAATTTTGACCAATAAAGCCTATTTACATGGTGATACAACTGTGATTGACTTAATTTTGTAATTATTTTTCTACTCTCTCACTTTTAGTCCACAGTTTACATATTTAAACCGCATATAATTTTTATTTCTGTCAGAGTCCCAGCTGGGTGAGATTCTAGGCCCATGTAAATATAAATGACATTCTTTGGCATTTACAACTGGAAGCTGCAACCTAGTATCATTATCATATGGCTTAATGTTTTCTTCCCAGCTATCTATGGGCCTCAAATTTGCCGCATATAAGTAAGATCTCACATTTGAGTCTCCCCACAACAGCTGGGACACCAGCTAACTTTTACTCTGAATTTACTTGGTAGACTCTAAGGTCAATATTGTGTTAAGTATCCGTCTCTCACTAGGGAAAGCAGGTTACCACTATGCAGAATTTTTGTGTCACAAGAAGATTTTTGTTTTAAATGATTTTTATTTTGACCAAGGATGCTAGGAATCAGTATGCCTACCTCTCCTATCACTTATCACTTGGTAACAAAAGAAAGAGAAAATGTTATGCATTCCCTCATTCCATTCATAGTAAGTAAATAATTTACCAAGTACAACCTTCATGCCAAGCACTGAACCAAGAGCTTTACATATTTACTCATTTTAATTTTGAAACAGATATGACTACGAGGTCTGATAAAGGTCACATAGAAAGTAAGTGGTAGAGACAAATCTTAAATGATGATCTATATGAATCCCAAATCCATTTTCTTCCACACTCTTCTTTAGCATCCCTTTTATTTGGCAGGACTAGGAAATTTTTTGAAAAAGTAATTTCAGTGGCTGCCTGGCACTCTCTTCCTGAAGCCCTCCAAATTTCCCAGCTGAGACCACTTAATTCCCACCTGCAAACTCTGTACCCTCCCAGCAGCTGGGAGCCTCTCTTTAAAAAACTCTAGGCCAATGACTGATTGTTCAACATTTTATCTTGTTAATCCTGCTGGGTTTTTGTACCTCGGTAAACTTAATTACTGAATTGACAAGATTCCTTTCCCTTTATCCCATTAATTGGTGCCTGAACCTAATACTGTTCTTTGTTCTCACCAATACTTCTGTGTCCTAAAGTCTTTTCTCTTAAGCTTTTGTCACCTTTTGATGCCTGCTAATTTTCTCCAGATTTATATGACACTTACAGTTTGTCAGTCTGGATCCTTATAGCTGTGTTTTGTCACTTGTCTGGAAACTCATCCTTTATCCCATGCTAGACTTCCCAACATGACCTGTTTGCCCTTCTGCCTGCCCTATTTTCTGAATCCCAAACTTAACCATAGAAATGAGATTGTCACCATTGTCTTCTGCCAACTGAGCCTGCAAGACTATTACTTGTATCTTTGGCCCACTTTGTCAGAGACCACAATTCCCATTCTGATAATTTACATCTTTATTCAGCATGCTTCCATTTGTCTTCTTAGTGACAGTTTCTACCTTAAGGCCAACGTCCAGTTGCCCAATAATTTAATTCTGTATGTTGAATGAGTTATTTCTCCACCTTCTATTTACTTAATGTGGTTCTTGGGTAGATATTTAGAAAGCTTGAATAGTGAATTCACATCAAGTTATAAGCAAAGATGAAACACACACACACACACACACACAAATATAACCCTTTGCAGAGGTGTATATTTTCATTTTGTCTTTTGACATAATTTTAAACTTATAGAAAAGTTGCAAGAATAATATGAAGAAGTCTCATGCATCTTTTACCCAAATCCACCAATTCTTAATATTTTGACACATTTACTTTCTTTTTCTCTCTAGTTGTGTATATACATATTTTTTTTAACTATTTTATAGAAGGTTGTGGTCATCTTGCCCTTTAGCCCCAGTATATTTCAATATGTATTTCCCAAGAACAAGGATAATTAATCTCTTGCATAAATACATTACAGTTCTCAAATTCAGGAAATCTAACACTGATATATTTTCATCTAATTTGTAATCAATAGTCCAGTTTCAACAATCATTCCAATAATATCCTTCATAGCCATTTTTTCCAATATAGAAACTGTGTCAGGTGTTCTCAAGATCACCCCCAGGCTTGATGATTCTAGAAATACTCACAGGATGCATAAAAACTATTATATTCATGGTTATATTTTATTATACTGAAAGGTTACTGAGTAAAATTAGCAAAGGGAAAAGGCACATGGGACAAACTCCAGGAGAAACCAAATGCAAGCTTCTTGGTGTCTCCTCCCATTGGAGTCATATAGCAACACACAATTCTCTCAGCAACAGCATATGATAACGCAGGAGAAGTGTTGCCAACCAGGGATGCTCACCTAAGCTTTGGTGTTCAGGGTTTTGCTGGCAGTCAGTCACACAGGCTTGCACCACCTGCTTGACTGACCTCAGCAATTCAGACTCCAGTCTCCCACCCCAGTGCCCCAACACAACAGCAAAAACAGGTTTCCACCATAAATCATGTTATCAGGTTAAACCTATCTGGTCAAATTGATAAGAGTGTGGCCCAAGATCCCAGGCATACAAAAACATTTTTAGCATGCAGACTATTCCAAAATCTAAGATTATTTCCAAGAGCCAACCAACCACCAGTCCTGAAGACAGAACTTTCTTTGCAGTGTGCAGTGTGTGCCACCAAGACTGCAGAGTTAAACCTTTCCCGCCGAAGAATCAATCCAATATCTTATACGTTATTTAGTTGCTATGTATCTATTAGCCTTTTAAATCCAGAAGAGTTCTGACTTTCTTTTTGCTTTCATGATAATGAAGACTAAAGACTAATTGTGTTATAGAACTTTTCTCAAATTGGGTTTGTCTGAGATTTCCTCATGATTAGATTCTAAGGATGCATTTTTGGCTGGAATACCATAAAAGTAAACTGTGTGTGTGTGTGTGTGTGTGTGTGCGTGTGTGTGTGTGTGTGTGTGTGTGTGTGTGTGTGTGTGTGTTTGTGTGTGATGTAGGCTACAGGAATAAATCTCCATTAACAGAGTTCAGGTTTCAGTACAAAAGCAGTTCATCATCTCTTCAGATGACAAAACGTGGCCTCTTACTAAGTCCGCCATTATTTTATATCAACTGTGCCCATTATCTGAATATGCAATTCCTAGACCAAATTTCACTGAAAGGGCTGGTGTGTAGATAGTATCCATTACCTAGGGTGACTATATAATTTGTTATCCAAACTGGGGAACTTTGAAATATGTAGCAAGAAAAACGTTAATTATCCTGGGACAAGTTAGGTATAAAATGTGATGTATGATTGCTCCATCCATATCAAGGCCATCGCTGAGCATGAATAGTAGTAGTTGAGATTAAATCACTTAGGTGAAAAGTAAGCTTCTTGGTGGCAGAAACAATCTTTATTTCTTCATGTTGAAAAAATATTTCATATATTCATATTTCATATATTTTGGGCCCAACACGTTTTGATCAGTTTATTTTTGTACTGGGCATATAGGAAGATTGTGAGGACAAAATAAGGGATGCTTTCTGAAAAACAAGGAAAATACTGTGACAAATAGAAAGGGATGTTGTAAAGGTCACATACAGAAAGCTAATCAGAACAGTGCTGGTGTGTACTTTACAATTTACATAGGGTAAATTCAATTTTCTACAACAAATATAATTATCTGTCATAATTACTACACATACATAGGATGAATATAATACAATTGCCTGCAACAAACACATAAAACGAGCTTAGCAGAGATCACAACCTCAAGGGTAACATTTAATTCCACCCAAATAACTATTGACTTTTTGTAAAGAAGACCGTATAGAACCTTTCACATTTTTCAGCAAATAAAAAAAATAGTGAAACTATCCTTTACATACTGCTTACACTGGGCAGGCTCCCTTCTAAGTACTTTACCATCATCAATCATCAAAGGTAGGCATTTTTATTCTATTTTTATCTCCACTTTATAAGTGAGGGAACTGAGGCACAAAAAAATCAACTAACTTGCTTCAAAATCATAAAACTACTTGGTAGAGCTAGAATTCTGTCCAGTTTATTTGGCTCCAGAGGTCGTGTGCCATTAAACACTGGGCATCTTACCTTTCTATTTATAGCATGCTAAGAGTTCAATTCTACTTTGCTGTTACAAGGCACAAAATACATATGATTCTATTTTAAACATTACCCTCCTCATTCCTGCTACCAACCTGGCTAACCTTTTTATTCATTGTGTCTGTGTGGCATATGATTTGTAACTGTTTTTAAACCTTCTCCTTTTTTGATACAGAAAAGAATAATGAGTGGACCCCTCTTTTACATTATCAAAAGCACATGTGCCAGCATTATCCTCTGCTTGTTGTTGTTTCTCATTTTAGTTTCCACTGTAATATTAACCAAAGATGAATCAAAGTATTTGGAATTACAGTTTTCTAATTCTACACCTACAGGGTTACCTCCAATGTTACCTTTGGTCAAATCCTACAGGGCCCTGATTTCTACTGTGAAATTCATAGTGCTTATCTTTTATTTGGAAAGAAACATTAATTAATTGTGACTATCAAATTATATCAAAACTTGTGTGGTCATTCCCAAAAGATAAGTCATACAATGTAATAGAGGAAGAAACTCGGTGTTTGTAAAAATGCTTGTGACTCTTGGTCCAGAAACTATTCTTGTTTATTTTTAATGCTGCAAATAGAGAACAGAAACTGATCTGCCAAACAGTAATAAGCTAAATGGCCAGTGATTGGGTTACATAAAAATTCACCATTTTTGGCCAGTGAATGTGCAATTCATCCTATGAAGCCATTGCCCGGTGAGGTCTTCAGAGCTGTTCTGTAAACTGGCCAGATCCTTCTGTGTCCAACTGTGTGATAAGACTAGAAGAATCCAAAAATTATCAGACATTCACAACAATGCCACAGCAGAGATCTGGAAAGATAGGCAAAATATAAATATTGACAGTAGATAGTAACAGTCCTTTGATTTTTTTTCTATAACTAGTTGCCTTCAGAAAGACCTCACTCTGAAAAGGCAGCTCCATCTGATTCTGACAAGTCTAATGTATCAACTTTGGAAAGACTGTATTTATCAGGTGCATACAGAGCTCACCTGTTACTCTTCTTATAGTGGGAACCCATTCTGTTTGCGTGGTGTTTATCGTTGTGCAGGTTTTAAATAATCTTGAATATCACTACTAAGGGGGTAAGTAAAACAGTTGTTTTGTTTTGACATTTGAATCTGAATCAAGTGTGCTTCTGAAAATCTTATTTCAATTTAAATTTAATTAAAATTTAGTCAGTGGCGAAGTTGAAAACAAGATAAGGTAAAGGCAAAAGAAATCATATATCAAAAGTAATTTCTAAAAAGATAATAGAAAGGTAATATATTGGGGCACCCGAGTGGCTCAGTTGAATAAGCAACTGCCTTAGGCTCAGGTCATGATCCTGGAATCCCAGGATCCAGTCCTGCATCAGGCTCCTTGCTCAGCAGGGAGTCTGCTTCCTGACCTCTCCCCTCTCATGTTCTCTCTCTCATTCTCTCTCTTTCTCAAATAAATAAATAAAATCTTTAAACAAAAAAAAGAAAGGTAAAATATTTTAGGCATTAAAAATATTTTCTGAGTATACTATATTCAGATGACTATATTCAGATCATTTTTAAAAATTCTTGTATTGGGGCGCTTGGGTGTCTCAGTGAGTTAAAGCCTCTGCCTTTGGCTCAGGTCATGATCTCAGGATCCTGGGATCGAGCCCCGCATGGGGCTCTCTGCTCAGCAGGGAGCCTGCTTCCCCCTCTCTCTCTGCCTGCCTCTCTGCCTATCTGTGATCTCTGTCTGTCAAATAAATAAAATCTTAAAAAAAAAAATCCTTGTATTAGTTTTGAATAACTACAGTAATTTGAATTTGTGGAGGTCCTAATTAGATGGTTCACATCCAGGATTTTCAAACAAAGGGTATTCTAAAATCATGTAGGCTGGTATTTTACACTATGCACTTTGACCCTCTTCCACTAAGTGATAGTGCTTTTTTCTCAAACTTGGCTGCAAACTTGAATCAACTGGAGAGCTTTAAAAAATACTTTTACTTGGGTCCCATCCTCACTTGGCTGGAGGTTCAGCCTGGGTATCAGGATTATTCTTAATCATCCTGGGGTATTCTAATGTACTACCAAACCTGAGAACAGTTAGCTTGTGAGGACTTCTAAGAAGACAGAGTAAGATTGACCAATGATTTCCATATGCATGTTAGATTGTTTTCTTCCAGTTTGTGACCTCAACTAGCACCAGTGTGGTGATGACTCTCAAATATATACACCTCAGCCTCAAACATCTTCTAAACTCTAAACAATAGTTACAAACTAATACAATCAAACCTCTTCCCACCCTCTCTTTCACATCTCAGTAACTGGAACTATCTTTCTACTGAGATTCCCAAGCCAGAATCCGAAAAGCTCTTCTTGGTACATTTCTCTGTTCCTCCAACCCTTCATAAATTCAATCCTAAGTTATCTGAATTCTACTTCTCTAACATTTCTTAAATATATTTACCTCTTGTTTCAGTTCTTTATAGCTGTGAAACCACACCAAATCCCATGGCTCAAAGCAACAACCATTTATTTGCCCATGATTCTGCAACCTGCTCGGGGCTTCTCAGGAAAGACCCATTTTTCCATGTGTTAGCACCTCTGATCTTTCACATTGATGCATTCAGCTGTGAGCTCAGTGGAAGTGAAATGTCCAAATAGCTTCACTCCCAAATCTAGCACCTCCACTGAGGTAAGGGGAAAGGCTACCCATCACTTTCTCCACACATTCTTTCTCTAGGATAGCTGGACCACTTTACATGGAGCTCCAAAAACACAGAAGGAGCTACCAGGTCTCTCAATGCCTGGACCTTAAACTGGGATAGGATCACTTGTGCCATACACTGTCGATCACAAGTCACAAGGCTTCCTCAGATTAAAGGGAGGGGAAATTGATGCCATCTGTTCATGGCAAGAGATGCACGTATATACAAAGAAAATTTTGCTGGGGGCCATTTTGGAGATAATCTACCACATTTCATTTGCACTGTTTTTGCTTAAGCACTCATCTCTTCTTTCCTTTCTACAAAGCAATTTCCATCTTGAAAACAAGTTGTTGTATTAAAATGTTAGTTTTTAAAAAGTCATGATTTGGGCCTGCCTTAGTTCTCCACGTTCATCTTTTGAACTTCTTCCTTTTTTATTTTCTCCAATATCATTTGGCCACCTTTTAATTTCTCACATCTTTTCTCTTGAACTTTTGCCTATTTTATAGGATCTTCTCTCTGGCTAGAATACCATCACTACTTTACTTGGCTATGCCATTTTCCTATTCAGGATTTAACTTTGCTCCTTCAAAAATATTCCCTGACTACCATCAGTATGATATATGTGCCCCTCCAGAATATGTTATACCATGGCAGAGAAATGCTCATACTTCAACAATAATGCTTATGCCACTACACCGAAATCCTCTGCATTTTTTTTTCCCAACTCTCAGTTCCTGGGCTTTGCTTGAATCATTTAGAATTTTCAAATGCCAAGCTATCACTGTATTTCTAGACAGTGTCTTCTGCTTCAAAAATCTGTACTTGGCCCTTAAATTGAAGTATTCAATAACAGTGTCATCCATTTTGATTAAAGGAATCTGTAAACCATTATAGTTATCCTTCAAATCTCTTTCCTTTTAGTTCCTTTCAGTTGTTCATTTCTTTGTATTTTTCCTCTCTAGTCGAAGAAAATGTATTCTTTACTCAGCCAAGTTTCCAGCAGGTGCTTTTCTTTTTCAACTTCAAATCCTAAGATTTAAAAATCGTTTCCAGCTGCACACTATATGCTTTTTGCTTCAATTTTATTTTACTGATAGTCACCTGTATTTTTCTTCACGTCTCTAAAGTAGTCTCCACATTCTTTGATTTGTCACATGAGGTTCCCCTTTCAACTTGGTAAATCTATTTAAATAGATAATACTCGCTTAAACTACTAGTAGGAAGAAAAAAAAAAGTAATCTTTGTTAGATGAGCCAATGTGTAATGATAAAAAAAAAATGGGAGTTTCACTCACTGTGACATAACCGAACACCTTTCTCAGTATAACTGAGAGGCCCATTACAAATGAGAGTGGGCCTCTCCAACCGAGGGATGAGATGTGATTCAAGCCAGGAATGCATTGTAAGGCCACAGCCACAGAGCCCCTCCAGGTGCCAGAAGAATCATACGGGCTCCCAAAAGACAGTCCATAGCAGATTGGAAAGTGTACCCTCCTCCACGTGCTCTTCAGTTGTCAAAAATATTCACCAGCCAAGGTCGCTCTGATAGCTGCAAAAATTGCAGCTATTGCTTTAGATTCTCTCTCGTTCTCTTGGACAACAAATCTCCTCTTCTGTCTTCTTCAGAGAAATTATAAACTTCTAGTGTACATGCGACACTAACAGATTGATTTTGTTTGTGGAGTCCTTCCAGCAAAGTTGAGAATTACAGGGACCTGGCATATCCTTCAGGACTCTGTCTTCTCAGAATGCCCCTTCACGACTCTGTCTTCTCTGACACATTGTAAGTCAGAGGTGCAAAATGAATAAACAATATTTGCACAATGGGGTAAACTGAGATATCCTAATAAATATATAAGCTTCTGGGGAAGAATATTTTTTGTTGATTTATCATTTTGGAACATACTTAATGGTTATTTCTAGGTCTTTTTAATTAGGAGTTTATGCCAGTATACTGATAAGTAATGCAATTAAATCTCTTCTGTAATATTGGTAAAATTCATTTTAATGTCTGTTAATAATCATCAGACAATTCTCTGCTATACTTCTATGCTTCAGTTATAGGAAAATGAATTGAATGCAGAGTAGTATATAAAAAGTTGCAATTCTGGGGCACCTGGGTGGCTCAGTGGGTTAAAGCCTCTGCCTTCGGCTCAGGTCATGGTCTCAGGGTCCTGGGATCGAGCCCCGCATCAGGCTCTCTGCTCGGCAGGGAGCCTTCTTCCCCCTCTCTCTCTGCCTGCCTCTCTGCCTACTTGTGATCTCTCTCTCTATCAAATAAATAAATAAAATCTTAAAAAAAAAAAAAAAAGTTGCAATTCTCTGGGTCTTTTTGAAATGTAAATTCTTTCAAATAAAAGCTGTCAAAAATGTCATTTCAATGATAGTGTACAATAAAGCTCTCAACTTCTATAAAAGACACAAGGGAAAAATATATCTGTACTTTTATTTTCTTTTGATACAAGATGGTAGTGAAGCAATTGAAAGAATAGAGTAGGCATTAAATAATTTCCGGTTAATACCAATATTTAACTTGGAAAGTAAATTTAGCAACTATCCAGCATGTATTTGCTACCAAAAATGAGGCAATTCAGCCTAACATTTAAGAACACAACCTTTGAAGCACTCTGCTTTCAACATTTGAATCCTGTTCAACCACTCACTCGCTGGACGACCTCAGGGACACCCTTAGACTCTCTGTGCCTTGGCTTTCCTTTCCTCCCCTTTAAAATACAGAAGATGAATACCTATTTCATAAGTTGTTATGAGGAATAAATGGTTTAATATGTGGAAAACACTTAGAATGGTGCCTGGCACCTACCAAAAACTGCGAAAAAGTCTATTTTTCCTCTGCTGTCACATCCTCCATAATGTCTAGGATCTGTGTTTGATTCTATCACTGATTATTTCCCAAGTGTCTAGAAGAGTGAACACAGTAGTTAATCAATCGTGTTTGCTAAGTGAATATGCTAAGTAATTCCTATTCTTAATATATATGAAAAGATGATAATGACATTTTTTCTACATGAAATATATCATTATGGAAATCAATTATTCATATCTATACAGGGATTTGGTCTGATCAGAACAGAATCACTTTCTAATACATTAATCTCTACTGGCAAATAATTTATTATCCAAAGTTTTAAGTAAAATCTCCCTGTAGTAAAATGTTATTCCATTTCTATGGTGACTAAATTACCTTGGTTCATGTTTCTGTATGTACATCCATTTTCAAATCCTCTATTATAGATTGCAAATGTTTTTATTAAAATATTATTGAAAAGACCACATTAAGAAATAATTACTTATATATGTTTACTAATGCATCTTATGTTAAATGTTACAACTATATTCTTATTTATTACATAAAAAATAATTTTCTATGTGCTTCGTGATATTTCAACTGTTCATTAAAATATTATTTTAGGTTTGATTAGACATTTAAAATATATTTATTTTCAATATTTATAATTTTCTAAAACCATATATATGTATTCTATCATAAATCATAATAAAATGCAAAATGCTAAAGAAGAAAATAAAAATGAACTATAGTCTTCAACCAATTTAAAATATATATAATCATATTTTTATAGAACAGATCATTTTCTGTCTTCAGCTTTAAAGAGAGCAAAAAAGAAACCATTAAAATAATTAGAAAATCATAAAAGTACAAAGAACCATAAAAAAGATAACAAAATTTATTTAGAATTCAACAACATAGAAATTTTTGTAGATTTTTTTTTCTTTTTAAAACATTAATCAACATTATTTTGATCTGTATGTGTATAAGCCAAGGTTATTTAAAGACAGATTATTTTTGAAAGTTATCATTGCTTTCATGCATTTACTGATATAGTAAAAAAAGATTCTTCCTTTGATTAATATAATTAATATTAATGACTATTTCATCATTTAAAAAAGAATGATCCATACAATTATAAACCTAATAGGTTGTATATTGTCTATACAACCAAAACAAATTTTTAAAAATGTAATACTTTTTCTGTAATGTGAGGATTCATATAAACAATCTGTGTAAAAAGTATTACTATAGTCAGTAAGAATAAATTTACAATGTTATCAAATAATAAACAAAAGATTGTCAACTACGGATTCCCTAAAAGACTTTGAAAAAGAAGGAAGGGAGGGAGGAAGGAGGGAAGAGAGAAAGAAAAGAAGTCTCACAACAGCTGTTCATCAAGCAAAACCTAGTTTACTACTGCAACATGGGAGAATACCTCCTTCACTCAATCTCAGAAGACAAGGTCTAGGTTGGAATGGCCTAAATAAAGTAGATCTTTCAGTGAAGGAATCTGTTTATTGGGTTAAGTTTCTGATATTGATGAAGCTTTAGAAAATAAGTGAGGTTCGGTGGCCTGAGGTCCAGAGCCGAGGACCAAGAAAGAATTCTTGAGATGTCTTTGGTGCAAAAGGATGGCTTATTAAAGCCTGGGGACAGGACCCAAGGGCAGAAAGAGCTGCTGCCCTGGGGCGGTTGAGGGGTGGCTGATTATATATTATGGGGTTGGAGGAGGTAAGGAAAAAGGGAGGTTTTAAAAAAAAACTTTCATATGCTAAAGAGTACCTACAAGATACCCAAAATACCAGAGGCCCTGCCACGGTAAAGGTTGTTTTTCCCCCTCTAGCAAGGCATTAACATTAAGACAGGAGGGATTGCCTGTTTGTTTTGTTGACTGTTTCCTTGCTGTGCAGAAGCTGTTTATCTTGATGAAGTCCCAAAAGTTCAATTTCGCTTTTGCTTCCTTTGCCTTTGGAGACATGTCCTGAAAGAAGTTGCTGTGGCTGATGTCGAAGAGGTTACTGCCTATGTTCTCCTCTAGGATTTTGATAGATTCCTGTCTCACGTTGAGGTCTTTTATCCATTTCGAGTTTATCTTCGTGTATGGTGTAAGAGAATGGTCAACTTTCATTCTTCTAATATAGCTGTCCAATTTTCCCAGCACCATTTATTGAAGAGACTGTCTTTTTTCCACTGGATATTTTTTCCTGTTTTGTCAAAGATTATTTGACCATAGAGTTGCGGGTCCATATCTGGGCTCTCTATTCTGTTCCACTGGTCTATGTGTCTGTTTTTGTAAAAAAAAAAAAAAAAAAAAAAGACAGGAGGGAGATTCCTGGAAGAGTGTGACATAGGTCCCACCAGAGTGGGGGGGTGGGGGGTAGGTAGCAGCACGTCAGCTTAAGTTTTGTCTTCAGCCAGCCCCTGTTCCATCATCAATATCATACTTGAGGATTGGTGGAAACGTCACATGCGGCTTCCAGCCACTGTAGGTAAGTAAAGCAGGTTTTCCCAGTTGTCCTGAAAGAAAGCCACTTTATTGGGTTATTGGGATGAAAGGGGGCCTCAATTGCCGGAGTCCAGCTCCAGCTGTGGTGGGGCTCACGAAGGAAAGGAGGGCATAGGTGAGTGAGGAGACACAGACACACAATCAAGGTGCAAGCATCTCCTCCTGAGGATCTCAGGGGATCTTTATTTATACCTCAAGATTTTACATTGTTTCCCATGTGTCTTTTGTTTACAGCTCAATGAGTCTAAGAACATACTAATTATGGATATAGATCTTTTCCTTTCAGTTTCTTCTCTGGATCCAATAGTTTGACCTTTATAAGTTTCCATTTGTGCTCACTAATGGGTACAAGCGGTGTATGAGGTGAGAGACAAAGTTATAATAGGAACATAAAGTATAAAGTATATGAGGTGTTAGACAAAGAGAGGGTTGGTGGTTTTACACGATCTTTAAACAATCTGATTAAAGTTTAACCTTATACCAACTACTCAACTACTTTTCATGAAGACTAATAATCAGCCTCTAATAGCATGCAATAATAACATTTGATTCTTCTAGAGTACTTATTCCAATGCCTGCTTTCCTCTAAGCGAGCTCCCTTGGGGATAAGGCACCAAGGCGGTGACCTTCTCTTTATTCTTTCCCAGAGGGACACAGAAAATGCTCTAAGCATTTTTCCGTTACTCTCAAACACCTATGTGATCATAAATGCCTATGTTAGGTATGGGAGGAGTACTTGGTCTCATTGTTCATTCTTCTGGAATAGTCGTCATTGATGTTAGCATAAAGATTATTTCCCTCGGGGCGCCTGGGTGGCTCAGTCGTTAAGCGTCTGCCTTCAGCTCAGGTCATGATCCCAGGGTTCTGGGATCGAGCCCCGCATCGAGTTCCCTGCTCGGCAAGAAGCCTGCTTCTCCCTCTACCATTCCCTCTGCTTGTGTTCCCTCTCTCGCTGTGTTTCTCACTGTCAAATAAATAAAATCTTTAAAAAAAAAAAGATTATTTCCCTTAAGCCCATAGATTAAGCCCACAATTACAAGAAATACCATAAACAAAATGAAAGGAAGTAGCAGGGACCAGCTCTGGATTCTCCTGACTTTCAGGATCATCCCTCATACCTGGACTTTGTCAGACAGCATGAGTAGCTTGGTCCATGCCACTAATTGAGCAATCTTGTTGTTTGGATAAATGGATTTGGGGGAAGTTCCTGAAGCTAGGGATAAAGTTATTTGCTGGTTTGCAGTCTTATTTTAGTACGTACGAATTTTCTGGAACATATAGTATAACGATTTTGTAGAAGTAATTGGAGGAGCCAAAGGCAGCCTGCTCCAAAATGTGCCACTTTGGCATATCGATTATTTTAAGTAAAAATGACTTAGGAAACAGCCAGCACAAGGATGCTCAGTGCCTTCTTTGTTCCACTAAAAGCAGGAAACAAATCTCCCATATAAAAAATACCCTCATTGAACTAAGAATTAAATAAGTTAATTATTTAAATTAAAAATCTTTATTACCAGAGATAGAACTTTAAAGTCGGGAAAGCGATAGAAACAAACCTTTTTACTTTTTTTTCCTAATCTACTACCTCAGCCTAAATTGTGCTTTAAATTCCCTACTAAAAGCTTCCAAACACCCATTTTCTTATCCTGTCAATTCCTCAGAAATTTATTGTCTCTTGATCTAAAATGTATAAAAACTGCCTGCCTTGGTCTCAATTTTAATATTGGGCTTCTTTGTGCGTAAAATAAAACTTTGTTTTTTTCCTCCTGTTAACCAGTCTTATGTAAACTTAATTCTTAGTCAAACTGGAAGAATTTACACCTTTGTTTCTAATCCTGGCAATTAAACTATAGGGGACAGGGATTTCAGTTCTGGGGATGAGAATTCCAATCCTTGTACTTCATTGGCAGAAGAGGAAAAAGAGTCTTTACCATTTGATTATTATAATGATTTCAGTGGTAGTTATATATGAGTCCTAAGGCACAATTTTTACTTTTATTTTGAATTCAGCTATTTAATTATGTGTATTGTTATGGGATTGTCAAATAAGTGTCAGTGTCTGAAAATATTGAAGTTCTGTATTGAGAAGGGTGGGTAGAATGTGTGTATTTTTTAACTAAAAGAGAGTTTATTGTAGTTAGTTAGTAGAGATGTAGGAGCAATATCCATTTAAATTTCACATATCGTTGGGGCACCTGGATGGCTCAGTGGATTAAAGCCTCTACCTTTGGCTCGGGTCTTGATCTCAGGGTCCTGGGATCAAGCCCCACATCGGGCTCTCTGCTAAGCAGGGAACCTGCTTCCCCCTCTCTCTCTGCCTGCCTCTCTACCTACTTGTGATCTCTTTCTCTCTGTCAAATAAATAAAGAAAATCTTTTAAAAAAATAAATTTCACGGGGTGCCTGGGTGGCTCAGTCGTTAAGCATCTGCCTTTGGCTCAGGTCATGATCCCAGGACCCTGGGATCGAGCCCCGCATCGGGCTCCCTTCTCGGCAGGAAGCCTGCTTTTCCTGCTACCATTCCCTCTGCTTGTGTTCCCTCTCTCGCTGTGTTTCTCTCTGTCAAATAAATAAAATCTTTAAAAAATAAATAAATAAATAAATAAATAATTTTCACATATTGTTGACCACATATATATATATATATATATATTTTAAAGATTTTATTTATTTATTTATTTATTTGTCAGAAAAAGAGAAAAAGAGTGCACAAGCAGGCAGAGGGAGAAAAAGCCTTACTGCTTAGCATGGGACTCAATCCCAGGACCCAGGATCATGACCTGAACCAAAAAGGCAGACACTTAACTGACTGAGCCACCCATGCGTCCCACATATATTAACAGTTGAGAATGCATTGTATTTTAAGATAAACTAGCAAAATGTCAAAAACTGATCATGCTTAAATTTTCAATACAATTAATTCTACTAGTAATGTTTAATTACTACATTTAATTTAACTAACTAAATTTAACTACTTTAATTAATTAATTCTACTAGTAATATGATTTTCACAGATTGGGTTGTGATGAGCAAATCAAGGAAATTTCCATGGAAACGACACTTCGTAAACTGTGAATGATACAACTGTCCGTGAGCAGGCTCTGAAGGCACACACACGAACTGTGTCTTTCCAGGGGCTTCATGCAGTCCTAGAGCAAGGTTAACATAATTATAAAGCAGGTTCAGGATTCCAAACTCAATGACATTTCACCCCACAATTACCTTGGCCTCTTACACAGCACACAATACAGAACAGAAGATAAGTCACATCACAAACAAGATAACACGGGGGTAGGAAGTTAAGGAACCAAAAGCTAAGTCAGTCTGTGGGCGCATAGTTGAGATAAGGCGTCCATCTGGTCCGAGTCAGCTCTGGGCACCTCTGCTTATGACGTGCAAGCAGGGAAGGCCCTCAGTTCTCTTTGGAGGTCAGTCAGCCGGAGCCTTCCTTATGTAGCAGCTGCCTTTTTGAAGTGTTCAGACATAGAGGGGTCAGTGTCTGAGGAGTCTCACAGTTTGCTACAAAATTCCTCCCTTTTTAAAGGGATTGAATCAGTCTTGGGACCCTGCAGCCCTCCTTTGCTTCTGCATGTCGTCAGCGGGTGCTGGTCTCAGGAATATCTAGTTGCTGAATTACCTTCTCGCATCACAGGCCCCTGCTTGACATGAGTGCTCTCTATAAAAACTTTTATTGTCCCACATATGTCTTACTTTCCACATTTCAGGAGCAAAGTTTTCAAAAGCAGATGACTGCTGACAGTTTAGCCATATTTGTAATCAAATTTCCAAGGACATATGGATCAGCTTCAAAGGCAAAACAAAAATCACCATTTTTTTCTTTTGATTACGATACCAAAATGTGTGATCGGAGTCATAACTAAATTGAGAATTTTGCTTCTATTCCTGCTATAACATAGATTTTTTTTTACTAATTTGCAAAGTTTGATTATTTAATTGCCATAAAATTTTACTCAATTTAATCAAATGTGAGACATTAAAATTAACATTTCTTTCCTTAAATAGACAGTCAGAAATCAGCAACCAAAACGGGCCTTTGAAGTTATCTAGCCCAGTGTTTCCCAAAATGTGTTCATCAAAATTACTAGGGAAGTGAGGTACTTTTTCCCAGACCTCTGCACTGGAGATTCTGATCCAATCAGTTTGGGATATGGCACAAAAATCAAATTTGTTCCAAGAGTTTCAGGTGATTTGATAATAAGCCACGTTTGGAAAATACAGATTTCTTCCAATAGCACAGGGGAAAAGTATTAGATTTAGAATTAAAAGTCCTATATGTGTTGTGGATTTCTAAGTTCATAAGATTGGTCCATATAGTAAATGCCCCTCCTTTTTTTTGAGGAGTTCATGAGATCATGAACACTTTGTAAATCTTAAGGCCCTAATTTTATTTGGGAAAAAGAAACCTTAAGTCTCTTATCTGACATCACAAACTATCTTGATCATATTGGGATCATGTAAAATAATTATTTGTTTAAAAAAATACTTGCTTTATGAGGAATTTTCAAAAAAACTATTTCAAATATCAATATGACTTAGCTTATTCAGGGAGTTATTTTTTGAAACTTAAATTTAGTTGGAGATTTTTCTATAAATTTTTTTATTTTTATTTTTTTAAAAAATTTTTATTTATTTATTTGACAGAGAGAGAGAGATCACAAATAGGCAGAGAGGCAGGCAGAGAGAGAGAGGGAAGCAGGCTTCCTGCTGAGCAGAGAGCCCAATGCTGGGCTCCATCCGAGGACCCTGAGATCATGACCTGAGCTGAAGGCAGAGGCTTTAACCCACTGAGCCACCCAGGCGCCCTCTATAAATTTATTTTTATAAAAATATCCAATTTATCTATTAGACAAATATTAGCTTTTGTTTACTAATCACAAATTTTATTTCAATCACTGAACTGAATATTGCATTTATTCTTGGAGCCATCAGGAAAGCAATATCATTCTCATTCCAGTAGCAAAGCTGTGATTTATATGCAGTTTGTGAAAATAGAAAGCTGACAAAATGATGCTATTCAATAATAAATTTGGTCATTATAGGTCCATGTGTCATCCAAATGTTCAACATTATTTAAACATCCTCCCCTTCCCCTATAAAGTAGTATCCCAATAATTTAATGGTCAAATGCTCATCTATAAAACAAGTTTTTCAGAAATAGCTCCAATGTACATAAACTAGAAGACTAGCTGTAACCATTCCTAATAGTGGTTAATTCATACTTTCAGGTTTTACTCACAAAGACAGATTTTCAGCTCCTAAGGCATGTCTGTGCTCCTGAGGTAAGACACAGATACTCTAAAGGCTCTATGAAGCAGAGCTCAGGACACACGGGTTTATTATTAAGTGGCAATTAAAATGGAAATGTTGTTTTATCAGTCTGCTCTATGAATTTCTGGCATCTCCACCTGAATCAATTTCCGTAAATCTATTCGAACCAATAACTTTTTATAATCATAAAGAAGGAGAAGACTGCCATAAATTTCAAGACATGTTGTTAGGTTGTTCATGCTTTTGCATTTTGTTAACACTATTAAAATATATATGCAGCAGTTTAGTGAGTGATATAAAATTTTATTGCAGATAAGTTTTAAACAGAGAGACTGTATATACACATTCAACTCCCTACTCTTCTAAATTCCCAGAGACATAATCAAAGAAGGAAAGCATAGTTGAAATTGCTTGTAAAAATAAGGAAGGGTATAATGAACAAATCTAATATGTTTAGAAAGTCCTTCAAGTGTAGGAAAGATGAGACATCTCAGCTGTGGAGCAATTCTCAATTCAATTGGGAAATAAATCGGTGGAATTGTAGAAGAACTTCTAAACCCCAAGTCTGAAGCAGCAGCAAGAACTGAGAATGGAGATGGGGCTTATGAGAGTCAACTGGAGAAAGGTGAGTTCCACCAGAGACCTGAGGAAGTACGGCAAAAACCAACACTAGGAGACGATCCACACTGTCTTAACTAGGCAGAGTATAAATATGAGAGGCATCCTATTGTGGAAATGTTCAAAATCTTCTGGTCTGAAACTGTTGGCTCAGTTTATCCTCCCTCTGTCCTGTTGTGTTATGTCAACTCCTAGGATCTATTCTTTTTTTTTATTTTTTATTTTTATTTATTTATTTATTTGACACAGAAAGAGAGATGACAAGTAGGCAGAGAGGCAGGCAGAAAGGGAGGGGGAAGCAGGCTCCCTGCTGAGGAGAGAGCCCCATGTGGGGCTCAATCCCAGGTCCCAGAGATCATGACCTGAGCTGAAGACAGAAGCTTTAACCCACTGAGCCACCCAGGCGCCCCACCTAGGATCTATTCTTTTATGATGCATGTAATGAAGAAAGGTTAAAAAAGAGCCTGACAGAAAAGAAAGGAGGAGTGCAAGAAGCAATGATTTAAGTCAATATAGATAATAAAGTGCTGAGAAAGAGGAAAACAAGCTGGTAGGAAAGTGAGAGAATGTCTCACTTGGAGAAAGGAGGAA
Source organism: Procyon lotor (assembly GCA_028646535.1). Taxonomy (NCBI): domain Eukaryota; kingdom Metazoa; phylum Chordata; class Mammalia; order Carnivora; family Procyonidae; genus Procyon; species Procyon lotor. Next base: position 72,483,710 of record CM053611.1, read on the forward strand.
AGGGATTTCAAGAAATGTTAGTGTTATGGTTTGTATCTCCCCTTAATATATTTTGTGTGTATGGGAACAAAAATTACAGCATCTTTTTTTTTTTATTTTTTGTGCATACAGTATCTTTTTAAAAATTAAATTTTAGCTATTAAATTCTCAATCTCAAATTAGATATTATTCACAAATTGAACTACGTAAGTAATAACCTCTCTTGTGATTGCTAACCCAAGATTTTATACTTAATTCAAGATAAAAACTATTGATTCAAAGCCACATGTAACATCTGATTTGCTAACATTGAAAGCAAACAGGAATCCTTTAAGTAAGTGGCATAGCTATACTCACAAGGTGCCAAAAATACAAAAAGATCCCTGGAGGCTTGCTGACTTCAGAGATGAAAATAAGAGGCTGATCTCCTTGGATATGGAGGCGTTTGTGTGAGGATGAAATGTATACGGCTCTATCGTGAATGTTTCAGGAGATGTTTGTTTTGAGTATTTAATAACCACCCATGTCGGTTTTCAAGTTCAAACTCCATTCAGCATGCCATTCAACAGTTAGCAAAATGAGACTCTGGGGCTCGAAAACACACAAGCTAAGTTCAAAAGAATCGGGAATTAATATACAATGCTGGACATCACTTCCATTCTCAGGAGTCTTGAGATCTTAATTGTAGCTGGTGATTAAATAAATTAAGCCTGAGGTGGGGAGGGCAGGGGGATGTATGTGGATCAAGTAAATATGGAGCAGGATGAACTTTAGAAATTTAGACCTAAGGCTTGAGGGCAAACTTAGATGCTAGAAGAAATGGAGATACCTCTTCAGTCAACAATAGCCAAGGATCCAGTGAGTAGGAAAAAAGTGAAAAATACACAAAATATATGAAAAGGGTAAAATGGCACAAAAGTAGAAAATCCAAAAAGCAAAAATAAAATGGACTTCAAGATAAATATATCAGTGATGAGAATAAATCTAAAAGGGAAATAAATTGGTGGAAAAGATATAGAGCTAGAAGATACCCAAAATATAATAAACATGAGAAAGTGAACCAATCTATAAATACTTAACTCACATTAACATGACTTTGGTGTTCTGTGTTCTGCATTAAAATGTCTCTATTAAAACCAGGGAAGTTTCTTTAGTAAGAGGAAGTTACAAATAACTTTATATATGTTTCAAGAACTTTGTAAAAATTCATTTATCCAAAGGATAAACTCAACTCCTACCTACATTTGCTAAAATCCACAGGTATTTTGAAATTTGCACATGCAAAATATATTGAGATATCTCAATATATTTCTTTGATATTTACCAGATCAAGTGACATGCAGCATATTTGAACTACACAAAAATATTTTTAATGTACAGGGTATGTCCGCAAATATTTACCCCCTTACATGGAACTTTCACAACAATGGATTATATATTAATTGTATATTGATTATACATATTCCAGTCCTAAACCAAGTCTCAACAAATTTCAAAAAATCAGTAACATACAGAACAAGTTCTCTTAACCTATTGCAACTAAATTCAAGACCATTAAGCACCAGGATAACACCTGGAAAGAATGCACAGAGCAGCTACTTGAGGACTCTGAAGTCAATAACAAGCAGATTTGGGAAGAAAGCCAGAATTTGAAGTGCCACCAAACCGATGGTAAGTTGCACCTTTTTTTTTTTTTCTCTTATCTTCACACCACTTAGCCCTGAATACAGCCATAGTCACAGGTAGTTCACAGCAGAATAAATAAATAGAGCCCCAGATTTGTGGCTGGAAGAACAAAAAGGGGAGCTCTAGGGAAGTGGTAAATACCACTGATGTGGAGAAACAAAGGCAAAAGAAAAATTACATTTCCTTACTACTTACAGCCCATTGACAAGTCCTTGAAACAGGCAGAGTGACATTCCTCTAGGAACTCAGCTGCCTGGATGTTAAGACTTTGCTAAGGCCATGCAAAAGCAATCTTAGCCCCACTATCAGGATCTTGTAAATCTACTTTAATGTATAAAAATCCCTTTGGAAACTTCCTTTATCTCTAACCCCCAAGATGCATGTTGGCAATCATCCCCCAAGAATATAACCCAGCGACATACATCTGAAGGGTCTCATGGCTAAGGTTTTATTAGACAGTAATAAACGACCTTTTCCTAACAATAGCTAGCCCCTTCAAGGTCCTGGAAACCTTGTTTCCAAAATTCGTTAGCGACTAATGTTATCCCTAACCCCCTCCCAATTTGGAAGTATATAATCAGTCACTGGTCACACCTCCTGTGCAGCTCTTTCTACCGATGGGTCTTGTCTCTGTGCTTTAGAAAACAACCTTTTTGCACCAAAGACATCTCAAGAATTCTTTCTTGGCCGTTGGCTCTGAACTCCATTATCTTTCCTAGATCACCACTAAGACTGACAAAATCATCTTGGGAAAATTACCCCTTAAAGTAGTACGTAAATTCCTGGGCTCACCCCTACCCTTCACATGTACAGATCCAATTGATTTTAAGTATCTTTAGAAAGACTGAGAACTGAGTTCATAAATAGACAACTACCCAGATCCCAGATTAGTCTCTGTGTGGCCCATGCGAAGGGCAGGTCCAAATAGAGCTATAAATGTTCTGAAAACTGAAAGATCTCAAATCAATAGTTTAACTCCAGTGTTAGGCAAAATCAATCCAAAGCAAGCAGAAGGAAAAAATAAAAATAAGAGCAGAAATCAATGAAACTGAAAACAAACAATATAGACGATAATTGAAACCAAAAGCTGACTCTGTGAAAAGATCAAGAAAATTGATAAACCCCTAATAAAACTGACAAAGGAAAAAGGAAAAGACACACAACTGAACACTTAGAAGAAGACTGGGAAAAAACTATGAAGTTTAACAGCCAGTGTAAAAAAATTTGTTGACCCATAAATAATAAACCTTGCTAGTGCGAGCTATAAATTTACATAACCATTTTTGAAAAGTTTAGGATTATCTAGTAGAGCTGAAAATGTACACACCTTAGCAGTCAATAATTTTATTGCTGAGTATATACCTTAGAGAAATTATTCTATATATGCACATAAAGTGAAATCAAACAATATTTAAAAATATTTAAATATTTTTATATTTAAAAATATTTTATATATATAATATATAAATATATAAAATATATTTATTTTATAATAAATAAATAAATATATTTTATTTATTAAAAAATAAATATAATTATATTTATAATAAATAAAAATATATATAAATATTTTATATATAAATATATAAAATATATAAATATATATAATATTTTATATTATATATAAAATATATAAAAAGTAAAACGTCACTGTATGAGAGAAAACAAGATAGAAAGCACACAGATATTAATCATGACTACACTAAAAAATGTAGAGTGCTATATTTGCATAATGGAGTAATGCAGCATTGAAATACATGAACTCAGGTTCATGTATTTGTAACAAAAAATGTTGAGAGAAAAAGGCAATTTTCCACAAATTCAAATATCATAATTCTATTTATATAACATTTGAAATCAGATATTAGTTCTCAAAGTTACTGCATTAAAATGGCTCAGGATACTTTTTTAAAAATACAATGCACACCGTATTTTTAAAAATACACTACTATTTTCGGATGCAAAACCCAATTGCCAAAATAATGAATATAGGCACATAGACAAAAGCATGTACATGTGTGCATGCACACTACACACTCACACTTATACCCAAACACATACATCGAATTCAACACAAAACTGAATCAATAAGGGCACCTGAGTGGCTCAGGGGGTTAAAGCCTCTGCCTTCAGCTCAGGTCATGATCTCAGGATCCTGGGATCGAGCCAGCATCAGGCTCTCTGCTCAGTGGGGAGCCTGCTTTCCCCTCTCTCTGCCTGCCTCTGCCTACTTGTGATCTCTCTCTCTGTCAAGTAAATAAATAAAATCTTAAAAAAAAAACTAATCAATAAAATCAGAGTATTTCAAACCTCAGGGGAAAAGGGAAGGGCATGGACATATTAGTTACAGATATGTAATCTAGGTGATGTATAAAAATTTGTATTTATACATATATGCTATGATATTGATATATATATAATACCAGAATGTAACAATAAATCAATCAGTAGAGAAGCAGTAATCAACACATAAAGTTTTTCTGGGGCGCCTGGGTGGCTCAGTCGGTTTAGTGGTTTAGCGTCTGCCTTTGGCTCAGGTCATGATCCCAGGGTCCTGGGATCCAGCCCCATGTCAGACTCCCTGCTCAGGGGGGAGTCTGCTTCTTCCTCTGTTCTTCCCTCCTGCTCATGCTCTCTCTCTCAAATAAAATCTTAAAAAAAAAAAGAAATACATAAACTTTTTCAATTAAAAGGAGTCAGTGATCAGACAAAAACGCAACCCTTTCTAGACACATTTTGGCGGTCAGTTTTTTGTTTTGTTTTGTTTTTCTCAAAAGTAAAAGGAATTGATTCCAGGTTGGCAGAAAAGTTTTCTGCTTGAAATGTTGGTAGGGGAAAGGTGGTGCATGTATGGCAGCAGGGGTGAATTCTCTGTGCTTTCAGCTCAATTTTGCTGGGAATCTAAAACTGCTCTAAAAATTAGAGTGGACTCAACAAACAACGGGAAATTGAGCAAAACAACTTTTCCGTAGCCTCAAGTAATAAGTATGGACTGTAAACAGAAAAGAATATCAACCTCCTCTCTACAATTATATGCATACCCTAAATTCAGTGGCACTAAACCATATGCTCAGCTATGGAAGAAATTAGGAATCATTTTATCCTTTATACATACACATTGTGAGAAAATTATTTGTAAGGAACGTCATTAATCTGGTTCCTCTTTTAAGTAATATTATTTCAATAGGTTAACATTTATTTGGGAGCGCGGCTTAGATTTACTTGCAGGAAAGGCAGAGGAGGACTGCTAGTTACAGGGCATCAGCTGGCATTTGCCAATAATAAAGCAAAATGTCTGCAATTAATAACTAGATGTAGCCTCCTGAGAACGCTATAGAGCCACCATCTGTAGCTAATGGCCTAATCCCTTACCCTAAGAGTCTTCCTGCCTAGTGTATAAAACATCTTCCTTGAGTGAAGTCCTAGTAAATAATTTTTTACTCTTCTCTTTACATATTCATGAATGTTTTACTGTCCCTTGGAATTAGCTTCCCAGGAAACTACCCACCTGGTCTATGTTTCAGTCCAGCAATATATATAGCTTCTAAACACTACGAAACACATCACCAGATTGTGCAAAACAGTATATTGCCTAAATGTTGAGGAGGTAGAGAAGGCTTTCCTGTACCTTAGAAGCTTTTTCTTTTTCTTTTTTTTTTTAGAAAACAATTTGGCATTTATATTAGAAGAAAATATATGTAGACATTGGGTTTGCACAGTATAAACTCCAGATGAGTAAGGCACATATTCACAGTAGTGATTGTTATGGATAAACTTGAAAAACATTTCCCAGTAGTTGCCATAGTATCTGACATTATGTAGAAGAGAAGTAAATTAAAATTAGCAAACCAGAACCTGTTTCCATTTTTTAATATTCTTTTCTAATAAAGTTATGTAATTGAACTTATTTTATCAGCTAGCTATGTTTAAGATTGCTTCCCAATAGACAATATTAGATGATACACTTTTCATCATCCAATTTATTATTACATTATTTTGTCCCAATCAATATTCATATCTGATATATCAGTTCTCAACCCTAATATTCTTAGTTGACTAAGATAGTGAATTTGTTTAAATTTTCATTTAATGCCAAGAATATTTGCTGATGGAATCATTTAATCAAAAGCACATTTAAAATGAAATTACATAAATTATAAGAATAATTAAGCACACTGGAGAATGTGGCCTAGATTAAGCTGAAATGAAAACCACTTCTCTGCATATTCATAAATTTATGTTTTTCATATTAGAAAAAATGAAAACTAGTGATTTTTAATCAAGACATTATGTCAACTTAGAATGTGACTATTTTTGCTTGGGTATATACTTTAAATTAAGTTTAAAAGTCAGAAAATGTGTATATTAAATACAAAAAATTAAATGTTTTTCTATTTTAAGGACAAGCAAAAGAGAGGTTGAGAATTCCAACTATACAGAAAAAATAATGAGGAAGATAATAGATACAGAGAAAGAGAAAACAATTGATCAAGCTATCCAACTAGGAATTTCCCCAGATGAAAATAAAATAGAGCAGTACATAAACCATACATTAAGTACAACACCTCTTTATTTATCTTTGTTGTTGTTAATAAGATAGGTATAAGATATTAAGAACCCATACAGGTAAGGCATATTAATTACAATTGCTTCATTGCCTCAAAGAAATCAGTGAAAAATGTTAGAAGGAAAAAGCAAAGGGGTGTCTGGGTCCCAGTCGTTTAAGCATCTAGACTCTTGGTTTTGGCTCAGGTCATAATCTCAGGGTCATGGGATCTAGCCCCACATCAAGCCCCACATCAGGTCTCATCTCAGGCTCTGTGCTCAGTGGGGAGTCTGCTTGAGATTCTCTCTCCCTCTCCGTCTGCCTTTCCTGCTTGTGCTCTCTCTCTCAAATACATAAATAAATCTGAAAGAAAGGAAGAAAGAAAGAAAGAAAGAGAGAAAGAGAGAAAGAAAGAAAGAAAAAGAAACGAAGGATGGTAGGATAAGTTAAAGCTACAAAAAAAAAAAAAAGAAATATGGTTTTGAAGCTGGTAGCCAACAGCTAGACTATAATGGTATTACTGAGCATTAAAAAAATTTACAAACTATTAACAATAACTAGATAACATTCCATGTCTGTAATAGAAAGAAAGAACACGTGACCACCTGGAATCATGTCTGAACATGAAACAAAGACATGACACCACATTAGAAAAACAACCAAATTTCCCCCTCTCGAAGTTTACTCGAGTGAAGGCTACTTCTTTACCAATGACAGCTCTAATCCTCCATTTGTCTCCTGCCTCTTCCAAAAAGCAAAATTGCCTTATCATTAAATCTCTCCTGCATTCTAACAGTACCCAAATTAAAATCAAACAGAGCTCAGGAAGTTGAAAAGGCTTATTGTCTTATAGTAAGTGTCAAATAAAGAGCAAGTTATCACCGGCTGGCATGGGGAGTTCGGGACACTGACCCCTGGATTTAGTGACTGATGGCACCTTGAAGTCTCATTGTCTGTCCTTTTGCAGCCCTGACATTCTCAAGGAACTGGGCTCTAAGGGGACCTGTGGGTACTGGAGAGATAACTTGGCGAACCCACGTGGGCCACTGCACCATGTCCCTTGGCCAAGCCCTTAGTATAACTCCACAAAGCACTTTACTCGATCATTCTAGTCTTTGGGACAACCATGTTAGCTAGGTGTTACTATTTTTTCATACAAAAGATAAATCTGAGTCTTAGGTTAAGTACTTTCCCAAAGCTGGGGAGCCAGTATATGGTGTAGCCTCAGTAAGCAGAGATCAATGTAATTATTATCTCCATAGAAGATAAGGCCACACAGATAATGTGTGGGCCACACAGATAATAGTTGAAGTTAAAATTGAAAACAAACACATAGCTTAGTCCAAACTCTTCATTTCAAAAGTGAAAAAAACAGACATAAAAAATTTGTTTCCTAGTGTCTGAGAAAAGCAGATTAGGAGCAACCTGTCATAAGAATGTCAGCTTTACAGTTTTTATTTGATAAAATTTCTAGAGGCAAATAATCCTTTTAAGAGAGATTCAGGTATGAGCAACCCTCTCGGGTCCCCTCCATCTTTGGGAGCTTTTTACTCCCAGTAAATTTTACTTTATCATCACTCAATAAACTTGCTTTGCTGCCCATCAAAAAACACGAGAGAGAGAGTGATTCAAGTATTAGATAATTAAATTGGAGAACAGTTCTCTACATGACAGCCTCTTACCCAAAAACCCTTGCAAAGGCAAGGACAAGAGTATGTGTACAAAGGAGCCAGGGAGAGGCATGAGAGCTCATGGCCAGTCTATTCAAAGGTCACCAATAATTTAAATCTCACATTATAGTTTCTAACATATCACAATGGGCCCCCCAACTAAAATTACTGATATTACGGTATTAACTCCATACTTCTCTGCAAATACTCATAAGCAAAGTAACTTTTTTTCCTTTTTAAAGATATCAGGGAGATTACTGACTCCCACGGTTATTCAGAATGAAATGTTACAAAATCTGAAAAACTGCTACAAGACTTTAAAACTATCCATAACTTGTTAAACAACAAAAAGTTTATCTCTTCTGCGTCTTTTATTCAGAAAAAGTAACAAACTTATGGAAGAATTACCATTTTATACAAGACAGCGTACAAATTAAAATAACCGAAACACGCACTTAACATTTCATCCAGATACCAAGATGCCATCCTGATAGAAATAGTCATTGCATCATGTTAGGATTATTCTAATTACATGTTTTATTAAATTCTGCTCATTACATTTAAACAAACATCATAACAAAACTCGAATGGAACTGCAGGAGGAGTGTTTAGAACAGTGTTGAATCTGTAAACCACGTCAGATAAAAAATGGTTGAAGGAACAATTGGAACATTTGTGGATGATCAAATACTCATGAGAACATGTCTTGGGTTTGAACTTGTTCTACTTGTAAGAGAAAACAGGTTTATTTGTTTGTAACTCCAAAAAACAAAATTAACTCGAGTGGAACACAATCATCAAGATACGTAGTTTTGTTTCAGCAATAAAAAAAAAAAAATTCCCGTTTTAAATTAAGCAGTCTTGTTTAGAATGGCTTCACGGATCATTAGTATTTAACCTTCTAGTGAAACCAAAGGTGACCCCCATGATTGAAAAGCGATTCTTGCCTTGAAGGTTTGGATGATCTTAAGTCACTGCAAAATCTGAGGGCTTTACAAATCAGTGAGAAAGGTTATGAAACGTAAGTGAGGAAGTAGCTGTAATTGGTCACATTTCCTCATTAGGAAGACATGCCTTCATTTGAAAATATTTAGTAATTTTGGAATTTTTATTGTGTTTAAGAGATGTATTTGTATTTTTAGCCCATTTTTTCTTTTTTTTTTTTAAGGTTTTATTTATTTATTTGACAGAGAGAGAGATCACAAGTAGGCAGAGAAGCAGGCTCCACACCGAGCAGAGAGCCCGATGTGGGGCTCAATCCCAGGACCCTGAGATCATGACCTGAGCTGAAGACAGAGGCTTTAACCCACTGAGCCACCCAGTGGCCTCTAGCCCACTTTCTCAATCAGGAGTTTAAGAAACCTATCGTAGGGGGGCGCCTGGGTGGCTCAGTCGTTAAGCGTCTGCTTTCGTCTCAGGTCATGATCCCAGGGTCCTGGGATCGAGCCCCACATCGGGCTCCCTGCTCGGCAAGAAGCCTGCTTCTCCCACTACCATTCCCTCTGCTTGTGTTCCCTCTCTCGCTGTATTTCTCTCTGTCAAATAAATAAAATCTTTAAAAAAAAAAAAAAGAAAGAAACCTATCATGGGAAAATACTACAAAAAACCCAGAAAGACTATTTAATAATGCCAAATCTGCCTCTACCCTTTTCTTATATATAGGCACCATGAAATCAATAGGTAAAATAAAAGTATCTATCCTGTTATTCAGTCAAAATAAGTCAATTCAAGTGATTTCAATCTTAATGACTTAATAAAATAATCTATTTGTGGATATTCTCTTTAAGAGGAATTTGTTTATTTCAGAAATGAAAAGAACTCATTTCTGGAATGACCATAAGACAAGCACAGAGGCCTTGGAAATCTCCCAAATTTAAGTCCATAAAAAGTGAACTGCAGGAAGAAAGGAAATGCATTTTCTAGATAGTTGGAGAGCCAACAGCTTGTTATAATGTAGTAGATTCTGTTCAGGGGATAATAAAGAATGCACATATTCTTTAGTGGATCATACAAATAAAGGTGATTGATTATAGTGCTATGAGTTGATCAGTTGCCTGGGCTTCACTTTTAATTAATCTGAATAAAAATAATACAAGAGAAACAATTCTTGATGAAAAAAACAAAAGTTATCTATGCTTTGAGATATATCTCTTAGGTTCAGGCATAGAATAAAAATCTCCAAAGGATCAAAGAACAAGGGCTAGCAGTAGATGAAAAAATTGGAGCTGTATGCTGAAAAGACACACTAAATCAATTTATGAAATCCCAGAATACCAATTTTGGAATTGAGAACCAGTTGAAGGAAACAATACATACTCAATTTCAACTGTGAAAAATTTTTCTTAAAGTCTTTAATATTAGATCAGCTGTCAAAATTATTTAAATAGTCTACCTCAGGAATTGTTCTGATGCTTATTCTGAAAAACAAAAACAAAAAACCCTACCTTTTCAAATCAGATATTCTATCAACAATGATTATTATATAAAACAGGAAGTCATCCTTTATATATGAGAATGAATATTCAGATATAAATAAAAAGATAATATTGGTCTTTTACTATCCGGAATTGGAAAACGATACTAGATTTTGGCCAAAGTTTTGAGAATATCTGTGCTAATCTATGGACCCAGGCTAAGACTCATCAATGTTTCTTTTTCTTTTTTTAAAGATTTTATTTATTTGACAAAGAGAAACACAGCGAGAGAGGGAACACAAGCAGAGGGGTTAGTAGCAGGAGAAGCAGGCTTCCTGCTGAGCAAGGAGCCCGATGTGAGGCTCGATCCCAGGACCCTGGGATCATGACCTGAGCCGAAGGCAGACGCTTAACGACTGAGCCACCCAGGCGCCCCCTCATCAATGTTTCTTAAGGGTGTATTTGACACATACTACTACTTCAGTCACAATAAGCAAGGAAGAGAGTGTATTTTAAGGAGTTTGGGTTATTTTTTTTTTTTTGAACTGCATTGCAGGAAGGGCAGCTGGGATGACAGGAGTCCCCTGAAATTGGACAGCCATCAGGAACTAGAATAAAACCTCTTTTAATTGATTTCCAATTTACAAATACATTGCATTAGCCAATAATTCCCATCCCATCTCTAAAACATACTGGTTAATTCTTTTGTGGCATTTGAAACACTTCTGTTTTAATAACCTCTTGTGATCCAACAGTTCTGCCATTTAGGTTTATTGCTATGCTTAAAGTGGTTCGTGTTGTTGCCCTAACCTTTTTAGGCTGGTTGTACTTAACTTTTGTAAGTACATAATGCAATTGTTATGTAAATTGATGAAGTAAAATAGCATATAGTTGGAAAGGCTTTTTCTAGGAAATGCGATTTGAATACTTTGGAAATGCTTGACAAAAAGGCATTGCAAACTTACAGTTAAATAGGAGTGTGAAGCCACAAAAGATGGGAGAGAATTATTTTTAAAAAAGTAGAAAAATTCTTCACTCAGAATGTCTCACAAGGGTATTTAAGTTCCTGCTCCATTAAAAAAAAAAAAGTTAAAACCAGAACTTACAAATGATACATTACGTATTTAGTCTATGCAAAATATACCATAAAAACTCCACAATTAGCAGACTTACACTTATAGAAAAGGCTTTGGCACACTATGAAAAGATATGGGTATAAATGTGAATTTACGTTAAAAAAGAATTAGGATCTTGGGGTGCCCGGGTGGCTCAGCCAGTGAAGACTCTGCCTTTGGCTCAGGTCATGATCTCAGGGTCCTGGGATTGAGCCCAGAGTCCCTTGTCAGGTTCTCTGCTCAGCAGGAAGTCTGCTTCTCTCTTTCCCTCTGTGCACTTCCTCTCTCTCTCTCTCTCTCTCTCAAATAAATAAATAAATCTTTAAAAAATAATTTAAAAAGAATTTTTAGAGTGTATATACTCCTTTTTAATGATTCCTTGCTTTAACCAAAGTTTCAATTACTTGTCTTTATATTGTAGAAATTTGGTGTTTATTTTGTAGAATAAAAGGACTTCCTTCTACCATCCAAATCTCTATATCTCTCTGGGATCAATTGGTAACTTGTTTCTGTTTCTCTCTTGTGCATTATTTCACCATAGTCTGCGCTTAAAATGAGCTGAACTTGTTGTGTAAGTAAAAATGTAACAACAAACAAACCAAAGACATCTTTTTTTTTGACTGAAGATATAGACTATTATCCTCTTTGATGAAGTCTCATGCAAGACACATAGATTTTTTTTTCATTCTTAGATCATAGAAAATCCTTTAGGATTTTCTTCTACAACCAAGAAAAATCTCACTTCAGTAATAAATGCCCAGTCTCATGTTATAATTACATAAATCTATACTCTCACCTAATTCAAAATTTCTTTCCTATCCAGCACAAGGCTGCATTCTCTCACTGTTTTCATATCTTTATTGTTAGCTACTTACAGAAAAAGCTGAAAATTATTCATCCTTAATTCTCTAGAACTGAACGTGTAGCAAGTGTCCATTATATACGTGTTTAACTAAAATGATTTCTCAGGAAAGAACATTTCTGTCTGAGATATAGAGATTTTTAGCCATAAGTGAGGATGAAAAGTGTCACATCCTTTCCAAATCCCAGTTTCCATTTGCTTTCTCCCCTTTTGTCTGTCTCCTTTTCTTTCTTTCTTTCTTTTTTTTTTTTTAAGATTTTATTTGTTTATTTGACAGAGAGGAGAGAGATCACAAGCAGGCAGAGAGACAGGCAGAGGGAGAGGGGGAAGCAGGCTCCTCGCTGAGCAGAGAACCTGATGTGGGGCTCGATCCCAGGACCCCGAGATCATGACCTGAGCCAAAGGCAGAGGCTTTAACCCACTGAGCCACTCAGGTGCCCCTCGTCTGTCTCCTTGAAGCCACACTACCAACTACCACTAACCACTGCCAGCAACCCCACCACCACTAATGGCAAAAAACCTTAACTATTTACAGATACAAAAATAATTTTGTCAATTACCACATGATCTCTCTGATATGAAGAATTTGAGAGGCAGGGCGGGGGGTTGTGGGGGGTAGGGGAGAGAAATGAAACAAGATGGGATGGGGAAGGAGACAAACCATAAGAGACTCTTAAACTCATGAAACAAACTGAGGGTTGCTGGGAGGCGGGGGAATATGGATATGGTGGCTGCATTATGGAAATTGGGGAGGGTATGTGCTATGGTAAATGCTATGGAATGTGTAAACCTGACGATTCACAGACATGTACCCTGCATGTCTGCATACCCTGCAAATAATAATACATTATATGTTAATTAAATAAATAAAATAAAAATAAAAAATAAAAAAATAAAAAAATAGTTCTGTCAAATAATTTCTATCAAATCTGATTACTTTACAGATAATAAACTGGCCAAAAGAAATTTCCTTTATATAATGCCAGAAGTCAAGGAAAAAGACTGGGGAAGTTTACTTTTAAGCTGGTATCAAGGGAGACCTCACTGAGTAGCCAAGAGCTGATGGATCTGGTTACTCAATCTACTCTATGGGGAAAGTGCCTGATTGGGTTAAGTGTTTGGCATAAACTTTTGAGAAAATAAAAATAGAGCAAATATTTGGGTTCAGAATTTCATACTCTTGTGCTCACTGATTCTCTCAGGACAGCCATGAGATTTGCAGTGAGAGAGAGAGAGAGCTCATCTTAGGTTTTCACTTAAAAAAAAAAAAAATGTCTACGCTTTGGAGTATTGAATGTTCCCAAAAGATATGTTCTTCCAGCTCTTACAGTTGGATGGCTTGTCTTTGCCTATCTAGACATATTTCTTCTGAAAGAATAAGAGCACTCCTTTTCATAGCCATAGTTGGTGAAATATTTATAGATTTTTACTTTCAACTTTGATATTTTATGTCACCACAGGGCTTGGGTAAGTCCTTACACAACTTCTTTGCATTAATTATTGTTAACTCCTCTGTTATTAATATTATGCATTACCTTTTGAAAATGCAATAGAGAATTTTCTACTCACTAAAGCTGAGTGAATATTGCTGCAGATTACTAAACTCATTCATTCAGTCACAAGCATTTATCAAGGACTCACTATGTATCAGACAGAAGGTAGGAGCTGAACATAGATGGGTAAAAAAGTCTGGCAATTTTCTTGATTTCATGGAGCTTGTACTTTCGTTTATATGTGTGGATTTTATTTTTATTTCAGAAAAATAGCCTTTTATTTTCTTCATCCCCAGGCCTATAAGGATATTTCTGCATTTCATAACTGAGAAATGACATGTCCCTCTAGGTATAAATATAGTTCTAAAGGTGTAACTCGGGTTACTCAATCACTTACTCAAATCACTTACTCAAATTTCTCATTAGAGGTCTCTACCACAGGATCCTGCTGTGCAAGCTCTTTTAAGAGAGCCTAAGCATTTGTGTTTTGTTTTGTTTTTTGTCAGAATGGTGAAAATAGACAGCAATGATGATCCAAATAAATCCAATCACAGCAGTCACAAAACGTGATGGATTCATTTCTCACTTCAAAAAGCAAAATACTGAATCTATACACATTATTGGGAAAACACAATGGAAATCTTCACAGTGTATTTAAATTCACCACAATTAACATGAAGCAGTGACGTTTCCTCCTCCCAACCATCACTATGGATTAGAAAGATGCACGGGCTGCTGTGTCTCCACTGCTTACAACAATAGCTTAATATTTGCAGTAGCTCACAGTAAAGTTAATAAGGTAAGAGAATTTAAGGGAACTCAATGAGGGCTTATATTTAGTCAAAAATTTACAGACATTGTGAGGCTCCAGTGATCATCCTATGATTGGAGAGATCTTGGTGAAGTGTAACAAACTACTTGACCAATCACTTCTTTTACACATAAACCTCAAATGAAACTACCCCTCAAATCAACTTCATCCATAAGTAGAGCTTCTTGACATCTGATCTCTGGCTGGGGGGAAAGGCCAATAAGACCAGCAAAAAGACTCTGGGTCTCTGAAAGAATAAGAAAGAACAGAGCTTGGGCTCTGAAGATAAGCTTCATTGCTTTGCTAGTTTTTCTGTCTAGCCCTACTCTATCCACTAGAAAACTCATGGTCAGTGAAGATGGTCACCTGCAGGTTTGCACTTCATTAGTGAGAGGAACAATGGCTGCTAATGAGAGAGCAGAGAAAGAAAAAAAAAGGCTAACTTCATTTTGTGTTATACCTGTCATATTGTATATAACCCCTACACGACTGGCTCCTGAGAAAGGTCACAGAACGTCAGAACATTGCCTGGCCGGTCCTTGAACTAATTTGAGTTAGCCGATAAGAATGCGGAACCCCTAACTGTCACAGGATGCAAACCCCGCCTTTTGCCCGCCAATTCAGACCAGAGTAATAGGCTAGTTCAAACGGTTACTATAGGGTAAATTATGATTCAATTGGCCACCTGTGTGTGGACCAACAATGACCATGCAACTTTCCACATGTGTTACAATCTCATTGGCCACCTGCGTGTGGACCATCATGACTATGCAACTTTCTGTGTGACCACTGGCCCCTATAAAACTGTTATGCCCTTTGACCTCGGGGTCCAAGTCCCAACCCCGCACTGTTGGATATACTTGGGCCCAAGCTCGAGCTTGCGAATAAACCCTCAAGCGTTTGCATCGGTATCTGCTCCTCGGTGGTCTCTTGGATTCGACATTGGGGGCATTACAGCTAACAGGAAGAATTTGATCCCACCAGAGGGACAGAGAGCTCTCAGCACCTTCCTGAGAGGTTAGAGTCTCTTGCATTTTTTCTTCTTAGCTTTATTTTGATGAAGGAGTGTACTCCTCCTCATTGGTAGATTGTGTCATAGGGATTCTGTAAGCTTAGAAGGAAGCTTGCTAAACAGCTCACTTATTATTTAGTATCTCACTATTAGAAAGATATACTTGACAGACATATTAGCTAAAAGCAAGGAACAAGAAGACAATTTTGTAAAAGAAGCTATTGAAATAAAAATATATTTAATTTGTCATGAATGGAAGATTAATGGAAGTGTTTTTCTATTCCTAAATTCCAGCTATAAATAAAACTCCACAATGCATTTTTTTTGTCTTTTCTATCCAACCACAAAAGAACAAATTACATAACAGGTTCTTTTTTTTAAATTTCTGTCTACATGATTTACCAATATGGTAATGAATTGGAAATCTTTCTACTCATTGTTTTCTCTAACCAAGTCTTTAGCTAAAGAATGGCATAAATTCTAATGTTAAGAAATGAAATTCTAAAATAAGAACCTAAATATTTATTCAGTCATAATTTCCTCCATGCTCATAAATGGTAATTAAATATTATGACAGTCAAATGTCCTAATTATTTGTGATTTCTTAATTAAATGCAAATGTATTCAGATTTTCTAGCAGAATGAAGTATATAATTCTGTATAGTTAGGTGTTATTCACTCATTCACATATTGAGTATTGTTCTATGTTAATTGGATCAAACACTGAAAATTTTCTTTATCTATAATCAAAGAACAAACAAGTATGTACTAACTAAACACAAAATTCTGAACATTCCAGTAAATTATTATGTAAAAGTGGTGTGCAAATGACTCTAGGAGTTTAAAACAAAACTGAAAATCCAGGATTACTAGGCCACTTCCACTGAATGTGGGGAGACCATTAGCACTGGCAAAGTAGAGTCATCAGAGTTTAGGGGCTCACTGTCTCCAGTTTTATCAGGGTCTTCCTCATGTTGCCAACTCAACTTACTCCCATTCTTTCTCAGTCAATGCCCTCATTTTACCAGTAGATACTCTGTGATGCTGAGAGTTCAACTTAATTTAGACAATAACAGGATGAGGTCTTATGTTTGATTTTCAGCATTGTTAGTCCTGCGGCTACAAGAGATAAGGCTCTCTCCTTCAGGATGCACATAGAAGATCTTAGGTCATTTATGCAGTCCCTGAGCTGGGAATTTGAATCCCTGAACTCATCCTTTTCTCTTACCACTTTATTCAGTGATATTAGGAGCAACCAACCATCATTATATTTCTTAGTCTTCCAAAAATATCCAAAAGTATTATGTAGAGAGTCACATAGCTCCTTGTTTCTTACAAGTGGTTGATCAGTGCAGATAGTTTTGTTTATGTCTATAAACATATCTCTATAATGCTATGGACCATCAGTGCATAGAATCATTTACATGTTTGAATCTAATCAGATTAGAGAACCAATTTCAGAAACCCCAGAACCAATGTGGAAAATTCATCTATAGAACTCTATTCTTCTAGAACTGCTATCAATACCAAATTCTGTATTAGTCAAGGTTCTCCAGAGAAGCAGAACCAGTAGGATATATACGGATATGTATATAAAAGAGATTTACTATAGGGATTTTCTCATGCCATTGTGAAAGCCAAGAAGTCCTCTGAGCTTCTGTCTCCAAACTGGAGAAACAGGAAAGCTGGTGGTATAATTCAGTGTAAGTCCAAAGACCTGGGGTCCAGGAGTACTGATGTCTAAGGCAGGAGAAGATGGATGTCTGAGCTTAAGCAAAAGAGAGCAAATCTGCTCCCCATTTTTTTGCTCTATTCGGGTCCCCAAGGGTTTGAATCATGCTCAGTGCATTAATGAGGATGGTCTTCCTTACTCAATCTACCAATTCAAATGCTAATCTTTTCCAGAGACACTCTCAAAGACATACCCAGAAATAACATGTTAGCAACTTTTTGGCTCTCTCTTAGTTCAGTCAAGAACCATCACAGTGGGCAAAATGGGTCTTATTTTTGTAATGTATTTCTATAATCTTTTACAATATTTGGTACATCATAAGTACTTCATAAATACATGCTGAATGAATAAATAAGATTTTAAAAATACTGCCAGTCTTTCTTTCCCTGATTTTTCTTTAGTCAAAGCATCATTACTTTTCATAATGTAGTCTGTGTTCCTTCTTTCAGTATCTAGAGCATAATGGAAATTTCTTACATTTTTAAGCACAAAATTTCTAAAGAATATAATTAAAGTATTTCAAATTATTCAATAAAAGTGTGGAATAAGTTATGTGATATTCAAGTTATAACTTTTTTCAATCTTATGATCATTACTGGTATGTATATTCATCTTCAGGGTCATAGTTCAAAAATTTATAAATCACTAAAGATGTCCACCTATATGTGGAGAGATACGGAAAGGAGAAAATAATATTACTAAAAATATTAGTATTGTTAATTTCAGGTCATTTTTTTTTAAATGGAGCGATTTAAGCACAGTAAATAAGTATTTCTGGCATAACATTTCAAGTAATCCTGATATTGTTGCAGAATATATTTAGATGATATTTCTATCTTGCTCACTGTATACATTTTTCTAATTCTTGATTGCAAAAGCAGATGGAGATGTTAAGATTTTGTTTTACGGGAAATCAGACATTACAAACATAGCTCTCAAATGTGTTTTACTTGTTTAGAAATGTAGTCACTTGAGATGTGACCAGAAGGCAAAATTCTTTTGCTGATATTTCAATCTACTTATTACTCTGCACATGTAAAATGATGTAAGTGGCACTGCCAGATGTGATCAATTATCACAAAAGCACTTTCTTAATCTAGGATCTGGAAAAATCTATAGCTAGACAGTTCTTATATTTGATATCTCAACCCCGATTTACATGAAAACGGTTACCAAACAAAACAAAATGCAACTGAAAAATTGGGCTCCAAAATCTGAAGGTAAGAAGACTTTGAATGTGGAAATAAGGTAACATTATCTCCATGTATCTATAATTCAATATTGGTTGGAATTTAAATTGGAACTGGAATCCAAAAATTTTAGCAGCAGCAGATTAGAGTTTTTGAGAAAATAATATATTTATTGATGGGAGTGCTTTGAACAGACATTGGGTTAGGGATTATGACCCATTAAAAAAAATAAGGAACATACATGTTACCATAAAATTTAAGTCAATATTTATTTTTAATTCAGTCATCACTGAGTCTTCATAAGACTATTTATTTAAAAAGTGAAAATAAATCTGATAATAGTAACATTGCTAATGTGCCAGGTTGTGCTCTTTGGGCTTCATCTATTCTTCCCAATATTGTCTGATAGTTCTCAGCTCTATAACACCCTCTTTTGCTGTCTTCTGTAGTACAAGCCTAGAGAACTGTGTTTCCCAGACTCTTTACCAGCTCAGTTACCAATGGGAGGCTCCTGTTTGAGGTTAGAAGAGGGAAGGATGGGGGGGCGGGGGAAATGATGATACTTCCGGCTCTGGCACTGGTAGGCAAGCCCATGCTCCGGTAGTATATGCTTGTGGCTTCAGCCACTGCAGCAACAGGAGTGTAGCTCCTGGGTTCCTAGGGGCTCTCTGGTTTCTTCTCAATGGCAAAAGAAGCATTTCTAATAGGAGCAATGGCAGCAATGGTGCTCCGGTGGCATCATGGGAGAATGTGGTCTGTCTTCTCCACAACCCTAAGGACAGTAGCAGCTCTCTGCAGTTACTACTATCTTTGGGTCATGTCCCTATTCTTCTGCTCTTCCAATGCATTTGCAAGCAATTCCTTGTATTGATTCTCCTCTGATTTTTAATACCTGAAAGAGTTTTTACTTTCTTAATTTGATACAGAGTAATACATATATATTGACTCATCTAATCTCCATACATAGATTTCTAGGATGGTTATTATTACTAACCTCATTCTACAGACAAAGGAATAGAATCATAGAAAGATTGAGTGGCTTAGCACCTAAGCTTTTTAACTGCTATGCTATACTGCTTAAACCAGAGACTTTTTCTATTATTAGGAGGTTTCTCTTAATAAGATTGTTGACTTGTAACCTTGAGACTATGCCTGTATATAAGAATCTACATTTGTTAAGTGTTACCTTAGAGAAAATTAAGTTTGCATCCTAGAGATGTAGATTATGTTTGTACTAAGTAGTTAAATTTCCTACAATATCTTAAATAATCATCTAAGAAAAAACCTAGTATATATAATGCATCTAAAATCACAATGAGATCTCACTTTAAGCCCACAAGGATGGCTGCAATAAGAAAGACAAGCAATAACAAGTATTAATGAGGACGTGGAGAAATTGGACCACTCATACACTGCTGGTAGGAATGTAATATAGTGAAACTACTTTGGAAAATAGTTTGCTAATTTCTTTTTTTTTTTAAGATTTTATTTATTTATTTGACAGAGAGAGAGAGATCACAAGTAGACAGAAAGGCAGGCAGAGGGAGATGGGGGTTGGGTGGGGGGAGCAGGCTCCTGGCTGAGCAGACAGCCTGACACGGGGCTCAATCCCAGGACCCTGAGATCATGACCCAAGCTGAAGGCAGAGGTTTTAACCCACTGATCCACCCAGGCACCCCTGCTAATTTCTTCAGAAAGTTATTAAACATAAATTTACCATATGACCCAGTAATTCCAGTCCTAGGTATCTACCCAAGAGGCATGAAAATGTATGTTCATACACAGACTTGAATACTCATAGCAGCATAGTTGATGACAGACAAAATACTAGAAACAATCTAAATGTCCATTAACTGATGAATTTGATTTTTTTAAAAAGAGAGATGTGGGGGGTGCCTGGGTGGCTCAGTCGTTAAGTGGCTGCCTTCAACTCAGGTCATGATCTCAGGGTCCTGGAATGGAGCCCTACACTGGGCTCCTGCTCAGTGGGAAGCCTGCTTCTCCTTCTCACTCAGCCTGCTGCTCTGCACACTCGTGCTCTCTCTATCTCTTATCTCTCTGTCAAATAAATAAATAAAATCTTTTTTTTTTAAAAAAGACATGTGGGATATCTGAACTATGAAATATTATTTGGCAATAAAAAGGGATTGAATATGGATACATGCTGCAAAGTGGGTGAGCCTCTACTGATTGTGCTAAGTAAGAGAAACTAGATGCCAAAGAACTCATACTACAATGAGTCATTTATATTAAATGTCCAGGAAAAGCAAATATATAGAGACAGAAAGTAAATTAGTGAATGCTTGGGCTAAGTGTGGAAACTATGAGTGACTTTGCAAATGGGCACAAGGGATTACTTGGGAATAATGGAAATGCTTTAAAGTTAGTTTGTGGTATTGGTTGTACAAATGATAGTTTGTGGTAAATGGTTGCCCTTTAAATCTACCAAAACCATAGAATTAACACATTTAAAATTAATGAATTTTATGGTATGTAAATTATACCACAATAAGATTAGCAAAAATACTATTTAAAGCCATTTATTTATGTAAATAAACATTAAATAATTCAAACCAATTTTGATGTGCAATGCAAAATCTTTTCATTCTGCACAATAAAACAACTGTTAAAAATAAATTTAAAATCTTTTAAACACAATTTTTTTTTTACACCTTGATAGAAAAGTATGGACATTATATCCATTCAAAAACAATTAAGGCAATTCTTGGTCAAATGACCTTCAATAACCCAACATTTAGGTTAATTTCCTTAGGAATGTATTTGGTGATTATATAATTGCCAGTGATTGATCTAAACAAAATATCAACCCAACATAGAAATAAAACACAAAGTATTGACCAATGATTTGGTAAATACCGCTATTTTACTAATGTATACATATATTTCCTATCGCAATACCCAGGACACATCAGTCTTCAAAACCTGTAAAAGTTGATAATGAACAGGCTATAGAGAGTATAAGCAATTTTATAATAGAAAAACATTATCATTCATGTTGTGATTGTAACTATTGTTTAAGAGTTAAGAGAAACTTAAGTGTTGAAGAAAACATAAGAAATAACTGCCCTTAAATATGTCAGAAATTGCTTAACTATTTTGCCACTAAAATGATAATTAATTTCAGAAAACACCAAGAAATATGAACTAGAAAACAGAATGTAAATACACACTAAGTCAAAGGTTTTTGTTTCTGTTTTTTAAAAAAGATTTATTTATTTATTTATTTAAGCGAGAGAGTGAGCAGTTGGGGCGGGAAGGGCAGGGGGCAGAGGGAGAGAGAGAATCCTGAAGCAGACTTCCTGCTGATCTCAGAGCCAGACACAGGGCTTGATTCCAGAACCCTGTGATCATGACCTGAGCTGAAATCAAGAGTCCACCACTTACCTGTAAGTCAAATGTTTAATATAACAATTAACCGTGTGAGTGACACCAGGTAAGAATATTGTCAAGACATTTTTTAAACTCAATGTAAGAGTAAATAAATGAAATGTTTTGATCTGTTTGAGCAAGAACTACTTTAACGTAAAGAACTATGCTTTAGTTGGTATTTAGTTACTACTTAACACACCCCATTTTAACAGATAAAAAAATAGACATCTGTGAGAAATTTAAAACTTACTTATACGGCACACAGATATTACTTGTTGAAAGGCTGTGATGAGTATGGAAAAGCATATCTTTAGTTAAGAAGCATGTTGGTGGAATTTTTTTCAACCTCAGCTACTTATTCATTCATCCATCCACACAGGGGTTATAAACTTACTATATTCCTGCTAGTTATTTAAAATCTTCTAAGTATCAGTGATCTTAGACTTATATTCTTCAAGATGTGGTTTCCTCTAGGATATATTGAGAATGTGTGGGAAGAGAAATTTTATGTGTCACTTGAGGTCTTCACTGAGTGAAGGCCCTGAAGAATGTGACTTTCTGTTACCATGTTCCATTGTGAACCTTTGCTTCTTTGGTTCCCTCCACAGTCTGAAGCTCCTGGCCATGAGCTCCTTGACAGAATGTTGCTCTCTTTCCAAGAGCATCAGGGAACTTGAATAGGACCAGGTATGTTGCTCTGTACTCGTATGTCTCTTTCTTATTTATAATACCACAGTTGAAGATAATGGAATGAAACAGCTATGGGCTCTCCTCTCTTGTCTTCTCAAACTTATTTGACATGATACCCCCAGATTATTTTGATCTAAATCAAAGTAATTTGCTCAAATAACATCAAAATTATGAGTATAAATAGAAAATTTCTTTGATGGTTTTTGTAATTATTTGTCTCACATAGTCCCCCTATTGCTTGCCTTTTAAACTTTAAGGAGTATCTTATTAAATAGTTTTTAAATTTATGTATTAAAAATTATCACTCCATTTTAATATGTAAACTAGTTAATAGATTCTTGTTTTGATTAATAATTTTTTGTCATTACATTTTCTTCCAAAGCTTATATTTTTCTCCTAGGAGTGTTATAGTTATTTTTGTGTTTGTTTTTTTATATATTTTTGCATGAATATCCAGTTACTTTTATTGAAAAGAATACTATTTCTCCACAGATTTGAAAATCTACCCTATTACTGAAATCTCATAAATGTGCATATTTATCTGTGTTAACTGTCAGTCTGTTATGAAGACAGAGGTGTTTGTGGTTACTGAAAATTGACCTTTGTAAGGTTTAATGCCCCTCCATGACTTTCCTAACCTCTCCTCTTTCCAATTAGAAAATGCATTTCTCTTGTCATTGAGGCAGGAACTTACTCCCTGTCATGTTTAGTCAGGATTTTTAAACTATGTCAAATCCTTTTAGTAACTTTTAGGATCCCCAAAGACACCTATAGGGCAGACGTTTGATTATTCATCCTTTCATTCCCGGAGTTTAGCCAAGATCATAAAGAACTAAAATCCTTTTGCTCTTAAATGACCTAAAATAATCTGGAAAAACTATTTAACCCTATTTACATTTTTAGATCTACATCTAAAAGCTTTAAGTTTAAATAGCTAAAAATAATATGAAACATAAGTATTTATATTTTAAGAGAAATTATTATATCACATGTTTAAATAATTCTGACAATCTAATTGTGTAACAGTGATACTCAAAATCACTTATTTAAAACTATACAAATATGTCCTTCTCTAACATCCATGAAGTTTACATTAATCTTTTTCTATACCAGTTTTCCCTCAGAATTATATCATACTTCTCTGCAACAAAATATATTAATTTAAAAAATTTTATAGAATGTCTTATAACCATAAAGTGTTGTGTTAAAAAAAATGGGTTGAGTTATCATTTGGTTGTTACTAGTATAAAAGAGACCCAAATAACAAATATATATTGTATGTTTTGATAAATAATTATTAAACATAAAAAAGTCAGTTTCTTTATAAATTAATTTATTAATGAGATAGATAGAGCTGGATTCTTTTCATTCAGTTTATTAGTTAAATGTAGCTAGCATGAATAGCAATTATTCTTACAATGAAGTCTTTTTCTTTAGAGTCTATTATTTTATAATTCCTTATTTCTATTAACTATAAGAGCAGAGAAAGCTTGTCTCTCATAATGGGTAGAAATGGAAGGTATTTATTATAGCAAAATAATTCCATTCTTAAAACTCCATTTATGTTATTTGCCAAATAATGTCAAAAAATATAATAACTATTTCATCAGGTCCTCTTCATTTCTGTGGAATAAAAAGAATTAGAAATTGCCTACCTCCAAAATGAGTTATTTCTCAGTTATTAGAAGCTTCTTTAACTTCAGTTTACTGGTCATGCCAAGAAGATCTTGCGAAGAATTACTAAATAACTTTTCATTATAAATGCATACCTTAGATACCATGTGGGTTTGGTTCCAGATCACTGCAATAAAGTGACTATTACAATAAAGTTAGTTAAAAGATATTTTTGTTTTGTTTTGTTTCCCAGGGCATATAAAAGTTACACTTACACTATAGTCTATTAAATGTACAGTAGCATTATGTGTAAGAAAAAATGTACATACCTTAATTTAAAAATATTGCTAAAAAATGCTAACCATCATCCAAGATTTCAGTGAGTCATAATCACTGATAAAAGATCACCACAACAAGTATAATAATATTGAAAAGATTTGAAATATTGTAGGAATTACCAAAATGTGACACAGAGATATTAAGTCAGCAGATATGTGGGAAAAATGGCGCCACAAACTTTCAATTTGTAACACTGGAGTATCTGTGAAATGAAATAAAGCAAAGCACAATAAAAGAATTGCCTGTGCATATTCACTATCTAATAATCTTATTTCAGTTGAATCCTATTTCACCTGGTGAAACTCCACTGTCGTTTATCAACAGCATGAGAATAAGGAAACAGAGACACGTAGAGATTAATTTGTCTACCATCACAGTACTGTTAACGAGCAGTCTTATATCAAATCCATGCCTATCTGATTCTGATCTTTCTCTGAGAACTATGTGGGCTTATACAAGATGAAATCATCATTAAGATTTTTAAAAAGAAGATACAGTTGCCCTAAGATGCAAAGAAACTAGTTAAATATAAAAGACTTGAAATAAGCATCCAAGATAAGTCATATCTTCCCTATGAAGCCCTCATAATGACACCAGCTCAAATTGGTTTTCTTTTGTACTTATTCTTTAAGACATCTAATTAGTTCCTCATGTTTTCTAGTTCTTTGAACAATAGGAATTGATCTAGTTAAAAGTACTTCATTATGGTGGCATTCTTCCCCTGCTCATTAACTTTTCATATGTTTTATTCTTGTCCTCCTAATCTGATTGGAATCTGGGTAGACCTCTCTGCTCAATTTTAGGTCCCACTAATTACTTGTCATATTCACTTGGAAATCTCCAGTGGTTCAAAGTTGACTGTTTTTAGTCAATTCTACCTATCAGCATCGTTTTTCTGTGGTCTCCTCGGTTTGTAATTCTTATGGTAGTGAGAATGAGTTTTCCATATCAGAAATTTGTAAGTTTGTCTCACGTACCACACCCGGTCCTGCAGTGTCTATTTGCGAGATGTCTCCTGCATCTTTCTCGATCTTTTTCAATGTTATGGCAGTGTTGTTAGATGAGGATTTCAACCTCTTTGGCTGGGTTATTTGCAAGATCCTGCTTACCTGTCTTTCTATACTAGTATTGCTTTCTTCCAATCTATTCTTTACTGTGCTCCAAGACAAGAATTCTGTCATTCAAGTAACAATGTAGATTCAACGAAATATTTCCAAGAACATGGTTTATGTCCATTAATTTCCAGGCATCATGCTAGGTGCAGAATAGATAGTCATAAGCAAAACACAAAAGTTAAACCCTCCTTCATTAGCTAATAGTGAAAGTCCAAACTCATAACTACACGTAATTATCTACCTAATTCTCTTTCTTTAAAACCAAGAGACAGAACTGATCCCTTCCTCCACCTCACTATATGTTATACATTCTTACTTGAAGTTTCTCTAATTCATTATGGTTTCCTATGCCTCTGGAATTTGATATGCACTTTATACTGCCAAGAATGTCGTTACTTATCAATCTCATCCCACTACATACATTTAGATAATAACCAATCCTATTTCAAGGCTTTTGAACTGAAATTGTCACTTTTGAAAATAGTCCACATGGTAATAGTAGAGTTAATAGTAGAGTTTTAATTAGGTAACTCAGGGAAGTTTAACAGGTTGAAATGTTATCTCTTTTCCTTACTAAACAAGAATAAATCATTTATATCCAGTAGTACATTGTTTTCTATTAATTATATAGAAAATTACAGTTTTTACATTATATAGTCTTTCAAACTGTTTCTTAATAAGAAAGTCATATCTCCAAGTTCAATTGTCTACTGATAAATCTTTTCATATTCTGACGAACTCACTTTAAAATATCAAAAGTTCATAAAATAGACTTTAATGTTGTTGAAATATTAGGAATTTCACTGTTAAGAGTGACTTTCATTTACTTTTATGTGTCAAATTTTAAGAAGCTCTAATAAAGCAATGCCCTAAATGTTTCTTTGAAAAGAGGACCTTTTTGTTTAAAAATGAGAATAATTACCATGCGCACAGCAGGAACACACCTGGAAAAAAATCAAGCAGAAAGGAAAATTAGCATAAACACAATGTTCCATTTCATTTGAGGGCTTTTATTGATTGAGAGAAAATGAAAAGAAAGAAAAACAAAAAGAAGTGACATGGTTGCCTTAGTTACAACCATCATTTTACATGATTACCTGTCCCTCTAGTCTGCTATTACATTTAATAACTTGAAAACTGTGAGGAAAGAAGCAACAAAGTGTACAATATTATCCAATGCAAATGACTTACTTTTGATTTTTTGCTAGTATTGTCTAATTTATTAACTCCATTAAAATATTAATTTACAGGCTTAGAAATTAATGGCATATTACTCTATAACATATCTTTGCCTTGAAGTTAATTTTCCAATTTAAAGAAGCACTTGAAAATGTAATTACTCCCTTTGCATTCACTAATTCAACAATGATGTTGATTGCTTGCTTTCATTATACCACATACTCAGCTAGGTTCTAAAGATAGCATAGAAAATATAGAAAGTTTTTACTTTGAAGAAATTAGAGTCTTGTAATAGAGACTCACAAAAATGAACAGTTACCATACATTGGGTTGTTTTGTGAAAGATATTAATTATACGATATTAATAGCTACAACACACAGAGTATTTCCTATGTGTCCCAAACTATATTGGGTGCTTTATATACATTATTTCATTTATTATTTTGAAAATTGTATGCATTATCTGTTATTTCCAATGTCCAGAGGAAAACCTAAGGCTAAGAAAAGTTCAATATTTTGCCCAGAGATACACAAGCATGAGGCAGGAGAACCAGGATGAAATGCTAGACACATTTGATTTCAGAGCCTGTTTGTTTTTTACATAAAGAAGAGAGACATCTTACCTGTCTATGAAGGTCATTCAGCTAACTCTTGAAAAAAGTCAAATAAATACATAAGGGAAGGTGAGGTATACGATACAATTGAAGAACTACAACAATGTTATTAAGACTCTAAAATGAAAATCGTCATAAAATGTTACCTAGATAGTGAGGTGAGGGACTAACTATAAATGCCCTTGTATGTCTTTGCTTTACAATTACCATGTCTTGCATATTATCTTTTATGTTTATATCCATTTATATATCATTCTTTAAATTCTAAGTCCTGAGCTTTACTGTATTTAGCCATGTGATATAAACTTTCTCAAAACCTTATGCCTTGCCACCTACATAGGAAATCTTTAGTACCTGTTTTTCTTGATCATTCTAATTAAGTACATGGTCACTAAGCACTCTCTTTTGGCCGGAATCATTTCTCTATGGTTTTAACTGCTAAAAAAAGTAAGTGGTTTCACTTTAAAAAATGAAAACTATATATATTTTTAAATTTTAAAAGAACAAAATATTTCAAGCTCAGCGTTTTGCTAACATTCTTAATATATTATCAATACTCAACAGAAGAAACTATTAAGCCATTTAATATTTTTGAGACTCTAAATTCATGTCCCATTTACATCATTATCTGTTTCTTTAAATATCCAGAAGTTATTTAGTTTAGGTCTCATGAGTATTTACCTATTTTCTTAATATCTGAGTTTTCAGTAACAGCAGAGGGAGCTCACAGTGTATTCTTTTGAGATTTGTTATTTTACTTCTGTTGCTCAATGGAGGAGTTATAAAACTAAAGGTTTATTTTTTCAAGGAAATTTGTATAAATATGTAATAGAAGATATAATTTATGGACTATGTCATATAGCAATAAAACAGAGAAAAACAAATTTGACAACTTCAGTACATATACATTCATTAAAATCAAATTTAGACTTTAAACTTGAACTGCTTCCAATTTTTATCATTATCCTACATTTCTGTGTCTTGCTCAAATCTTTTTCCTGAACTCCAGACTTTTGATATCTGTGAAGTACCTCTCCTCCGATACATAATAGACCTCTCACTCTGCCTTCTGTTGAGGGCAATATCATCTTTATAGTTGCACAGGCCAGAAGACCTGGAATTATCTCGACTTCCCTCTTTCTAATAAATCTTAGGTCTAATGCAACACACACTTCTGTTGATGATTCTTTCAACATGCTTTTAGAATCCAACCATTTCTCAACACCCCTATGCTACCATCCATGTCCTCTCTCATTTGGATTACTGCAAGAGCCTCCTAAAAATATCCTGGCTTTTTCTTTTGTAAACCAAACTATTTTCAACACAGCAGCAATAATAATCTTTCAAAAGAAGGGGTACATCATGCCATTCCTTTCCTTAAAACCTTGCAATGATTCCTCATTTCATTGAAAATAAAAGCCAATGTTTCTCTAATAGCCTATTAGACCTTGTATGATTTATCAACTCCTTCCCAGTAACCTCTCTGACCTATCACCTGATACTCTCTCTCATCAGCTACAAAACCATCATTCGAACTTTTTTATGTGTCATACAGATGTGCTCCTATTTCAGGGTCTTTGCACTGACACTTCCTTTGTTTGAAAAGTCTTTCTCCCAAAGATCTACACAACTAACTCTATTAAGGTTTTGTTCTAAAGTATCATCTTTCAGTGAAGTAAGCCTGAGCAATCCATATGAAATTGCGACTCATATGAAATCTATATGAAATTGCGACCCTGCCTTCTCAATCTCTTTTACCTACTCTACTGTTTTTTACCTTGTTCATATTACCTTTTAACATGCTACATAATTTAATATACTATATACTATATTATTCTTTATGTTTAGTATTCCTTCTAAAACGTAAGTACCTGGGGTGATTGAGTGGATCAGTCTTATTTTGCGTCTGCCGTGGGCTCAGGTCACAATCCCACCCCTGGGATCAAGTTCCGCATCAGACTCCCTGCTTCTCCCTCTCCTTCTGCCTGCTGCTCTACTTGTGCTCTCTCTTTCTCTCTCTGCCAAATTAAAAAAAAAAAATCTTTAAAAATAAATAAATAAATAAATAAATAAATAAATAAAATAAAATGTAAGTACCAAAGGGCAAGGACTTTTTAAAAATCTCTGATGTGGCTCAGGCACGTAAAACAATTTCTCACACATAGTAGGAGCTAAGAAAAGATGTTGGCTGAATAAATACATAAGTGATAAACATTAATTTTGATGATTTTTATGGTATATATGCCTCAAATTTTAGTCCTGTGCTTTACAGTCATTCTTTTTATCTAATACAACAAGATGAGAACTTCAAAAATAATCTTGGTGAAAATTACCAAATATATATGTATGTATGTATATATAGCTAATAAAGCATAGTAGGAATTTAATAAATATAAACTAATTTATAGTGTAATAGACTTGAAACAGAAGGGTGCCAAAGTTTTGTAATAACTTCCAGTGGAGAAATACAGTATTGCTTTCTCACTTGGAAGATTTTATGATAAAAATAATCAGTTCAGATCTCAATATGACCTTTCTTCTAATTTACTTAAAATAATAATTCTAATGTATTATGTAAATCAGATGAGTTTGGTGGTACTTAAGCTGGTATTTTGTACTATTAGGTATCTGATTGCCTATCAGAAATGAAAAATCATGAATCTTAACTATTTGATTGGCTTATAGGACGTATTTACTTTAAAGTTAAAGCCTTGTCTTTATCAGTTTTAGAGGCTATGATAAAAATATGATAAAATCTGTCCATTATTCAAAATCATTGAATAGCTCTACTCCACTGTCTAAAGAACAAAACTGAAAGCCTTCTGCGTGTCTTCTATCAAACTACAACTTGTTTCTTCCTAAATACACCAAGCGTGCTGAAACTCAGGGACCTTTGACCATGCTATTGTTTCTCTTATTTGAAGTCTTTCCTGAGAGCAAAGCCCATTGACTGTCCATCAAAATCTATCATCCCTTTATTCAGATTTTTCAGCTCCCGATCTTTCACTACTGTTAGGCGGCATGTGAAAAAGTGCCCTCCAGCCTCACTGAAACAGAGAGATGTGTACTGTTTCTAGGTCTGGTCCACAGAGCCTTCAATAAACACTCTTTCTCATTCCTCCCTTTTAGCTGATGGGAAGGACTGTGCCCAGGGGATCTTGGAAGGTATGTGTTAAAATTCCAGGTACCCTTTATCTTGGCCCAACTAATTGTGTGCACAGGCTGCCCTGCTGTGTGAAAACTTGCCCTCTATTTTTGCATATGAAGGGAATAAACTTCTTGCTCTATAATCACTGAAATGGAGCAGGGTGCTTTTTGTTACAAGATTTTTAGCCTATCTTAACATGTGGCAACCAAACACCAAATACCTACAACCATTAAGTAGATGCCTTCTGTGATCTTCACCCACCTCCCTTGCAAGGCAGAACCAGAGTCCTCTGACCCACAGAAATATCTACATTTATTCCCCCAGAGAAATGATAACATTCAATATTATATATTTGTTTGTATATTTGTCTTCTCCTTACAATTCATCTCTGTAAGGACTGAAGCCTTTCTATCCTTGGAATTTCAGTTGCAGAGTATCTAGAATACTTGAAGTCTTGAATAAATATTTATTACTCTATTAAATTAACACATGAGTGAATGAGTCAGTAGTCTCAGAAATAATATATATGTCATTCAACTCAGCAGCACTTCCTTTATTAAAATTTTAGGTACTCAATTCTTTAACAATTATAAAATGATTTTATTTCCTTTTTCCTTCCTCGCCCTTCTTTCTCTAGCCACACTGACACATGAACTAGTTTCAAGTCACATGTGTCAACGAGGCAATGTTAATCTTTTAGAGGGAAGAAGTCACCATTACTGTAGTGGGGAAAAAAATGTCTGAGCAGAATCAAACAAAGGAGGACAAAACTAAAGCAAATTATTCAATCAACCGACCAACCACCCACCACAGTGAACTACAAAGTAGAAATTCTAAACTAATATATCTGGGTGAAAAATGATGTGTTTTAGAATCCAAATGATCACATTACAGATTATGAAGGGTTTTCAGAAGTTCATCTTGTCAAATAAAGATTAAATTTTCAAAAATTCATTATTTAAGATTAAACACAAGAGAATATAGTAAAATATGAGTAATAAAAGTTGCTTTATTCAACTGCCAATTTCCTCTTTTAGCTGTACATGAGAAAAGCTTTAAATTCATATTGGAAGCAAACACCAGTACAGTAAAGACACAGGCTTCAGAAGGTCAATTGTTATTATGTACATGGAAACCTTAATAGAACTGCATTGCTCATTCACTGGTAGGGGTTAATTAGTTAAATCTTCAGTGCTACTTAACAATTTTCACACACATCACACAGTTCAAGTGCACACAATACAAAGCAATTACACAGCAGTAGACATTTGACAAAGAAGAAAAGCAAGATCAAATTCAACAATACTTACTTCCTTCTTCTAAAAAGAAAATAACTTTGGCTCCAAATCTAACTTGTGTCTATTGAATTACTCTATATCAGAAAACAAAGTATCAGAGGAGCAAAGAGAAAAGACGATACATCAACAGTAGAACTAGCAATTAAACACGTACAACAGCCCTACAGAGTTAGGTAGTTCTAGAATATTGTAAATCACAGAAAAATGTCGTATCAAAACAAAAGAACTATAAGGCCACAGAAATGTGGAGTTTAAAGTTAAGCTGGGGAACAATTTGATTATTTTTTCTTCCCTATGCTTTGAAATTTAA
Source organism: Procyon lotor (assembly GCA_028646535.1). NCBI lineage: Eukaryota > Metazoa > Chordata > Mammalia > Carnivora > Procyonidae > Procyon > Procyon lotor. The sequence goes on from CM053611.1 coordinate 72,515,917, forward strand.
AGCTTAAAAAAATCTGCGGTAGTTCTTCTTTGGAATAACTGCAATATTTTTCAATTATTTGTTTTCAAAAGTTATGTCTTATATTCAGAGTTTCAACCATTTAAGTTGATTCAAGAATTAGACATTTATTACCACTTTCTATTTCCCCCTTTACCAAATGCCTACTTTTTCTGACTGCTTGCCAACATTTCATTAGAATGCATTATTTCAAGAGAAAAGCACTCTTTCAGTTTGTTTATTATAAAAGGGAATATTTATAGGTGCATCTTTCTTAAATTGTATGTTTTCTATGAAATTTACATTTGAAAGAATAGTTGTGTAAGTTGGCAGAACTATTGTATAGTATAATTTCAATTTGCATGAAAACGGAGTAATTGATGTAAGCAAAACTAGGGAAGGAATGACTATTTCCAACCAGACTTGACCAATTTAAGTTTGTCTTATATAAACGGAGCCCTAAATAAAATTTTTTTAAACCATTAGCAGCATGTCATATATTCCCTCTAACCTATGATTTTAAAACAAAATGACAATGTAAAAGGGAAAAAAGGATCATAATATGAGTAAGTCATTTGGTTTAGTACTAGGGGATTCACAGAAACAAAACAAGATTCCTTCATTCTGTGGATTGGGAGAATCAAAACAAGAATTATAATATGGGTATATGATGAGATACATGTAAGCAAACTTATTGGTTGAATAAAGTGAGAACAGGTTATTCTTTCTCAAGGAAAATTAAGGCACAGCATTGAAAGATAAATAAGATGTTAAGGGCATCTAAAGGAAGTACAGGGAATTGTAATAGCAAAACCACAAGTCATGTTCACTAATGTTAAATACTTTATTACAACATGTGTAGAGACTGAAGGTTTATATTGAAATATTATATTGGAAAGGCTAGTTGGAATTTTCTGGCCCAATCAAGTCCTCTACACCATGCAGCTCACAATTCCATAAATTATATTTTGAAGTTCAAAGTTTAAAGCTAGAACTATGTGAACTGGTTCATGTAATCCGACTCTTCCCAACTTGGGTCAATTTCTCTCAGTCATCCAGTCTATGTCATCTGAAATCAATCTATGATCTCATTTTGTTGCCTGGAATTCACACTTCATAAACCTCCCATCACAGGGACCTCAAACATGTGCTAAACAATGTTTTATAAGGTTTACCTTCTTTGGCAAAATACCTCATGGAGGATCTGTCCACTCTTCTCCCCAGTCTTAATGCTCCTTATCCCTTTCTCTCTGCATTTAACTACGTTGCCTTTTTTGTTTGTTCAAGGGTCTTTCATGACAAAAGGGATTTGTCCAAACTGGAGACTTACTGTTGCTCATTACTGTTTCCCCAGAGCATGGAAAAATAAGTTCATAATAGGCATGCAATACACATTTGCTGACTGAGTTATGGCACCAAATAAATAGATAGTCCTCTCACGGAAGACTCAATCCCCGTGATTTGGAAATCAAGTCTAATCAGGAACCATTTAGAGAAGGGCCTTAATTATATTCTGTAAGCAGTAGAGAATAAAATTTTACTCTGGCAAGTAGGCTCTTTAAGCTTTCAGAAGGTACCCTATCCAATTCTGACACCCTACCACTTCACTTTACTAAATGCTAAAGTGAAAGGTTTTCCCTTAATAAAGAATCATACTGATATGAGATTTTGACAAAGAATATAACCTAGAACTCTTTCAGCCAATCCTTAGGAAATCCTGGTTATAAGAAGTACTATGTATAGTTCTTAACTTACAACACATGCAGTCTTTTAAATAGTCTAAAGTTTGTAGTTGCATCGTGGCATCAAAAGATTATGAAGTTGGATCAATATGATTGGGCTGTTGGTGAAATACTTGCACTTACCTGTATTTTGATGTTGTGCTATTATCAAATTCACTATTGTATTTCATTTTGAGAACATTGTCAAATCCATTTTCTTTCATATCAGTTAGAATGTCTTATTTATGAGACTCTCTCAATGAGAATTCCAATCGCAGCAGTTGTGTAGCCATTTGCCACTCACTACTTTATCAACTTAATTTCTAATTACATATATAACCTCATTTTTTATCAGAAACCATAAATTCTGTCATCTACCTATCATCTATCTATCGTCTATTATCTATCTATTGTCTATTATCTATCCATCTATCATCTATCCATCTGTCTGTCATATATCATCTATCATCTATTATCTATCATCTATCTATCATCCATCTATTATTTATATATCTATTTTGTTTCTTCAAATTGTTTTAGGGGACAAATCCAATATTATAAAATCAAATTTTATGTAGATTAATTTTCTGATGAGCACAAAACTCCTACTAGTTTGTATGCCTACTTGTTTGTTTCCCCAAGAAATGGTACTTGATTTTGTAACATATCTGAGAAAGAGCTTTCTATTGAGATTAATTATCCAAAATGTAGAGCAATTAAGCACTAAACTTTCACCTGAAACTCCCAAATGAGTTTAAAACCTCCAATGCTTAGAAAGGACAAGAAATTAGATAATCCATGAAGCAAGTTTTAGGGGCATTTGTTTATTTTGGATAAAAAAAATTTGCATTTTAAAAACTAGAAACTCCACAAAGAGATATTTTCTTCCTCATTTTTTAAAGATATGCAGTCTTTCCATTTATCTTTCATTTTTGTAGTATTGATAGAGCCACAAGTGAATAGAAATACCTCTTTAAGAACAATAGGGCAAACTCTAATGCAGGTGCCAACTAATGATTTGCTTGGTGTTGGGAAAGAGTTGGAGGAGATGAAAATGTGATGCAAGCATTGCTTAGCTCTAGCTCATTGCTGCCTGAAGGAAAAGCACGATGAGGGTTGCCAAATCTTATTATTATTTAGGATAAACCAGGACTACAAAATTTCAAAAAATTAAAATCAACCCAGTTATAGGAACCAAGCAAAACCTCTCCGTGTCCTGGTGTGGCCATGGAACTGCTGACGTATATGGGAGATATCAATCTATCAGTCTCTGAATTTATTGTTATGGAAGAAAATTTTTCCTTAAATTATTTGCGGTTAACATTTTTTTCTTTAAAGATATTTATAAAGTTTCAAAAATACGACTAAAATTCTCAATGTTTGGATCTCTAAATTTGAATCTCTTTATTCTTTTTCCATGGTGCATTGTGAGCATTATTTTACTTTATTTTACTTATAAATTTAAGTCTTCAACTCTGGAACATTTTTTCATTGTGCTATTGATTTTTATATTTTATTTGTTCATTCATCTTTTCCTAGTTTGTGGGCAGTTTCTCCCTAAGCTATCCTCCATCTTCTATAGCTGTCATCTCTCTCCACATTTTTTAATGTCTTTGTCCAATTGCTCTGCACATTTGAAGAGTCTTCTAAAGTTTTAATACACAGCATAGCCTTTCCCTTGTCATCATTCTTTCATTCTTGCTTGAGAGAAATACAGTTGGAGAATTTTGGTGGCTGGGAAAGGATTACCTAATTCTTCTACCAGGTGGGACCCCTGCTCTTTTATTTAAGTGGTTATCAAAGTCTGTCTATCTATTATCTATCTATCTATCATCTATTTATAATGTTTCTACATATAGAGAAATACAGCATTTCTTTATTCTATGTCAGATAAACAAATATAAAAGCAAAATAAGGCTCTGAGAACTGCATTTTTTTTTCATTTTCCCTACTTCTCAATACCCAAAACTGAATTTTAAAATTCAATATTTTTAGAATGGGGTTGGGGTGGAAAATGATTTTCTATATCGTAATCAGAAAGATAATAGACAGGTTTTTTTTTTCCTCTTGTCAAGCCAAGAGCAAAGGTAGCTCACTTAAATGCAGCAGTGGATGTCATGTAAGAGAAGGGAATGAAAAAGGGAGAGAAAGATGGTCAGGCCTAACCTTGAACAAGAGCCACACCTATCTGTTACTAGTCTGATGAGATCAAAGGAAAAACTGGAAAAGATCCAAAGCTGCTGTGAATCACCACTAGAAAGAAGGTCCTGTTAATGTTCTCAACTTTGCCAAACAATTCCTTTTTCATTGTAGGGAATAGAATAGGAACATAAAGAAGGGTCAGAGACCTTAAATTCTTATTTGCAGTAGATACACTGGTTCTAATGCATTTTATATTGATTTCATTGTAATCTTAATTCTAGTAAGCTTTTCTCTTATCTCATTCATTTCTTTTTACATTTTGAATGCCTATCAAAGAATTCTCTTATCTCATTCCTTTTTATATTTTGAATGCCTATCAAGGAATTCCTAACTCATCTAAATCTGATTTCTTATCATTTCATCGTGTATATCATTTTATAAAATCTACATTTTATTAAGTTTTGATATCAACAATTTTTCATATTTTATTACATTTTGATATCAATAATTTTTCAAAAATATTCTCTTGTTTCCTAGGAAAAATGCTTTTTGGCAATGTCTTCTCCCTCTGCTTCTTTTAAGAATGTGTTCCTTTATTGTGGGTGAGCATGTATATATTCTGGATGTTTACTAATTTTTGTATTATGAAACTTACTCAAGCATACTACAAGTTTCTCAAAGAGTTTTTCTTTGTTTAGTTTTGTTTTATATTTATATATCTACCAAATATTCACTGAGAGCCTATTTTTTTTTTCTTTAAAGATTTTATTTATTTGACAGAGAAACACAGCGAGAGCGGGAACACAGGCAGAGGGAATGGTAGCGGGAGAAGCAGGCTCCCCACCGAGCAGAGAGCCCGACGCGGGGCTCGATCTCAGAACCCTGGGACCATGACCCAGGCCGAAGGTAGACGCTCAACGACCGAGCCACCCAGGCGCCCCGAGCCAATTTTTATACTATGTGGGTACATTCCATTTATAATTGTGGGTATAATTCTCCCTTCAGATATCAAATTTATTGTTCCAGTATGATTCTCAGCCTTGGGCAATAATGGGCAAAACTTGCATAATGCTATTACCCTTTGTCATTGTCTTTTTTTTTCTCTTTGGTGCACAAACTCTGACTTGGGACATACTCTTTGTCATCCTTTCTAAATCTGATATTTATCATAACAGAGAAGTTGCCTCTAAATGTATTTGAAGTTTTATGCACATGGGTTACATCCTTCCCTAATATTAACACCAATAAATATTTTGCTATTTGAAAAAATAATTGCTTTTTTTATTCAGACAGATTCACTCAGTCACCCCTATTGTTCACATCAACAATACAACTCCTGCTGGCCTGGTTATAGCATCCTTTTGCCTTGATGTGAGCTGACCTTTAATGCCATTGCCCCACACAACACAAAGGATTGTTAAAAAACCCCTTCTAAGGCTACCTCTGTATTCTCCTTTGCCTCTAGCCCTCACCTTTCCCTTTAGTAGACTCACCCAGTTTTGTATTGTAACTGTTTCTTTGCATACAAAAGCTCTGAAATCAAAGTATATTTTGTTCAAAATTAAAGATTTTCTTAAATTTAATGTAATTTCATCATTAGTCCTGAGTAATTTTTACTGATCCTCTTGTGTGAATACAGTAGAAATAAATTAGAAAACAGAGGATTCAATTTAGTATTTATCATTAGAACTATTTTTAAAAGATGAAAATGAGTAGTACTTTATACGCTTATAATATACAAACATTATGACATATGTATAAATTTCATGTAGATTTCTCCTAGTAAGTGTCATTTACTAATTTAAGATTTTTAAAGGTTTGGGGAGGGGTATCTAATCACCTACCACCTATCTTCTTCTGAACAAATTGGGAATAGACAGAAGGTGCTGGTGGGAATTTTTTTTTTGTGGGAAATTTTTAACAATATTTTTAAAAATTATTATTAGGAAAATTTGATGAGTGAGTGTGAAATTAGCTCAAGGACAAAATGCAATTTTATTTTATTTTATTTTTTAAAGATTTTATTTATTTATTTGAGACAGAGAGCATGAGTGTCAGAGGGAGAGGGAGAAGCAGATTCCCTGCTTAGCAAGGAGCCTGATGTGGGACTCAATCCCAGGCCCCTGGGGTCATGACTTGAGCCGAAGCCAGACTTACCGACTAAGTCACCCAGATGCCCCCAAAATACAATTTTAAATGTTACTTTTTCATTGAATAAAATTTCTCCACCAGTTATAGAGAAGGTAGGTAGATACCATCAGGTCTTTCCTCAGGTGGATGAGGATGGGAAGAAGCTGTGCTTGTGATACAGAAATCTCCCTGAGAAGGACTATATCATTTGTCAGAAGACAGAAAGCAACTCCCCAAAAAGAACAGACCTCATTAGCATCAAATCAATGACTGTCAGACTGTGAGCAATACTAGTCACTCTCCATCCTTTGGGAAGCCTGGAATGGTCTCTCACAACATGGGCTCTCCTTGAGAGGGAAAAGAGAGGATACAAATATGGCTAGAAGGATCATAAGCATTTCCCCTAACATACAATTTCCCAAACCATCTTTTGATAAACTTGGGATTGTGGCTTTATTTTAAGGTAGATGTCACAGAGATTAACAAAGTCTCAGAGTAGTACTTTCTGCCGGTTGGTAGCAACAGAGATCATGGCTACAAGACATAAGATGGTATCCTTGACATCTTTCACTTTCTCAGGATCTCAGTCTTCATTGCATTGTCTCTATCTCAAGGATTAGTGCTCTCAAAGAGCAGTAAAAACTTCCTTCTCAGACACACTTGTGCTACAATGTGGCTTATATTAGAAGAAGGGATCTGGGGTGCCTGGGTGTCTCAGTGGGTTAAAGCCTCTGCCTTCGGCTCAGGTCATGATCCCAGGGTCCTGGGATTGAGCCCCGCATTGGGCTCTCTGCTCAGCAAGGAGCCTGCTTCCCCCTCTCTCTCTGCCTGCCTCTCTGCCTACTTGTGATCTCTCTCTCTGTGTCAAATAAATAAATAGTCTTTTAGAAGAAGGGATCTTTCTGTGATGATTCAGTGCACTTTAATTTATTTGAATTTTGCCTTGTTTTTCAGTATTTTTTGTCCTATTTTCAAAGAATTACAGGTGATTGAAGGTATTTACATCAGAATTTTATTTATAATGTAAGTATTAAGTCATTGATAAATGAATTATTTTGAGTTGAGGGACTTTAAAGTAGTAAAAACTTTAAATTTAGAGGTTATGATAATATGTAAATTAACATACTACATGTATTTTGGTTTTATAAACTGTTGTATAAGTTTAAAGAAGAGGATACAAATCCATAAACATTTTCCATCTAGGTAATTGCTTATTTTTTCTCTCCAAGTGATGGGATCTGTTTCATTTTAAGAAGGCAAAAATTTGTTCTTTAATAACTGATAACTCTAAAGATTCTCAGATTAGGTGACCAAAAACATACTAAGATACAAAGTTGGGAAGAAAAAAATTAACATTTTTTAAAGAAGATTTTATTTATTTATTTGACAGAGACAGAGATCACAAGTAGGCAGAGAGGCAGGCAGAGGGAGGGGGGAAGCAAGCTCTCCGCCAAGCAGAGAGCCCGATGCACGGCTCAATCCCAGGACCCTGAGATCATGACCTGAGCTGAAGGCAGAGGCTTTAACCCACTGAGCCACCCAGGCGCCCCTAAAAATTAACATTTATTAATATATGCTTGTTTCCTAAAAAAATTTTAACTATGAAATGAATACATTTTAATTAGTTCTTTCCATGCTTTAAGATTTGTTTCAATACTGGTAGATGCATGCATTTCTAAAAAACAAGTTTTTTTTCTGGCTTTGTTTTGGGTTCTGGTTTCTGGTCCAGCATGTAAAAAACTAGAAAAAGAAAGGCAAATGACATCTTAAGTAAGCAGAGGGAAAGAAATAATAAAAATTAGAGCATAAATCAATGAAATTGAAAACAGGAAATCAATAGGGAATATCAATAAAACCAAAAGCTGGTTCTTGGAAAAAAAACAATTACATTCATCAGCCTCTAGTCAGGCTAACAAACAAATGAACAAACAAACTAAATAGAGGGATATTACAATTAGTAATGTCAGAAACAAAAGAAGGGTCATCACTAGAGATCCTGTAAGTATTAAAAGGATATAAAAGAATACTGTGAATAACTCTCTACCTGCAAGTTTGATAGTCTAGAGAAAATGGACAAATTCCTTACAAGATACAGTTGCCAAATCTCACACAAGAAAAAATAGTTTGAGTAAAAAATAGTTTATTAGGAGAGAGGCAATATCTCACTGTGGTTTTGATTTGCACTTCCCTGATGATTAGTGAGTGATAATTAGAACTATTTCATGTACCTGTCGACTATTTGTATATCTTCTTTGAAAAAGAAGTCTGTTCTGGTCTTTATCCCATCATTTAATCACATTTTGTTATGAAGTTATAGGAATTTCTTTCATATTTTGATTATTGATCCCATATCAAGTAGATATTTTGTAAATATTTTCTCCCATTCCATACTTTGCCTTTTCATTTTATTGATCATTTATTTTGCTGTGCAGAAGTTTTTAAATTTGATGTAGTCCCACATGTTGATTTTTGCTCTCTTTGCTTGTGCTTTTAGTGTCAAATCCAAAAGAATCATTGCTAACACAAATGTCAGGGAGCTTTTTAACCATGTTTTCTTCTAGGAGTTTTATGCTACGGCTTAAAGTCTTATATTTAAGCCATTACTCAATTTTGAATTAATTTTCATGAGTGATATAAGATAGGGATCCAGTGCCATTCTTTTGAATGTTAATATCCAGTTTTTGCAACACAATTTATTGAAGAGACTATCTTTTCTCATTTGAGTTTTCCTGTCTCTCTCCTCAAATATTAATTGACTGTATATGCTTGTGTTTTTGGAGGGGAGCTTGAATCTCTTCCATTAGTCTATGTGTCTGTTTTTGTGGCACTACCACACTCCATTTTGGTTTTGGTTACTCCATTTTTGAAGTCTAGTTCAAAATCAGCAAGTGTGATGCCCAGTGTTGTTTTTGTTTCTTGAGATTGCTTTGGCTATTCTAGTTCGTTTGTAGTTACATAAGAATTTTAGGAATTTTTTTTTTCTATTTCTGTAAAAATTCCATTGGAGTCTTTTTTTTTTAAGATTTTATTTATTTATTTGACAGAGAGAGGGAGAGCAATCACAAGTAGGGAGAGAGGCAGGCAGAGAGGCCAGTGGAGAGAAGGGGGAAACAGAGAGCCCCATGCAGGGCTCGATCCCAAAACCCTGAGATCATGACCTGAGCTGAAAGCAGAGGCTTAACCCACTGCAGGCATCCTGCCATCAGAGTCTTGATAGGGATTGCATTCAATGTATGGATGACTATGGGTAGTACATTCTTCCCATCCATGAACACAGACTATCTTTCCATTTGCTTATGTCTTCTTCAATATCTTTCATCAATGTCTTTTTTTAAACTTTAATTTCTTTTCTTATTTCAAGTTTTTATTTAAATTCCAGTTAGTTAACATATACTGTAATTAGTTTTAGAAGTAGAATTCAGTGACTCATTACTCACATATAACACTCAAGTGCTCATGGTAACAATTGCCTTCCTTAATACTCACGACCCATTTAACCCATCTCCCAGCCCACCTCCCCTCCAGGAACCCTCAGTTTGTTCTCTATATTAAGAATCTGTTTCAGGGCACCTGGGTAGCTCAGTCAGTTGAGTGTCTGCCCTTGGCTCATGATCGCAGGGTCTTGGGATTGAGCCTTATGTCAGGCTCCTTGCTCAGCAGGATACTGCTTCTCCCTCTTCTCCCCACTCATGCTCTCTTCTCGCTATCTCCGTCTCTCTCTCTCTCGAATAAATAGATATCTTAAAAAAAAAAAGAATCTGTTTTATGATTTGCCTCTCTTTTTCCCTTATGTTCATCAGTTTCATTTCTTAAATTCTACATATAAGTGAAATCATATGGTATTTGTCTTTCCCTGACTGACTTATTTTGCTTAGCACAATACACTTTAGCCCTCATCACTATAAATGGCAAGATTTCATTCTTTTTGATGGCTGGGTAATAGTCCATTGTATATACAAATATATATACCACCTCTTCTTTATCCAGTCATCCATCAGTGAACGTTTGGGCTCTTTCCATAATTTGGCTATTGTTCATAATGTTGCCATAAATATCAAAGTGCATGTGTCCCTTCAAATCAGTATCTGTATCCTTTGGGTAAATACCTGGTTGTGTGATTACTGGGTTGTAGGGTAGTTCTATTTTCCACTTTTTGAGAAGCCTCCATAGTGTTTTTTCCAGAGTGGCTGCACCAGTTTGTATTCCCACCAACAGAGCAGGAGCATTCCCCTTTCTCCGCATCCTCGACAACACCCGTTGTTTCCTGTGTTAATTTGAGCCATTCTGACAGGTGTGAGTTTACATCTTACTGTAGTTTTGATTTGTATTTCCCTGATGATGAATGATGTTAAGTAACTTTTCATGTGTCTGTTAGTCATCTGTACCAATGTCTAATAATTTTCAGTGTGCAGCTCTTTTACCTCCTTGGTTATATTTATTCCTAAGAATTTTTATTATTTTTGGTGCTATTGTAAATGTCTTCTTTACTTCTTTTTCAGATAATTCACTGTAAGTGTATACAAATGCAATGGTTTCTTCTCTATGGATAATTGCTAGTTAGTCTTCTTGTGAGATGAACTGAAGTTGGGAATGACCTATGTCACCATTTGGATGACCAGTGCTAGCATTTTCTTTTCTTTTTTTTTTTTTTAAAGATTTTATTTATTTATTTGACAGAGAGAGAGATCACAAGTACGCAGAGAGGCAGGCAGAGAGAGAGGGGGAAGCAGGCTCCCTGCTAAGCAGAGAGCCCGATGCGGGGCTCAATCCCAGGACCCTGAGATCATGACCTGAGCCAAAGGCAGAGGCTTTAACCCACTGAGCCACCCAGGTGCCCCCATTGTTAGCATTTTCTTATTCATTTTTAATTTATTCATTATTCCATCACCAGCAAGTTTATAATTGTAACATCATAAGGCTGAATTGCTTTACCTCCAGTGAAGCCACTGACTATTCAAAGATGCCCACTTCAAACTAGAAAATTATTCCTCCTCTTTTTTCTTAAAGATTTTATTCATTTATTTATTTATTTGAAAGAGAGAGATAGCGTGAGTGAGAGAGAGAGCATGAGTAGTGGAGAAGGGGTAGAGGAAGAGGGGCAAACAGACTCCTTGCTGAACAAGGAACCTGATGTGGGGCTCGAGCCCATGACCCTGGGATCATGACCTGAGCTGAAGGTAGATGCTTAACTGACTGAGCCACCCAGTTGCCCAATAATGTGGGAAGTGCACTTAGATTCTATACATCTCTAGATAATTTGAATGTCAACACCGATAATTCATGACTCTCAAAATTTAAAAAACAAAATGATAATGTAGAAAAAATTTTGGATAAACATCTTTCCAAAAAAATCTAATTTTTTAAAAAGACTTTATTTATATATTTGGCCGAGAGAGAGACAGTGAGAAAGGGAATATAAGCAGGGGGAGCAGGAAGGGGAGAAGCAGGCTTCCCATCAAGCAGGGAGCCCAATGAGGGACTCAGTCCCAGGACCCTGGGATCATGACCCGAGCTGAAGGCAGATAGATGCCTTATGACTGAGCCAACCCAGGCACCCAAGTAAATCTAAATTAATTAGGCAGTTTACCAGAAACAGAATTATGGCCAAAGATTGGCCTTAGTTATGTGCCTTTGGTTCCTGGGTTCAGCAATTTAGCTTTTTCCTACAAAATACTTGTGCAATAATAACTTTGATTTTGGAAATTCTCTGCAAAATATTTTGAGCAGTCCACATATTCGTGGCTGCTGCTGTTACATAAGGCTCATTTGCTGCAATAGGAGAGGCGCCCCCTCTGGGAAGATGAATTAGCAAAAGGTACAGTTTTCCTCAAGGCTAACACAACCCCATATCGAAAGCACAACAAGAGGATTTTTAGGCTTCCTTGGCTGAGGGACCCTGTTCAGGGTACAGCTTGCATGACAATATAACGATTGGCTTGAATCTATTTTTCTTAAATTCACTTTCTTCACAAAGTGATGAGAATAAAAGCTTAGTAAAATACAAAAAATCCATTTTAGGTAAATACCTTCATCTTTCTATTACTTGCTAATCTCCCATTTTCTTTAAAACTTGATCCAAGTATAATCTTGTTAGCCTTATTCATTTGAACACTGATAAGTTCCATAAGAAGAAAAGAAACTACAAATCTCATATTTTTAACCACTGTTACAAGTGTACTGCCAGTATGTGTTTTTATAAATTGTCACTGAGAAATTTGCATAATCTCAAATATCATGTGTGAGCAAAACGGCGAAAATTTTAAAATTCAAAGGGAATTTATTTCTCTACTTTTAATGTCAGGGTATAAGTATAATATTTCCTTTTGAGCCAATAAACTGACGGAATCCATTCTATTGTTCCTAAGGTTGATAACTTACTAAGCAGAATTATCTCCAAGCAATTTGTGATATTCATTATCACAATGCTATCAAAGAAGGAAATGTAATCCAAATGCATATAGTATAATATCATAACTTATATAATCAGATGACCTAGATTCAAATCCTTGCTTGACAGCTTACCAGCTGTGCAACATTGGACAAACGATAGCTTGCCCAAAATATAGGAGGTTTGTGGATAACAGAGCACAAAAATGAATTCTAGCAATCAAAATCTCTTCTAAAAATATTTTGTTTCCTTCTCATTTTTCTGTATGGGAGACTTTAATGTCTTCCCAGGACCTCTTATTTTGCCAGTAGGCAAATATAACTAGAAATCTTAAGCTTTAAAGGAAATTAAGACTATGTCAAGATTCATTTTAATTTCCATCATCAGGTTATTTAGGCATTTTATACCACAATTTTCATCTGTAAAATGGGACAAATGCTACCCCATCTCCTAGGGTTATGATTATTGAATGATTGACAGATAGGGTTATGATGACCAAAAGATTTAGAACTCAGAACTTTATCTGGCACTAAAGAGTAAGCATAATTTCAATAAATAGAAGTTAACACTAGTAATATCCTTGAAAAACAGAGAAATATGAGAACTCATAAAACTTGAGATTTTTGTTGATGTAATAAGAAACAAGTTTACAATAAATTTTAAAATCCAAGTGAGGTCGTCTGGGTCTTCTATGTTTTACAATTTTTTTCTTAGGAATTTGAATAAATGGCAACAGCAGGACAAATGCCACATTTGGTAAAAGAAGGGAAAGTCAGTAAAAGAAGGGAAAAAATAAAAGTAAATAATGATACGTGGGCATCTGAAGGAAGAAAAATATTATGTTGTTATTATTAGAACCCTTTAAAAAATACCAGGTTTGTGTGCTGCTTTCTCAGAACCCACACACTCTGAGTGTTAAGAGGAGGAGTTGTTAGCACTGAAGTAATTATAACAAGGGTGTAAGTTTCTGTAGGTGGGAGACAACTTATTATATGGAGATGCTTATTTTAGTTTTAGAATAATATTTTATTGAATTTAGATATTCAGGCAAGACTACTTCAGTATGAAGTATTGGATTGACGGAAGGAAAGTGTGCTTCCATTTATACCAAAAGACAGAACTTATCTTGCAGAACAATATACCAGGCAGGCCTTGCATCCCTTGCAAAAGACAATTGGGCAATTTCCTTAGATGATTTACTTGCCTAATGTCTTCATTGTCATAAAATATTAATAAGAATACTCTCGAGCCCTTAATTCAAAGTTTGAATGCTATATAAATAACTTTTATGTGAGAGTATAAAATAAATGTCTTCGTCATTCTGTTTGTAAATAAGTACTACATTTTCTCTTTTTTAAACACTTCTATAATTGGATCAATTTTCTTCTGGGCTGCTTCCACCTGCGTGGGCTGCTCCTTTAGAGTCATTACTCATAAAAAGAACTATAGTAGCATAATTTGAAAATTTCTCATTAGTTTATCATCAGAATTAAAGAGCCCTGTACTAGTAGCTAATACGTGGATTCTTTGTGAGGGCATCTTTTTCTTTTTTTAATCGGAAACTATTTTTTAGGACAGTTTTAAGTTTACAACAAAAATGAGAGGAAGTGGGGTGCCTGGGTGGCTCAGTGGGTTAAAGCCTCTGCCTTCGGCTCAGGTCATGATCTCAGGGTCCTGGGATCGAGCCCCGCATCGGGCTCTCTGATCAGCGGGGAGCCTGCTTCCCCCTCTCTCTTTTCCTGCCTCTCTGCCTACTTGTGCTCTCTCTCCCTCTGTCAAAATAAATAAATAAAATCTTTAAAAAAAATTGAGAAGAAGATACAGAGATTTCCCATAGGTCCCTTGCCCCCACACATGCTTGTCCTTCCCCACTGTCAACATCACTCACCAAAACCAATGTTCATTACAATCAATGAACCTACACTGACACATCATAATTACCCAAGGTCCATTGTCTACCTAAGGATTTGCTCGGTGCATGAGTTTGGGAAGACTTATATAGTCTGTGGGTTCCGCAAAAAGCATAATGACATATACCCATAATTATAGTATCATAGAGTATTTTCACTTTCCTAAAATTCTACTCTGCCCACTACCCGGATCCAGCACCCATGGCATAGCTTTCTCCCAACATTCTATTTTAAGATGACTGCTATAGCTGTTCACTGTGAGATGGTCAGACATGCTCCATAATCTGGTAACACCGTCTGCTGCTGTCCCAGTGGATGGTACTGCCATCCCCTGACCCTCATGCCAGGCATCGCCATTCCCTTCACTGATCCTGAGAAAGTCCTGGAATCCTCAAAATGCTGGTTTTAAATCTGGGGGTTTTAGTGCTAGGCTTATTTTCTCCTGTATGTTACATTCCTCTACAATCGGTACAAAACATATATTTTCCGATGTTTTGCAGATTTCTCACTGCCTTTTCTTTCTCTGTATTTTAAACATGAGAACGTGTGAGTGCTGAACTGAGAATTGTCCAACAAACAACAGGAGGTACTCAGAACAACTATCTCTTCCTCTAGGAGATTTTCAGTGGAAAGTATAATTTTCATTGCAATAAAATATGTTTAAGATATTTCATCCTAAGGGTGCTTGAGTGGCTCAATCCATTAAGTGTCTGCCTTTGGCTCAGGTAATGATTCCGGGGATTCCAGGGATTGAGCCCTGCTTTGGGCTCCTTGCTCAGTAGAGTCTGCTTCTCTGTCTGCTCTTCCCACTGCTCATGCTTTCTCTCTCTCAAATAATAAAATCTTTAAAAAAAAAAAGATATTTCATCCTACCTTATATACCCACTTTAAATACATGCTTTACTAATATTTCCAAGTTATGTCCTCATAATCTATAAGCTAAAATTTTAAAATTTAGGCTTAGTTGAGTCAAAATCTATGAATGGCTTACAATTAACACTTCGTAGTTTTAAAGAAAAACTCTAAAAAAAATAAAAACTCTATTTTTATACATAATGTATACAATAAAGAATGTTAAATTTATAATATAAGAGGGGAAAAACAATTCAGAAGACTGTGTAAAGAGCCTGAGTAAAGTGTAAATTGAAAGGAATGTTGCTTATGAAGAGAAATATTGCTAAGTTCTCTCCTGTGATCCTGGAAGTCAACATCATGATTTTATTCATATGTGTTACTCATACCTGTTCTTCCTTTCTTACATCCAAGTCATTTTCTAAACTCTAAACTTATTCCCATTACTGCTCTATTAACTTCTTAGTTGCTCTA
Source organism: Procyon lotor (assembly GCA_028646535.1). Taxonomy (NCBI): domain Eukaryota; kingdom Metazoa; phylum Chordata; class Mammalia; order Carnivora; family Procyonidae; genus Procyon; species Procyon lotor. The sequence continues at coordinate 72,531,531 of CM053611.1, forward strand.
AGCATCCAAGGACGCTTGAGTTGGACTTGTTCCAAAAATACCTTTTCTGTTTCTATTGGAGGGGTATCTTGATTACTGTTTTAATCCTCTTCAGTGTTGTTTTGGCCCCCAATGACCCAGTAATACCTACAAATTAAAAAATCACATAAAATGATTGGATTTTGTTCCCAAATATCTTTTTTTAAACACTTCCATTACCCAAACCTAACTTTCCATTATCTTGTCTTCTTTTCATTCACTTACTCCTTTCATTATCTTTGTTAAATTTCTTTTCTGCTCAATTTTAAGTCTAAAGGCAAATGCATTAATAATGAATTTCTAGTAATAATCTAGAAGTTCCTATTTCTTTTGCTAACTAATTTTTTGCTTATCTAATTAATTGATTTGGCATATATTAAATGAATTCTATTTTTTATACTCCACCTACTTGTTGAGATAATTGTGAGAATCTATAATCCATGCCCATTCTTGAAAAAGTCAAAAAAGAAATAGTCAAATACAAACTTGTTAAAATTACTACTATAGGACATCCTATGTCTCATGATAATTTTATGTGCTAAGTGTTTTTGAGTCACAGTGAATGAAGTTATTAGTTGTTGCTGTTGTGTTTTTTTTCCTTTCTCACCAGCATCAGAGAAAGCTTCACAGAAAAGGGACCATCTAGACTTAGATCTGAAGCATAAGTAAAAATTCATCAGGTAAAGAAATCTAAAAAGAGAATCAGAAAAAAACAGAATGAAAAACTAGTCAACAAAAATCAAATTAGAGAAAAACATAGATGAAATCATGGACTCTTGAGAATAGGTCCCAGAGATTAAAGCACACTAAATGCCATACTGATGAGTATGCACCTTCTCCAGCAAGAAATGAAAAGTACAACAAATACTGAATCATTATATTGTATATCTGAAACTAATACAATATGTCAATTATATTTCAATAAAAAGAAAGAAAGGGAGATTCCACAGAAGTTTTAAATGTGGGCTTTGTTTATGTCTCTAAAAGTTCTGAAATATAGCGATCATTATTGAATAGCTGAATGTGATTAAAAATATATGGGTAGGGGCGCCTGGGTGGCTCAGTCGTTAAGCGTCTGCCTTCGGCTCAGGTCATGATCCCAGAGTCCTGGAATCGAGCCCCGCATCGGGCTCCCTGCTCGGCAGAAAGCCTGCTTCTCCCGCTACCATTCCCTCTGCTTGTGTTCCCTCTCTCGCTATACTTCTCTCTGTTAAATAAATAAAATCTTAAAAAAAAAAAGATATGTATCTTTAAAAAAATTATAAAAAAAATATATATGGGTATTTAAAAAATTAAACATTTTTCCATATGAATGATCTTTATCTAACTCCTTGAACCTCACTTCACTTTTTTGAATTAAAACCTTGAGAATTTCTGGGAAAAATTATCTATTAACTTATCCACGGTTAATGACATGAATTAATAAATCAGAATAGATGAAGAAAAAGGTGTGCATGAAGGAAACATAGCAGATAATATTTTCAGTGAGAAGAAATAAACACATACATAACAGATAATGTTATCTAGAAGAACAAATGGGGGAGGGTGCCCCAGTCATATCCAGGCAAGGTACATCGTACCAGGCAGCTGGAAATTAATACCCACATCTGAAGTTGGGGAAAATGTATCAGCCACTGTCTTGATAGGGAAAAAAAAAATGATACACTCAAAAGGAGTAACTGAAAATAATTTAATAAAGGGGATATGAACCAAGAGGTTAAAAAGGGGATACAAATCAGCTAGAAAACTGTTATCAGCTCTAAACCTGAAAGGGTAAATGAAGGGAGCAGTGTTGCCAGAATCCAGGGAAAGCTGAATCCATAGAAGAAGGGCTCCAGAAAGAATGGTGCTCTAGAATCCAGCCACAGTGGTGCAGTGAGGGGAGCTGGATAATGGAGCATATACACAGTCTCTTTTCCTTTCTGTCTTCTGATCTCCTGCACATGCCTTCCACAGGCAAAATCCAGCCATAAATCAAGAACTGGAGAACATGGGTGACCAGTCTGTAGAGGTCAGTTTTCAGGAGCATGAGTCAGGGCAGAGAAAGCCAAGGAAAAGATACAGAGATGCAAATCAAGAATAAATAGCAAGGAAGAGAGGAAAGGCATAATGAGAATGGGGAAGTAAGGAAGGGTGAAGGTCTTGATGACTGCAGACATTATAGTACACTGGGAAGAAGCTTTCTGTAGGTGGGAAAAGAAAAGATATTTGTCCTCTGAGACTTCTGGAATATAAGCAAACAGAGCACTGTACTTGTTTGCATTGTCATATACTTATTTAGATACATCGCATTATTTTGTATATTAATAATATTGATGATAAAATATTAAGACGTCTTTTTCCCCCTCCAAAATGTTGCTCCATTCTCAAAATGGCGTTGTATTTTATTGTAAGAAATGTATATTCCAATTTAAATGTTATCAAGAATTTACTGAAAAAGTCCCAGTTCTCAAATAGTATGTGATTTTTAAAACCTATATAACTAAGGAATTTCAAATAATTGTTTTGATTATTTTCATTATACTTTACTAATGTTCTTAAGTCAGTTCATTTGTTAGTTATTTTAACCAAGGGCACAGTAAAAACATTTAAGGTAAATATTGCTCTTACTTTAAACTTACTATTTTGGTAGTTTGTAATAGTCAAGTTTTATTTAATTTAAGAAAGACTAGAAGTAGTTACCCATGCTTATAAAATATTAATGCATAATCTATTATGTTGTTAGTCAATCTATTCAATGATTCATCCATTCAACAAATATTTACTGAATAACTACTATGGGCCACACTTAGTTGCTAATGAAGCTACATGTCTCATTCTGTCTCTGTTTCTCTTCCTCTCTGTGTGTGTTTCTATCAATATAAGTGTTTTACCTGTAGTGCCTTAAGATATAGTAGAACATGGGGCACCTGGGTGGCTTAGTGGGTTAACCCTCTGCTTTCAGCTCAGGTCATGATCTCAGAGTTCTGGGATCGAGCCCCGCATCAGGCTCTCTGCTCAGCAGGGAGCCTGCTTACCCCTCTCTCTGCCTGCCTCTCTGCCTACTTGTGATCGCTCTCTCTCTCTCTCTCTGTATGTCAAATAAATAAAATCTTAAAAAAATATATAGTCAGAATTTGTAACATATACATGTCAAACGTAAAATAAATTTTAAAACATGAATTAAAGGTAAGAAAAAAAAATACAAGAAAAACCTGTGTCTTGGATGAAAATGGAACAAATTGCTACAAGCAGGAGATCCTGAAGTTCCTTTCTTTTGATTCCCTTAGAGTCTTTCTCACCTCAGCTAAGAACTATTTCATTTTCTCCATTGATCAGGCCAAAAAGCCATGAAGTTGGAGGAAAGGGAGTGGGAAGTATAGACTTCCAGTTATGGAATGAATATATCACAGGGATAAAAGGTATAGCATAGACTGGACAGTTAATGGTACTGTAATAGTGTCGTGTGGTAACAGATGGTAGCCATGTTTGTGATGAACAAAGCATAACGTGTAGACTTGTACAATTACCATGTTTGCACGCCTGAAATGAATGCAACATTATGTTTCAACTATACTTCAATTCAAAAAAATGAAATCTAGGAGTCACCTTATGACGGCTCTTTCTCATAACCTCATATCCAGCCCACCTACAAAGTATTACAGCTCTGCATTTAAAATATACCCTAATTCAACTTGTAGAATGGCTCAAGAGAGGTTTGTTGTTTGTTTTTTAGAACTGGCTTCTACGAAGCACACATCAGTTTGATCTACATTCCGTTGACCATGCCTGTACCTAATTTCTAGGAAAGCTGAAAATTATGGTCTAAATGTGTCAAAGAGAGTGAGACTGGGGGTTTTGTGATTAATTAGCAGTCTTTGTCAGACTTTGCTATGAATAGTTACCTAAGAAGGGGGAATAAAAAACAAAAAAAGAGAAAGAGAAAGAGAAAACAAAAGTACATGGGTCTGGTTCACAGTATCTCATGAATTACATGATGATAGTGGTCGAAAGTAGATGGCTGTGTTACAGAATCATACAAGGATACAGACCCTCAGCGATACAGAAGTGACATTCTCTTAGTAGAAGAAGTTACAGCTGATATATCTCTTCTTTGCTCAGAAGAAAAGATAATAAGTGGGGCATATCAAGAGGGGTCAATAATTTAACTCAATAAATAGAGAATGGGATAAATGTGAAGAATTCATGGAAAATGCATTTCTGGAAGAAATACATGATAGGATCTCTCATAATGGCTCACATTGTGAGATATATGTGTATACGGTATAAATACTTGCCAAAAGGTCCTATTTCCTGAAGTTATTATTTAATAGATGACCTACAATGTCTTCCACAAAGCAGGTTATAGTCAATCCTTTTTCCCAGTCATGGCAATGCGTGTTCTATTTCCTCAGGAACAAAGTTGCTAAGTTGGCAGGGATGAGGTTTACACAAGGTTCAATAAAATGAACTCTCAATTTGCAAAAGAACCCAGACTCACCACCATGTTAGTGGAAGATTGACCTCCTATGCTTCTTCTCCAATGGAGTTGGGGCAGCAGTTTTGTTCAGTAGAATATACACAATGATGATAAAGATCTGCCTTCCTTCACTGTCAAGCTTTTATCTGCATCTCCATCTGTAGACTTTATGAATTCTTTACTCACAGAGTATCCCACATAATATTGCCTCTCAAGAAGAAAATTCTTTTAGGGCAAATTAATTAAGACAATGAGCTGATTCTTAAGGGTTTTATTAATCTTGCTATGTTTTCTTTCAGGAAACAAGGACAGAAGCAGCTGTCCTTGTAGAATAAATGGAATGGTTACTAAAGATCAGTTTATGGTGTAATGTATCTTTAAAAAAATCTTGTGATATTAGGGTATGATGCAACAAGGTATAATATACACTTTGAAGCAGTTACCAATAAATGGTGCTATTTATATGATAGTTAGATTTCATCTCTATTACACCTATTGAACACACACATGTACACTTCTTGTCTATGCTGGACTCAGATGTTTCAGAGATCCTAGCATCTAAGGGAAAAATTCTTCTACCAGGAATCATGACAACATTTCCATTGGGTTCCAAGTTATGATAACTTTCTACATTGTTTTATATTTTAATCTTGGTGCTCTTCATGCCACTGAATGGGCAAAATGGGGAAGATTTTGTAGCTGTCGTGATTGATCGAAACTGCCAAGTGGAAAGAGAATTACTGCTATTGCTACGCACCGTGGGCAGGCAGGCATGTGTCTGGAAATACTCTAGATTACTTGCTAGTACCCCCAAGTCCATCACACCCTTACTAGAAGGGACTCTGAGCTTTCAAGCCTGCCAGATTTAATCACACCTTGAGATAAAGAACTTTAACATAGACACTAGTTGAGAAATAGGTAGTGGAGAAAGAAAGGTATAAATGAAAATTGAGCTCAGTAGGGTTGCAGAACCAAGAGCTATCATAGGTAGCTATGCATAAACTTGTACTATTTATATATAGTTAACACTTCCCCTCTCTCTATTTTCCTTCCTCTGCAATATAAGCTGTGTTATTGATAGTTAGATTAACTTAGCCTGTAGATTTTACACTTTCAGGACAGGACTGTAAATGAGTTAGAGGAAGGATGAAGAACAACCAGAGCCAATGAATTCATAAGACATGGATATCCCTTTTTGGGGTATAGTTGCACTAAGTGAAACAGGGACATGATGCTTTTGCTACCTTATTGTCTAGAAATTAGGTTAGGAGAAGTGTGTACTGTATATGAATACTGCATCAAAGGTGTAGACTACAGAATATGCTGATAACTGGCTCATTAAAGACTTTCTCAGAAAAGATTCTCTTGTAGTCAGAATTTCACATGTGTCCTAGCTTGCTTCTACAAGACAATCCACACAAAACCTACAGGTGGGGTTGACCTATAGTTAATAAAATATATATAAATATATAATTTATATATATAAATATATAATTTATTGTCCAAAATGGAGTACTTTTTGAGTTAAAAAAGGAAATTAATAATTATGCTAAGGAAACAGGTGTAAGCCAAACCTACCTTCAAAAAGCTGAATGTATGTTCATCTACATATAGGAACCAAGCAAAAATATTAAAGAAAGACCATGAGGGACCCTAATTTGGCAGAGTTTCTAATGCAAGCACTGGGGAATCACTGAGGAGTTTTCTAGCAAAACAGCACTTTCCTAAAATTTATGGGTTCCAAGGACAAAGATAGAAGGGAATCACTAAACACTCTCCCCTGAAATCCACAAAGGCATAAAACCCTGAATAATGGTGATGACAATGAGAAACCAAGAAAAAAAGAATTGCAAGAACCAGTTAAGAATGTAAATAACAGAATCTGGTAAACAATTCTATGTGGCTAGCCAAGTTGTGAGTGGAATCAAGTATGACTTTAAAATTGTGATAGTTTGAACTAAGTCTTTGTTGGCTGTAGATATGAAGTGGATAGAACTGATGATTTACTAGCTCAGTGTTACTTAATAACATGGAATCTTTTGGAATCTCTGAGTTAAATAACTCAGTTTTCTTTTTCTTTCTCTTTTTTTTCCTTTACATTGCAAGACTTCTCAAAGCCTTAATTTACTAATGAATACTGTGAATCTCTAATGTGGAGAATTATTATGCACCATGAGGCACAAATAAATGGAATGACAATTTCAAAGTCACAAACTACTTTGCCTCAAAGCAAGATTAGTTCCCAGGTCTCCTAATTCTCAACTTGAAAGTGTTTTTTTTTTTTTTAGAAGGGAATGAGAACATTAAGTAGGGAGTGGTAAGAGGGTGAAAAAGCATAGAGCTGGAATCTTTAGGAAAATGCACATATGGGGAGGAAGAATGTAATGTCCTCACACAGGACTTAAATATTCTAATGTACTGAGATGTAAGTAAGAAACATTTTAAGAAAGAGAGTTGTCCGGGCACCTGGGTGGCTCAGTCGTTAAGCGTCTGCCTTCAAGTCAGGTCATGGTCCCTGGGTCCTGGGATCGAGCCCCGTATCGAGCCCTGCATTGAGCCCCGCATCGAGCTCGGCATCGAGCCCCGCATCGGGCTCCCTGCTTGGCAGGAAGCCTGCTTCTCCTGCTACCATTCCTTCTGCTTGTGTTCCCTCTCTTGCTGCGTTTCTCTCTGTCAAATTAAAAAAAAAAATCTTTAAAAAAGAAAAAGAGTTGTCTTAGTCCATTCAGATTGCTACAAAATACCACAAGACCGGATGGCTTACAAACAAAATAAATTTATATTTTATTTTGAATGAAATTATGTTTCAGTCATGGAGCTGTAGTCTCAGGGTGGCAGGGGATTGGATTCTGGTGAAGATCTGCTGGGTTGCAGACTGCCAACTTCTTGCTGTGTCCTCACATAGTGAAAGGAGCAACTTATCTCTCTGGAGCCTCTTCATAAAGGAACAAGTCACATTTATGATGGCTTTTTCCCTCATGATCTAATCACTTCTCAAAGACCCCCTTCTCTTATACCTTTAACTTTGTGGGTTAAGATCTCATCTTAGGGATTTGTGGGGAAAACAAACATTCACACCACAGCAAGAGTGAAATTCACTGTGTAAAATCTTTCAGAAAACTAGAGCAGGAGAAAAACTAAGAATAAGCTGGAATACTTGGGAGGTAGGACTGGATAAGATGCATAGTACAGGAGAATGTGTAACATGGTGAATCAAGGATTCAGGAAATGAATGAAAATTCAGACACAAGAGGTTATCATATATGAGAATGTATAACACCATTTTTAGAATCCATTGATAACCAACAACTCTTGAAGGGAGGGCCAAGCAAGGCATGCAAACACACTATGAAACTTGTTCTGATGTAACCCAGAAGTTGAATATATGCCCAGAATGTGACATTCCTGGGAACTGATCTCCCAGTAGACATCTAAGGCATAATGTATAAGTGAGATGAAGTATGTGGACATTTCACATTTTCTGTGATAGTTATGGACATGAATACAATATATCTCTATCTTCTATCTATCTATCGTCTATCTATCTATCTATCTATCTATCTATCTATCTATCTATCTATCATCTAACATTAAATAAAGATATATTTGTTCTAAAGGTTTTTTTAATGAGTTATAAGAATATGTTTGTAGGCAGAGGTAGAGGAGTAAGTGTAGAGGGGAAATGAACATACCAGCATGAGGAACAAAAAGTAATTGAACCAAAAACATAGCAAATACTATAGAGGGAAGAATTATGAAATCTAAAAGGTAGCAATAAGAAATGTCTAAGATGAAGAATACAGTAAAATTTGATTAAAGTTTAGCTGTATACTTTATCAATTGAATAATTAAACAGTTTACAAATGAAATATATCATAGAAAACTTAAAAACATTTCTTATACAAAAATTGGCATCTTTAATGAATAACAAACATAGTGATAAATAATTCAATTATGTCAATAAAATATTGTTACCTTTATTAGGATAATCAAGAAATACCTGCCTATTAAAGTTTGCATTTTTCCTTCCTCTAATTTATTTTAAATCCAATTGCCTGTATAATATTTCAAACGTATTATGCAAAATATTTTTACCATTTTGCATAATAGTTTGATATGCCTGTATTTATACTTGTTTAGATGCCTCCAAAATTCTTTTTTTTTAAGATTTTTATTTATTTATTTGACACAGAGAGAGAGAGAGAGATCACAAGTAGGCAGAGAAGTAGGCAGAGAAAGAGGGGGAAGCAGGCTTACTGCTGAGCAGAGACCCGATGTGGGGCTCAATCCCGGGACCCTGAGATCATGACCTGAGCCGAAGGCAGAGGCCACTGAGCCACCCAGGTGCCCCTGATGCCTCCAAAATTCTTAATGAATTGTCTAACCTACCTAGGATCTACAGTTTTGTTCATATTATTTAAATTTGTCTAGGAATAGGTACATGGTCAGAACCTGGTGCTTTCATTACAAATCAGGACTATATTTAGCATTATAATTTATTCTTTAACACATAAATGATGCAAAATAGGTTGATTGAATTAATATCAGCCAAACACAATGATATTATGTTTTCATCAAATAAAATAAAAAAGAATTTTTGTTAGTGCCAGACTAAAAAAAGGAATAATTTAAGTCACATGGGCCTATCATAGGCATACTTTTTGATCAATAAGTGTAAAGGAAATTACATTCATTATAAAGGAGAATTAACCTTTTCTAGACATTCCTGTTGTTTATAACATGAATTAGAGACCTAATGTACCAGTCACTGCTTACCTAAAAAGGATTTATTAAAAATTAACATATCACACTGCTGTCTTCTTCTTGGATCAATTTCCTATTAGTTTAATTTATTTCATTTTTCTTTATAGGCTACTGTTAATAGATCAAACTGTTGTTCTGAACTGATGAAGCACACAATAATTCCTACAAATAGGTCAATATCTTTTCTTACATAAATTCAAAAATTTCATTTCAATAACAAATATTTTTTGTCATGAATAATAGAGGATTACAAAGTCTTTGCTGTGAACGTATTTCAATATATGTTTGGGTATATTGTAAGAGAGAGAAGACCAGCTTAATAAAGTAAATTTTATGAAAGCAAAAATCATCTTTAAATTTTTGCATAGCAAGAGGGAGAGTAAAAGAGAAAGACTTGCATCATATGTAAGTTCACATGTGGTTAGGACACTGGCTGTTTCTTTCTGAAGATATGAAGATGACATGGTTTCTGTCCTAAAGATATTTAAAATCCACATTATTATTAAGAAGAAAGGACTTATGGCCATCTCTCATAAAAGAGATTCAAGTTGAACTAATAATGTAATCTAAAAAGTTATTTTCTTCTTCTATTCTAAGAGTGCTATGACCACTCAATACGAGCCAGCCTACCCAAGGACATTGGATCTTGAAATCACCTGATTTAAACCATTTCTGAAATCTTAAGTACTGTCTCCAGACAATTGTTTTCTATACCTCCTTTCACTTAATGTCTCCTGGGATTTTTATACATCAACTTCATTAAGACCACTAAAGAAATAGTCAAAGTTCAGCAGGGTAATAATTGACAAAGGGAGTGTCTTTGGCATTAGAATATAGAATATAATCACTGAAGCCCACTTGCTTCAGTGCAGTGCAGGTTTTAAATTCTGACTTTAGCACTGACTTCAAATTTCACACTGATAAAATTGTCTAGACCATCTGAAATTTGCTTTCTTCATCTGTAAATTAGGGATTATAGAGTAACTACCTCAAAGGGTGCAATAAAGATTAAACAAGCTGATATGTGTAAAGTCCAAAGCAGAAAACCCTCAAAATAATAATTAAAATGTATATTGAATGATTACTATTATTACCAGTACTAATACTATTTCTGTGCAACTTAAGGAATTATTTTCTAATATTGGTTTTAGCAATATATCTCTTTATTCTTGAATGATTAATGAAATTTGATCGAAAAATCATTGATTTTTTTTTCCTAGTTGAAGTAATGGATGTATTCTTTTTTCTATTTTTTTAAAGATTTTATTTATTTATGTGACACAGAGAGAGAGAGAGACCACAAGTAGGCAGAGAGGCAGGCACAGAGAGAGGAGAAAGCCCGCTTCCTGCTGAGCAGAGAGCCTGATGTGAGGCTCAATCCCAGGACCCTGAGATCAAGACCTGAGCAGAAAGCAGAGGCTTTAACCCACTGAGCCACCCAGGTGCCCCATGGATGTATTCTTAATATACAATTTGATCACATGTAATTAAATTAATTTATTGTCATTTTAATTAGCACCTTATCTAGGGTAATACCTTACTTACGTGTGTGAGAACATGGAAACTATGGTTGTTTAAACAAGACAAGTGATTGGTTTTTCTCTCATATAAAAGAATTTCAGAGATCATTAAGAAGATAGTTCTATCCTTCTGCCACTCCATCCTCAATGAAAGGCTTTGCTCATGATTTAAGGCAGCTGCTGGAGTTTGAGCTAAAAGTTTTTGCTGTAGATAAGAAGAGGGAAGATCCAAAGCACATCCATCTTCCGTCTGAGTTCCATTGTAAAGAGGTCCAAGTATGCAGGTTAATCCTTCCCTTTTTGTTACAAAACTCAAATCACTATTTCAGACACAGAAACTCCATGGGCTTGGATCAGTTGACTTGGAGATCAGCAATTTGTCCTAGAAAATGCTTAGTTCATACCTTGAGAAAGAGTTTAAACTAGCATAAACAGACCTGGAGATAAAAATATGCAGAATAGCATTTGAAAAACAGCCAGTAAGTAAGTGTTGCTTAAGAACTGTGCGAATCTACTGGGAGCTAAAGCTAGTGCAAAAGCAGCTTGTTGGCAGCTCAAGGAGGTATTTGGATTCTGAGGTAGGGTATAATAAAAATAATACTATCTAACATTAATCGAGTAATTACTGTATGCCATGCTTTCACAATGACCCAAAGTCATTATACTATTTTTATATCAAGAAAGAAATAAACAGGGACGTGTGGGGGGTTCAGTCAGTTAAGCATCTGTGGTGGGCTCAGGTCATGATCCCAGGGTTCCAGACCCACATTGGGCTCCTTACTCAGCAGGGAGCCTGCTTTTCCCTCTGCCTACTGTTCCTGCTGCCTGTACTCTCTCTCCAACAAATAATAAATAAACAAAAAAAATTAAAAAAGAAAGAAACAAACAGAATATGGAGTCTGGGAGATTTTAGTCACTCACTTATAAATAAAGATCTAAATGTCAGAACCAGGATCAATGTAGGCAGTCCGATCTAATGGCCATCCTTCTTATCTGCGTTGGCTAGTATATTTACTCCTTACAATTTTATTTTCACTTTATTTGTATGTAGGACTTTGGCAGGCATTTACATTTTTGAGGAAAGAGTTAAAAGCACAACTCTGACAGCAGTTTGAGAAATAGGAGAGATGAATATTTAAAGGCAGTGAGATCTGAACAATTTTATTTCATTATTTATTTATTCATTCATGCTAGCTAGGGGAATATAGTGGGACATGTTCCTTACTTTCCTGAAGCTTGCAGTGTAATGAATTTAAAGACATAAAAAAGCACAGACACTCTTTGGTTTTTATCAGCAAACATTGGTCTTTTTCCATAAGAATGTTCAAATGAGGAGATTTTTCTATCCCTGATATAATTGTAAACCAAAAGCGTGTTTTCTGGTTTGTCTCCTAGAGAAAAGAAATGAGATTTATTTTCAGCTGAGGTTATAGGAGATAAGGATTTAGGAAATTGAAATTCAGTACAAAAGGTAATCAAAGTAACACATTCTAAAAAAACAAAAAATATTTTTATAATAATTTTCTATGTTTAACTTATTTTTCTTTACAGTTGAGAAGATGCTTAAAACAATGAACCCCAGACATATAGGAATTGATCTGAACTTGCTTGGGTTAGATTTTGGTTATTGCTTTTATAATGAACTACTTGTACAAATGATTTAAATCACTAGGTACTTTCAGGCTTTTAACATTTTAGAATAAAAATTTTAGAATAAAATTTACCACTATGTAATGGAGAATTTAAGTTAATAAGAAATATTGATATTCAGCACCATGACAATTTAATAACTATTTGTCTCTTAGTATGTTGGCCACAAAAAGTTGAAATAATGAGAGATAAAAAGTATCAGAATTCCAAAATTAATTCTTTTTTGTTTTTGTTTGTTTTTCTTTTTTTTCACAGATATGTTTATTTTATTTTTTCAGTGTTACAAGATTAATTCTTCATGCACCACACCCAGTGTTCCATGCAGTTCGTGCCCTCCTCAATACCCACCACCAGGCTGCCCAACCCGCCCCCCCCAAAACCCTCAGTTTGTTGCTCAGAGTCCACAGTCTCTCGTGGTTCATCTCGCCCTCTGATTTCCCCCCATTCCCTCTTCCCTTCCTTCTCACAATGCCCTCCATGTTTTTCTTTATGCCCAGCATGTAAGCGAGACCATAAGATAATTGGCTCTCTCTGCTTGACTTATTCCAAAAATTCTAAAAATTACTGCTCTTTCACAACCAGTAAGGGGAATAAAGCAAAAGGCATTTTAACAGTGAGTCTTAGTTCTAAGACTCTTTATCTACTGTATTTTGCAAAGTTCACAAATTCTCCCTATATTCTCTGATAGATAAAAAAAAATCACCGTTGATAGCTGTCTTTTATTAGTTTTAGAGGTATTTTCACTAACTTGATTAAATCTCAGTGAGTAACAGAAACACTCAAGCGGCCAGCTCAGTTTGTAGTGTGAGGATTGGGATATCAGTCACTGCAATGGGCTAGCATTACTTTGGCTGCATCTAATACAAATAACCAATAGGGATATATGGATATATTTTTCTCACTTTACAAGGAGCCCAGAGAGAGAGTGCAGGACCAATGGAGCTGCTCCACAATGCTGTCAGGGGTGGAGGCCCTGCTGTTTGTTCATTCTGCCGTCCTTAGCATGTTGGTTTCCTCGCTCTGCCTTTGAATCTGCTCCACTACAGTCCCCCGTCCACAATCCAGCATGAATATAAAAGAACAAAGAGCAGACGATAAGGATGTGCCTTTTCCTTTTGGGCACAAATACGATCCTGTTAACACATATGTCCCTTAACTTGCTTTTCCTAAAAACTTAATAAACAAAATATTGAGATATTATTTCATGGTAATACATAGAGATTTACCAGGGAAAAACCAGTGTAATGGGGCACCTGGCTAGCTCACTCAGTGGAGCTCTGCCTTTGGCTCGGTTATCATCCCAAGGTCCTAGGATCAAGCCCCGTGTCGGGCTCCTCCCTGCTTTATGGGAGTCTGCTTGTTCCTCTCCTTCTGCTTCTCCCCCTGCTCATGCTCCCTATCTCTCTCTCTCAAAATACATAAATAAATAAAATCTTAAAAAAATGCCAATGTACTCTTAGTGTGCACGTAAATGTTTTAAAATTTTCCATGTATTTCAGCCATATTGCAAGGAATACACTTCAGTATGTCTTTGCTTTCTTGAGTGAGTGTATCTTTTAGGTAAATTTTTGAAAATAGAATGTCTAGGTAAGAGGATATAATATTTTAAATTTTGAAAGACATTGTCAGAATGTCCTCCAAATGTTTTATTGATTCCTAATTCTAACAGCAATGCCATTCTTTCACAGATATTTCAATGATAATTGTTTTCAAACTTGTTATACTTGCCAATTTGATAAATAGGAATGAAATTCATTATTTCAATTGGCACTTTAAAAATATTTCTTGAGGGGTGCCTTGATGGCTCAGTCAGTGAAGCTCTGCCTTCAGCTCAGGTCGTGATCTTGAGGTCCTGGGATCAAGTCCTTCGTCTGACTCCCCACCTTCTTGCTGCCCTGCTCCTCTCCCCTTGCCCCCCGCCCCCTGCAGATGGGTGCTCTCTCTCTCTCTCTCTCTCAAATAAACAAATAATAAAATCTTTAAAAATTGTTTTCTGAATGAGTGAGCATAAGTCTTGAATGTTTTGGAGCCATCGTATTTTCATTTTTGTTCTTATGTTGTTTGCATGGCTTAGAGTGATACAAAATCATCCTACTCATTTCAGTATAGGCTTTGGAATTATTTTTGTGATTTTAACATAATTATTCGCTTTCTTTAGAAATGTAAAGAAAAAACAAAGCCTTGACTCTGAATCTAAGTTGCAACACTTATCACCTATTGTGATGGCTGACTTTGTGTGTCAGCTTGATTGGGCCACGAATCACCCAGATATTTGGTTAAATACTGTTCTTTGGTATATCAGTGAGAGAATGTTTCTGGGTGAGACGGACATTTGAATTTGTAGACCAAGTAAAGTAAGTTATCCTTCCTAATGTGGCTGAGCTGCATCCAATCTGTTGACGGCCTGAATAGAACAAAAAAATAAATAAGACAGAACCCTTCCTGTCTCTGACTCTCTTGGATCTGAAACATCAGTCTTTTCTTATCTCTGACTTTGCACTTGACCTGGAACCTATGTCATGGATCTCCAGGTTCTCAGGCCACTGAACTTGGACTGGAACCACACTATTGGCTCTCTTGGGTGTTCAGCTTGCCAGTTGAAGATCTTGGGATTTCTCCACCTCCATAACCACGTGAACCAATCTCTTATAATAAACCTCTTCCTATATGTTCTATTGGTTCTGTTTTTCTGGAGACTCTGACTGGCATAGAATTTGGTACCAAGAGTGGTTTTGGAGGAATAGAATCTTACTGATGAGTTTTCTGAATTTGTTCTAGAGTTTCTGGATTTGATTCTCTAGTCTGATTAGATTTAAAAACACTTTAAATGTGTTTTTATTAATAATGTTTTATATTTATATATATTATGTTTAAATTTTGTTAATTAATTAATTAAACAAAATATATACTATGTTTAAATTTATAAATTAAATTTAAATTTAAATAACTTAAATTAAATAAATGTTTAAATTTATATATATTATTTAATAATAATTAATAAATGTGACTCTATTTCCAGCAAAGAGAGCATTGATAGTCCATGGCATGTTCTAGCAATAAGGATACATAAATTATCTCCATTGAATACTCTTAGCCAACCACTTATAAGAAGGAAGGAGTTGGATGACTATGTATAAGATACTTTCAAACATTTTTGGAAAACTAACAAATATAATGAGATTGATTGGTACCTCCTAATGTCCCTAGACAAGGTAAAGGAAAAGCTCAGGGATTCCAATTCCCAGCTGAGTGTGTGTCCTGAAGGGGACCCTTGTCTCTTGCAGTCACAGAGCTGAGTGGCTGAAAATCAACACAAACCTCATCCTGCCTCTGGCTTAATTACAGTACAAATTGAACTCACAGTCTGTCAGGATACATACTGTTAATGTGAAGGCATTGATTGGGAAAGAACAAGAGAAGGATCTACAGCACATCCAGGTCTTTGCCACTGGGCCATACAATCCAGCATATCCAGTGGTGCTTAAAGTGTCAATGGCAGATAAGAATTCTGTTTGGAAACTTTGCAGACACCTATAAGTGACTTATAATGCATGCTCTTTAGCTCTTTAGGATTTTGAAGCAAGGCCTTGCCATAATCTACAGATAACTATTCTCTTTTTGAGAAATAGCACTTGGCCTGCTACTGGGCCTAAGCAGAGACTGAACTTTTCACCTTGGGTTATCAAGTTACTGTGTCACCTCAGCTTTCCATCATGGACTGGGTGTTATCTGACCCACTAAGCCATCAGGTTGGATGTGCACAGCAGCACTCCACTACCCAGTGGAAATGGTACACGTGATTGGGCCTGAGCAGGCTCTGAAGACACAAGTAAGTTACATGAAGAAGTGGCCCCAATGCCCACGATCTCCACTTTTGCTACACTACCTTCTTTCTCCCAGCCTGTACCTATGGCCTCATGGGAAGTTCCTTCTTATCAATTTACAGAGGACAAAAAGACTCAAGTCTTGTTTGCAGATGGCTCCACAGGATATGCAGGCATCACTCAAAAGTGGACAGCTGCAAGACTGTAGGGTGCAGACTTGGACTGGAACTTGGGCCATCAGATCTTCTGGCTCTCAGACCTTTGAACTCAGACTGGAACTTTACCATTGACTCTCCTATGTCTTCGGCTTGCCAATTGCAGACCTGCTGACTTTTCAGCCTCTACACTTGTGTGAGTCAATATCCCATATTTTATATGCAGATATAGGAATAGATATACAGATAATCTCCAACCTATTGGCCCCATTTCTTGGGAGAACCTTGACCAATACACTCTTAAACCATATTACTAAGAATATGAAACAGTTGCAAAACCAACCACATGACTCCTCAAAAACAACTTCCTGGCATTTAATGTTATATATAACTATAAGAAATTTTTATGAGTGTGTATGTTTTCCCACATGTGTATACATATATAGGTGTGTGTGTAGATACATTATATGTAAATAATATGTAACTACTTCTAAATGTATGTATGTATACACACATATGTGAACATACATAAACACTTAGATGAGAATTTTGTTCAATCTTTCATATAAGCATGGGGCATGGGGAGAGACAGAGACAGAGAAGAAACAGAGACAGAGAGCTGGAGACAGAATAAGAGACAGGGCAAGAGATAGATCTTTTTCTTTGTGCTTTTATATAGTTGTAATATTTTTATTCAGCATACTTTTTATTATTTTAATAACTGTTTAACCTGATACCATTTTTTATTTCACATTTGTTTTTATTTTTTTACTTGTGGATTTTGTAATTAGAACAAGTCAAGAGTATTTAGTTGGAGAATAATCGTTCATTATTTACTTATTGATTATAAAGTTTTCATTTTTGTTTTTTAAAATAATAATAACATAAACTTTTCCATCTTATATGTTACAATATTTTTTCCAGGTGCTTATTATATTTTGACTTAGGTTACTATTTTTTGAAGTTCTTTTTTTTTTTTTTTTTTTTAAAGATTTTATTTATTTGACAGAGAGAAACACAGTGAGAGAGGGAACACGAGCAGAGCAGAGGGGATGGTAGCGGGAGAAGCAGGCTTCCCGCCGAGCAGAGAGCCCTATGTGGGGGCTCGATCCCAGGCCCCTGGGATCTGACCTGGGCCGAAGGCAGACGCTTAACGACTGAGCCACCCAGGCGCCCCCTATTTTTTGAAGTTCTAACACAAGGATGTCAAAATGTGCTAAGGATGTACTGTAGTCCTAAACTTTTGCTCTCATGATTAACACCATTCAGACCCAAGCAAATTGCTCATACACATCCTTCACCAATGTCATGAAAACAAAAGACAATGCATCCAAATGTCATGCAGGTCTTTAGGTCAGAAACCAACACTGTTTTGAACTATAGTCAGAATCTGAGCAGTAGAAATCCTTATGTAAGTAAAAAACAAGTAACAGACATCAAATTTTTCCTTTCAGATGGCATAGGTGGAATATATTCTTGCATAACAAAATATTGTTTCTCAATATTAGCCAAGATCTAGTTTCTGTCTTTTCTTTGTATTGCAATTCATGGTTCTGAGCTACTCAAATATTATTAAGGTATTCCCAACAGTTATTTGGCAGCTGAGAAATATTTTGCAGTTAAATATTTCTTTATATATAGTTATATATATGTAGGCATGGATATTTTTATACACATAGGTATAGACATAACATGCATAAAGCATAATACCGATTTTTTACATGGTCAAGAAGATGGTATGAACACTAAAATTGTGAATTGCTTTATTTTTGTAAAAGTATAAATAAGATTTCATTAAGTTATAACAAGAAAATTGACATTTACAGAATTTCATCCAGATCCAATAATTTTGATATATAAGCTCATATATTAAAATATTTAGATATAAGATATGTGAGCTAAATTTGTACTCTAGCTGTAGGCCTAAAAGGCAGATCTGCTTAATCTGTGTTACTTATATTACTAGATTGTAGGAAGTATTAAGAGAAAACATTTCACTGATCAGAATGGTGACATCACCACTTTTGTTTATGCAAGTGGGCTTCAAGACCAAAAAAAAATGACAATAATAAGAAAAAGATATGGAAAGAGAAAAAACTGGTGGTACCATTTCTTTCAAAAAGAGGTTTAACAATCTGTAGGTTCTTTAAAATTAAAATTCAATTTAATTAACATATACTGTATTATTAGTTTCAGAGGTAGAATTTAGTGGTTTATTAGTTGCATACAACACCCAGTGCTCATCACATCAAGTGCCCTCTTTCATGCCCATAACCCAATTACCCCATCCCCCCTCCACCTCTCCTCCAGCAACCCTCAGTGTTTCCTATAGTTAAAAGTCTCTTATGGTTTGCCTCCCTCTCTGTTTTCATCTTATTTTATTTTTCCTTCCCTTTCCTTATGTTCATCTGTTTTGTTTCTTAAATTCCACATAGGAGTGAAATCACATGGTATTTGTCTTTCTCTAATGGCCTTATTTAGCTTAACATGATACCCCTTGTTCCATCCAGGTTGCAAATTTGTAGACTTTCATCACTAGTTTCCCTTGGAGACTTAATCACACTTTACCTTTGAGAGGAATCTTAAAGTTCTAGAATCTACTGGGACTACTGCAGTTTGCCTAAGGGGAAAGTCTTTTGTTTTTTTCTTTGTTTGTTTTTTTTATAATGGATCTAGAATTTTGAATGTCTATAAACTAAGGAAAGAACCTGGTCTTTCAGCTGACCTACATTCTTCACATGAGTGGGTTGAGATTTGCTCAGGGCTAACATTTGTTCAGATTTGTTGAGCATAACTTCTGTCAAACTTAGCTTTGAGTCTTCGTTTTCATATTCAAGTTTTAGCAACGAATTCTGAGGCTGCAACAAAAGTCATAGGTGTGGATGACTTATAAAGTCCCTATTTGCCCTGGCAACCTCCCCAGCTTCTGTACTACTACTACAATTTGCACTTAAAATGAATGTCATATACTTTAGTTCTTTTTTAAAAAACATACTATTTTGAGAGGTACCTGGGTGGCTCAGCTAGCTGAGCCATGGACTCTGGATTTCGGCTCAGGTCCTGATCTCGATGTTCTTGGATCAAGCCCCGGGTCTCGCTCCGGGTTCAGAGCAGAGTTTGCTTGTCCCTCTCCTTCAGGTTTTCCCCTTGCTTGCTCACATGCTCTCCCCCCCCCCCCGCCTTTCGCCTTTCTCTCAAAGAAGTAAAAATCTTAAAAAATACTATTTTGGTTAAAATTTCGAGTCATTATTATGTGATAAACACACATAATAATGTGTGTTTATTAATTAATTAATAATGTTAATATTAATTAATTAATTAATAATACACTTATCATATATTATTTCAAGAATCTTGATGGAATATTGGTAAAAATTAATGAGCTGTTTAAAGCTTACAACCTAAAGCCAGGCTTTTTGGACTAAAATTTCCCCTGTCTAGCTTCATTGCCTAGACAAGCTACTTACCCTCTCTGAACCTATCTATATTCCTCAGCTGAAAATGAGAAAATAATAGCACCTTTTTCATAAGACAATTGTAAGGATTATTTAAGATGGTATTTGTTAACGCTCAGAACGGTCTGGTACATAAATCGTCGTTAGCTATTATTTTAATTACTCTGTGGTGATATTGGTTATGTTTGCTTGTTGACTGGTTTCTTGCTTTACTGGAGACACCATAAAGCCAACAATTCATTTTAAGTCTCTTATTATCTTTGTGCAAACTAGAACCATGCAATTAAATCTTTACAAATCAGTCTAATTTAGCTATGTAGAGAGATAGATTTATGGAAAAATTTGGATTTACAAGCTTGCCAAAAGAAGTTATTGACTTAACAAAAGTCACTGCCAGGTAAATAAAGTATTACTCACCAATAGGAAACTCCATTTATGGCCACAGGTAATAAACTTTTCTAATATAGCTCCATCACTTAAACATTAAACCTTTAAAAATAGGGATGCCTGGGTGGCTCAGCTGGTTAAGCATCTACCTTCAGCTCAGGTCATGATCCCAACATCTGGGCATAGAGCCCCACATCTGGTTCCCTACTGGAGGGGTGAGAGTGGCTGCTTCCCCCCTGCCCCTCACCCTGCTCATGCTCTCTCTCACGCAAATAAATAAAATTAAAAAAAAAATTTAAACCTTCTAAAAATAGTGAACATTCAATTGACTATTCAAGAATATTTTTAAAAAGATTCTCTTTATTTATTTGACAGAGAGAGAGATCACAAGTAGGCAGAGAGGCAGGCAGGGGGGGGGAAGCAGGCTCCCCACTGAGCAGAGAGCCCAATGCGGGGCTCCATCCCAGGACCCTGAGATCATGACCTGAGCTGAAGGCAGAGACTTTAACCCACTGAGCCACCCAGGTGCCCCTCAAGACCTTTTTTTGCAAGAAATAAAATACTTCCAAAATTAGAACTGCTAATATTTTAGAGATTTAGATAACCTCAGCATCCACAGCAAATTATTATTAATGATATGTGGGGTAACAGGGTAACATTAACCTACCATATTGCTATATGTAAATGGTGATCCCTTTTGATTGATAAGTTTAATCTAATGTAATTTGAAATAATAAATTATAAAAATAAGAAATATTTTCCTATTGATTAAATATTAAAATTTTTTTCTCTTTAAAAAGGGGTAGTCTCTTTCGTGGATAATAATATTCTCTAAAATGTTTTCTGAGAGTTAATTATAAAGCTAATAATAAAAGCTAAATCTTATCAGCTCTTAATTTTTGGCACACAAGTTCATTGCACTGATTAAAGGGACACAAGCATAATATCAAGCAGTATTCTTAATATGATTGCCACATTAACATATTTATTTATAGTAAAGTAGAAAATATTAAGTTTGAACATTGCAGAAACTCATTGACCATTCCTTCTCTTTTTTATGTTTTTTTCTTTTCTTTACAAGTCTGAGTGTCTTTTTTTTTCTTTCTTTTTAATGATAGCCTTTGAACTGGAATCATCTTTAGGGTGCACTGAATTGCTATTATATAGCTCAGCAGGGACCTTTAACAACTTCTGTAGGGCACCTAATATGAAACATCAATTTGTTACATTGACAAAATGACTCATTTGTTGCTTTGCTCTATGTTGCCTTATTTTGACTTTTGCATTATTATTTTTATTCAGATGGTAAATCACAGTATATTGTGATGGAACATCACTAATTTTCAGTGAAGGATCACATATATATCCACGTCATTAATAATAGAAATTTCTTAATATCATCATTAAATAAATAAGATACTGCAACTCCTTTTTTTCCACACCAAATTTAATTTTCAGGCAGTATCTTTATAGATTTTATCAGGACATAAAAGTCAGATATGAATTCTTATTCAAATTCAGGAAGAATGGCCAATAGTTTTCAGTAAATGACTACGCCTTATATTTGAGTTAGTAAATTTTCAATAAAATAACAATTGTAGTTAGAATAGTGCCATATACACTTATATAGCCATAGCCAAGTTCAATAGTGCATTTCCTCTATAACTTGCCCACTTCCTCCCCACGTTAATCACAACAGATCAGAAGAAAATTTCAAACAACATTTCATGTGTAACTATCCCATGTGTCTATCTAAAACTAAGTACATTCCTTTATAAACAACCACAATTTCCTACCAAAATTGATAGTAATTCATTTGTTAATATTAAATACCCAGTCATTATTTATAGTTCTTAAATTATTACAATTTAATCAAAATATAAAAACCAAAATATGGAAAAATCAATCATACCAAAAAGTTCACATGTCTGTCTCTTTAAAATCAATTTCTTTCTTTGCTATCCAACTTCAGGCAATCATTGATCAGTTTTAGATTCCTTCTCTTAACCTTTCTCTAGAATATCACATAAATGAAAAAAAATACGTAGCTTTTTGAGTCTTATAGCTTAGTAAAAATCATTTGACCATATATGTTGGATCTATTTCTGCACCCTCTATTCTGTTCCATTTGTTCATCTGTCCATCTACATCAATCCTACATTTGTTGGTTACCAAATGTTATGTCTTAAAATCAGGGAAGGGGAAGTTTTCAAGTTCTTACTTTTGAAAGTCTTTTTGAAGGTAGAGAGAGTTTTCTTGATCCTTTATAATTTCAGTTAGTGTTACAATTAGCTTTTACAAAGAATATACACATACACACACAAAATATGCTTGGATTTTGATTGGGATTGCATTGAATGCACAAATAAATTGGGTGAGAATTAAAACCTTAACCATATTTGGTATTTTGATTCAATTCATTCATTCATGAACATAGTTTCTCTTTCCACTTATTGAAGCTTCTATTATTTCTATTATCAAAGTTTTGTGGTAGTCAGCATATAAATCTTATACATATTTTTAGCCAAATACCTAGATATTTCATGTTATATGTTGCTATTATAAAGATATTTATTTATTTTAGGTAGAGAGAGCAGAGGAGCAGAGGGGGAGGGAGAGGGTCAAGCAGTCTTGGAGTGAGTGCAAACCCCTCACAGGGCTCATTCTCAAGACCCTGAGTTCCTAACCTTGAGATCCTGAGCTGAACTGAAATCAAGTCAGTTGACACTCAAGTGACTGAGCCATCCAGCCTCTCTGATATATTGCTATTATAAATGGTATTTTAAAAATTTTAAACTTCCAATTGTTCTTTGCTAGTGTTAAAAATACAAATGATTTTTTAAAACTGACTTTGTATATTGTGACGTTGACAATATACTTAACAGTTCTAGGAGCTTTTTCAATTTTTTTGTATTTTCTAGGTAAATAATCAAGTCATAAGTAAATAGGAAAAATTGTATTGCCTCTTTTTCAACACCCATCATTTTATTTATTTCTTCTCTTATTGGATTGACTGGTACCTAAGATTTCTCTCAATTTTAGGGGAAAAAATCATTGCCTTTATCATTACATATGATGCTAACTTTAGGGTTTTCATAGATGCCTTTTATTACATTGAGGAAGTGCCCTTATAGTCCTTTTTTTTTTTTCTGAGTTTTTAATATGAAGAGATGTGGAAAATTATCAAATGTTTTTTCTGCATCCATTGAAATGGTCCTAATTGTTCTCCTTCTTTAGCTTGTTGATAGGGTGAATTACACTGGTTTACTTTTAACAAATGTTTCACCAATCTTGCACGCTTTGGATAAACTTCTTGGTCATAATACATTATTTTTTAAATAGATTACTGATTTGATTATTAATGTTTCATTATGGATTATTGAATGTATGCCCATGAAGGCTATCTTTTTTTTCTTGTAATATCTTTGATTTGATATCAATGTAATGTTAATGTCATAAAAAGTTTTTAGAAATCCAATTAATTTAATAGATAAAAAACTATTCAGATTATTTATGTCTTCTTAAAGTTTTAGAAGTTTGTGCATTAAAAATTTATTTCATACGTCCTTGTAATGTCTGTTAGAAGTAAAAGTTTAATTTTATAATAAACTCTTGACCTGCTCTTCAAAGTGGTTTTCCATTTTCTAATTTCAGCAGTAATGTTAAACCCACCAAGTGAAATTATTTTTCTGCTGTTGGTTTTTTTTTAATCTCTAGAAATTCTTAGTTATTGTTTATGATCACCTTTTTCTCATTTGTTTCTATTTACTTGTAAACTGATGTGCATTTTTAATAATAGTTGTTTGAAGATCTTGTCTACTAATGACGTCCCTCTGTCACTTCTGAGGCTATCCGTATTACTGAGTTTTTACCTGATGATGTGGAACATGTTGCTACTGATTTACAAACTTAGTAATTTTTCACTGGATGTTACACATTATGAATTACATTTTTGAATGTTTAGATTTGTTATCCTCTTTTAAAGACTGTTGAAGTTTATTTTGAGTAAGCTTTAACCCTTCAAATTCAAACAATAGGTTGTTTTTAAGCTCCGCTGTTGTAGTCTTTAAAGTTAGTTTGGAACTTGTACTGAGAAGTTACTTTTCCTGTTTTTTGACTAAATGCCAAGTACTCAGCAGGGTACTCCATTCTGCCTGGTAGGAACTCAAACATTTCCCAGACCTTTATGAGTCTTGGAATTATTCAATTGATAACTTTCTCTGCAGTTTTTGGTTGTTGTTTAGCCAACCGCACAGAGCTTCACCCTATACCTCTGCAGATTAGTATTGAGCTGAAGATTTGTGGTACCACTACGTATACTTCTGAGGTATTTCTCTGTATGGATCCCTTTTCATAAATACCCAGCCCTGAAATTTATCTGCTTCAACTTCCCTGACTCTTCATGTCTATTCTCATCAGCAAGTCACCTGTGTTCTTCCAGGATTTCTCTGCCCTGTGTTGCAGTTAGTGTAATTGTGTGTCTAAGTAGAAGACGGAGGTAAATGTGTATTTAGTAGATTGAGGTCATTTTTCCACTGAGGTTACATCAAAACCTTGTCAAAGAAAGTAAAGTATGGCTTTTAAATGATAAGTATGTGTGATTTCAATTAATGCCCAATATTACTTTTTTTTTGCTTCTCATTTTGTCTTAAACTTCTTATGTGACTTAACACATATGTATGTATGTCACAGTTGAAACTATACAAACAAACAAACAAAAAAATAAACTATACAAACAAAAATATGTGATAACAGACATTTTCAAAGTATTTTATTGACTGCTTTTGCCTGGGTGGTGCCGTGGGTTAAGCAACCAACTCTTGATTTTGGCTCAGGTCATCATTTCATGATTTAATGACCTGAGACAAAATCTCACGATCACGAGATCCAGCCCAGTAGGGCTCCATGCTCAGGGGAATCTGCTTGAAATTCTCTCCTTCTGCCTCTCCCCCAACTTGCATACCCTCACGTGCACCACTCTCTCCCAAATCTCTCTCTTTAAAATAAATAAATCTTAAAAAAAAAAAACCTGTGACATTATAGCTTATTTTTATCTTTTATTATTGCATTTATTTAATAAGAATTTTTTTTTTCTTATTAGAGTAACTTCTGAATGCAAAAAACTTTTATGCTAGTTCCTGTGAAAAACAGGAGGAGATACATTGAGTAGCAGAAATATTTTCCTCTGAGACTCACCATAGTTTCATTAAGAATTTAACTCTATATCTTGCCCCTTTTAATAGAATGGACCACTTGAGAGAGGAGTGAGGAAAGTGGCAGAGAACTCTTATGTGTGATTATAATACAGGGCCGAATGAAATAAGTACGACTATAAAAATACACATAATCTCTCTGTGAGGGCATAGAATGTATAGTAAATTTAAATGGAGAAATAGGAAATGACTTCAGGGTGATGTCATGGCTGTCCAGTCTTCGAAGAATAAAGTTTTGAAAAAAACAAATAATATCATGTGAGAGTATAAACAACATTGTACTTTTAAAATACATGTATGTCTCCATAGCTCTATTACCCTGCATGGACTGATATGACAAAATTAAACTTGAATAAAACAGTTTAGGGTCCAACATGGAAAAAGTAATAAAAATGAGAGTAATAAGAAGGGTAAGTGCTAGAATATGGTACAACATTTTTTGAAAAAAATCTGGGAAAGAATTATAGTCCTCTTCTATTCATTTTACATGATTAGTACACAATGTATGGGAATAGTGGTAAGATTAATAGTAAGAGTGGAGACCACAAATGTCTTTGCAGGAAATGACAAACCTTAGTAGAGTCAAATATTATAATTAAAAAAAAAACAATTGTATTGATATGGTTAATACACATTCTATCAAGAATTATTAAACGTATATGCTACTAAAAAAATCTGTGAATATATAGAGGTAGGTGAATTTAAATAATAAATTAAGAACAAGTTTTATTAATTTGGAAACTGAAACAGAGTGCTTTTTGCCAGAATGACATCTTTAATGTAAGATATCTCAAAAATAGGAAGAAAGATGAAAAGCTAACGGTCAGTTAGTTCAAAAGGAAGCAAAACATTAATTAATCCCTTAAGAATCATTGAAAAAAATAAAATCAGGCTAAGTTTGGATTATTTATGTAGTTAGAATCTCAAAAAGTCCAAAGAGAAATGGAAATCCTGACAGTTTCCTACATACTCAATTAAACACACACACACACACACACACACACACACACACACACACACACCCTATTTTTTTGGATAAGATTCCATAACTAGTTGCAAAAAGATAATAAATTTAAAGATATGCAAGTTTATGACTATATTCAGAAAATAATACCTTGCAAATGGCTATAATCATTTATAGCTCTATTGGTATCTGAATTATTTGTATTTGTGTCATTTCATCTTGCTAATAGAAGACCTAGCCACAGATTGAGGCAATTCTCCAAGTTCTTATTTGTTTCTATCATTTTCACTGAACTTACTGCTATGTTGGTAAGTGTTTAATCTGGCTATGGAAAGAACAATGGATGCTTCTGCATTTCCCAGCCACACTCTGTCTATATGAGGCCGTGTGACTATGGCTGATGGACTACTTATATAAATGCTATACACTTCAAGGAATGTTCCACTCAAGCTCATGTGACAACCTCTAATCCTTATTTATTTTTCAGATGCAAAGGATCCAGTGGGAAGACTTGAGAATTTACTAGATAGAAGGTGAATGGATTCCTAAATTACTACCTGGAATCTGGCTGTCATGGGTGGATTGGACTGACCTCTGAGTGAGAAATAAATTTTTTAAAGATTTATTTTAAAAGAGATTTTGGGCTTGTCTGTTTCAGCACCAGCATCCTCTGATACCATGAAAAGAAACATAATAATTTTACATAAAAATAATAATTTTACATCAGTTAGTCACTGTGTATTGTAGCTAATGTTTGCGTCAATGTTAAGAAAAAAGTAAAAACTGGATGGAGCTTGGAAAGGGGTGAAAGGATAAAGATGAGAATAGAATATCAGCCTTAAAAGAAAACCCAAAAGAACGGATTTTACCTATGGAAAGATTACAATTTTGTATCTACAAGAATATTTTGGGCTACTCATCAGAGCCATCAATCAAGCTAAAAATAATTAAGCTATTAGAGACTATTAAAAATAATAAAATCTTATTTAGCATCAAGAAGCTGATAAGATACTAAAGAAATAATCTATGACCTAGCCAAATCTAATGGATGTGGAAATACAGAATGGCAACATCACTCCCTCTATCTTGAAGACAGTTTACAAATACAGTGAATTTAAGCTTTGTTTTAAGTGTTAGAAGAAAATGTCTAGCATTTGCCTACAGTGGAAAATCAAAAGGCAAAAATTCTAAAGATTAATCAACTCTAAAAATAAGAAAAAGGAAAATGAACAAACCCAAAGAGTAGGTGAATGGAAATATTAAGAAGTAAAATTAACAAAATGAAAAACCTACAAAATGGAATCAATAAAGTCTAAAGTTGGCTCATGTCAGGAGAATCTAATAAAACAGACTAACCATCAGTGAGATTTAATAAATTAATACATGATATAATGAACAAATTTATGCTGATTAATCTGAAAGTTTGTACAAAATAGACAAATCTTTAGAAGAACACAAGTCACACATTGACAAAGGAAGAACTATAAATTCTAAATAATGCTATAATTGAATTAAATCAATAGTCGAAAATCTTATTTGAAGAAAACTCTTAGTCTATATTGTCATTGGTAATATTTTAATTTCTAGAGGCATATGGTTTAATCTAATACCAACTGTTCTGGGAAATAGGAAAAGAGCATGTATACCAACTGTATTGATAAGATTAGCGTGGCCTTAATATAAAAAACAAAAATAACACATGAAAATAAATTTACATTTTCCTCGATTAGTAAACATCTGCAAGACTGCAATTCCATTCTATTCCATATAAATATTCTAATTGCTGAGAAACTGTGCATAGGGGAAAAAAGTAGAGATGGGAGGTAAGAAAGCAATTGTTTAACAAAAATCTTATAAAGAAACTATTATCTTGACAATGAAAAGGGGGTAATACGTGAAATAATCAATTTACGAATTTTGAACCATTAAAAAGTATGCGAAATGTAAAAATAACAGATCTCCTGATATGCACAGGTATTAGGTAACAAGAAATGAAACAATTTAACACCGCTTTTTAGAGTGTGGGTTCAAGCATTAGTCTGATTGCCTGAATCAAAACTTGCCTGAATCAAGACATACATAATGTATGTAATGTCTTACATACATTAACTGAATGACCTTGGAGAATTTTCTAAAATTCTCTGTGTCTTAGTTTCCTCATGTGTAAAATGAAGATAATCATGTTATATACATCTTAAGATAGTTGTGGAGATTTAATAGTCACTGGTTGTAAAATGCATTGAACAATTACTGGAAAACATATGGCATTTCCTCCAAACTTGAAATTTGCCTGGTGTCATTCCTTAAACTTTGGCTCCTTCTGAATTCTCCATTGCTGTCCATGCCTCCTGGCAACAACTATAAAGAAATTAGATTATAATTTTTATATGCATTATTCTGCAATCTTGTCAATTACTCTTCCACAATGATTTTAGGGAAGTCTTCTTTGTATCTATCTATCTATCTATCTATCTATCTATCTATCTATCTATCTATCATCTATCTATCTATTTATTTAAATTTTTATTATATTTTTTTCAGTGTTCCAAGATGCATTGTTCATGCACCACACCCAGTGCTCCATGCAGTATGTGCTCTCCTCACTACCCACTACCAGGCTTGCCCACCTTCCCACCCACCTCCCCTCCAAAACCCTCAGTTTGTTAAGCAGAGAGAGTCAATTATCATATGGTCTCACTTATGTGTGGAGCATAAGGAAAAATACGAGGGCATTGAGAGAAGGAAAGTAAGAGCGAATTGGGAGAAAACGGAGGGGGAGACGAAATATGAGAGACTGTGGACTCTGGGAGGTGTCTTTTTAAGACATCTGATCTCAAACTCTTACTTACCCATGGAATTCCACACCATTATTCATCATTATTATTTTCTTCCTGTAGATGTTTTGCTTAACACTGTTTGTCCCATATTACATAGTTTTCTTTACATTTAGAATGTTTCCCATTTTATAACAATTGAAATTCTGTACTTTCTCCCAAGTATCTTTCTTTAGGAGCCCTTGGCAACTAATCTGACCTCATATCAATCCATTGTTTTGTTAGTGCCTTTTTGTAAAGTGCTTGTAATGCACTATCACTTATTTTTTTTTAAATCAGATATTCTTAGGTAGTTTGTTTTTCTAACTATAGCTCTTACTCTTGGAATCCATGATAAAACAACATTTTTATGTTTCTACACATGTGCATTTTTCAAAGCAGTATTATTTTTATGCTCAGAGTCAATAAGCAAAATGATGGTAAAGATATTTTCAAAGTAACAAGACTATTTAAATACACACCCTTTAGCATAACTTTACTCATCACCCCAGGAGTATTTTGATTTAGAAGGCTCTATTCTACCAATCCCTTGCTAGGTAGCTTTGGGCAAAGCTACCTTTACACTTTACACTTCTGCATCTCACTGTCATCAGATGAACTAAGCATTGTGCTGGACAAGCCAGGGAACTTCAAAATTTTCCAATAATAGATTTTGAAACTGTTCACCATTCCTCAACTCAGCAAATAACACCTCAATGAATGAGTGCATGTATGTCCCTTTATGGGTATGTGTGGAAGTTTTCCCGAGATACATACTTAGGATTGGAATTTCTGAGTTATGGAGTACATTTTTTTAAAGACTTTATCTATCTATCTATCTATCTATCTATCTATCTATCTATCTATCTATTTATTTATTATTTTATTTGTGACACAGAAAGAGAGAGAGAATGAGAGGGGAGGGGTCAGAGGAAGAAGCAGGCTCCCCCTGAAGCAGGGAGCCCGATGTGGGACTCGATCCTACGACTCCGGGATCATGACCTGAGCCGAAGGCAGTTGCTTAACCTACTGAGCCACCCAGGCACCCTCTGGAGTTCATTTTTATTTAATTTGAGTAAGTAGAGTCATATTGTCTTCTAGTGACTACACCAGTCAATAGGGATTGAGGGTTCATGTATAGACATATCCACACTAGCACTTAGCATTTTCAACTATCAGATTGGTTAGCTGTGGCATGACACCTTCTTTCTTTGATTACTAAGAAACTCTAACAACTGTTAGATACTTAGCATTTTAGTTTACTTCTGTAAACTGCTCTTCTTTGGACATTTTTTCCCCTATTCATTACAGCTAAAAAGTGAAACAATCTGTATCAATTTCTTAGGGCTTCTGTAACAAAGTAGCACAGACTGGATGGGTTAAAACAACAGATATGTATTATCTCACAGTTTCTGAGGCTTGCACTCTGAAATCAAGGTGTCTGCAGGGACTTGCTCCCTCTGAAAACTATAGGAAAGTGTTCTTTGCATCTTCCAGCTTCTGGTAGTTTCCAGCATTTCTTGGCATTCATTGGTTTAAAACTGCCTCACTCCAGTCCCTACCTCTGTCTTCACATGGCCTTCTTTCCTCTGTATATATCTGCGTGCCCTGTCCTCTTCTCCTAGGGACACTAGTCTTTGGTTTTAAAGCCCATCCTAATATGACCTCGTCTTAACTAAATATATTTGCAAAGTCTATTTCCAAGTGAGGTCAATTCTGAGTTTTTGGGTGGATTTACTATCTAAATATTCATCAAATGATCTATAGGTAAACAAAATGTGCTATACCCATCCATACAATGTACTGTTATTTGGCAATCAAAAGAAATGAAGCAGTGGATGACACACACTGCCACATGGCTAAACCTTGAAGCTTATGCTAATTGGAAGAAGTCAGTGACAAAATGCTACCTACTATATAACTCCATGATTACAAAAAGTCTAGAATAGGCAAATCAGTAGAGATGGAAAACATATTAGTGATGGCCTAAGGCTAAAGGGAAGCATGTGCAGTGACTACAACGGTTTTCTTCTCGGGATGATAAAAATGTTCTAAAATTAGATTGTGGTGATGGTTCCACAATTTTGTGAATTTACTAAAAACTACTGAAATGTATACTTTATTTAGTTAGTTATACTTAAATTCAATTAATTAACATACAGTGTATTATTAGTTTCAGAAATAGAGGTCAGTGATTCATCAGTCTTTTATGATACCCAGTGCTCATTACATCACATGCCCGCCTGAATGCCCATCACCCAGTTACCCTATCTCCTCACACCCTCCCCTCCAGCAACCCTCAGTTTGTCTCCTATGATTAAGGGCCTCTTATGGTTAGCTTCCCTCTCTGATTTCGTCTTATATTTTCCCCTCTCTTCTCCTATGATCCTTTGTTTTGTTTCTTAAATTCTACAAATAAGTGAGATCATATGATAATTGTCTTTCTCTGATTGACTTATTTTGCTTAGCAAAATACCCTCTAGTTCCATCCATGTCGTTGCACACTGAGCTGTATACTTTAAATAGACAGATTTTATGGTGTGTGAATTATAACTTAGCAAAAGTTATTTTAAAATGACTCAGACACCTGGATTTGTTGGGGGCTTAGTTTATGCTGTATTTCTAGAATAAGTAGTGATACTGGGTTTCTTTTGTTGTGGACTTGAAAGAGTTGATGAAATATTATCTCTATATATCTAGATATATATCTTTTTGGGGTTGGAAAATCTCACAATCTGTCATCTATTAATTTTCATAATGGCGAAGCTTGTCACTAAATTTCCTTTATTTTTATATAAACATATTCATCAATATTTTTCTTATGATTTATATTTTTGAAATTTTTAAGTCTATCCTTTTCTCCCATGTCAATAAAATGTTCTCTCGTGTATTAATATAATTACCTTTTAGTTTTTCCTTTTACATTTAGATCTTCAGTCTACCTGAAGTTCAAGTTTTATGTGTAATTTTATTTTTCTTCTTATCATGATCCAATTTTTATGACAATCTACAATGCAGTGTATGCAGTATGTTTATTAAGTGCTTGCACACAAATGAGTTGATGTGCTAGCTCCCATTTCTTTTCAATTAGTCTAATCTTATGACATCACCATGTTATTGTCATTACTATAATTTCCCATTTTCCTTTATCATTTCTTACATAGAATAGTGTATTGTGTTATTTCCTCAACAGAATAAGGGCTCCTATGGCTTCAAATCAACTTTCATCATATTGGCTTCCCAGCAACTGGTCCATTATCAAGAATACGGTAGACAACCAGTTAAATATGAATAAATGAAGAATGGACAAATGAAAGAAACATCATGTATAAGTTATATATATAATGTTTGGTAAACCAAAATAAATTACCAATTTTAATGAAATTACAAAAAATGGATACGTTTTATAAGAAGCATATATGATATAAAGAATTACAACTGTCATAGGGCACAGTGGGGCATATAAAGAGGAGGGATTGAATATAAACTTATTCCTTTTAAAAAGACAAATCTTTTTTTTTTTTTAAAGATTTTATTTATTTGACAGAAACACAGCAAGAGAGGGAACACAAGCAGAGGGAGTGGTAGCGGGAGAAGCAGGCTCCCTGCTGAGCAGAGAGCCCAATGCGGTCTCGATCCCAGGACTCTGGGATCATGACCTGGGCCTAAGGCAGACGCTTAACGACTGAGCCACCCAGGCACCCCTAAAAGGACAAATCTTATGCCAAATTAATATTATAATCAAAATTTAAACATAACATTTTTGTTATTCAAATAAACATAATCTTGTCTAAGAGTAATTATCTCCTTATCTCATCAATGTTATGTTTTATTACAATTACAGCATTACTGACTTGGAGTATGAAAATTAATAAAATAATTTTTAATATCTGCTTTAATTTGGGGATTTAAAGTTTTATTGCACTAATAAAATGTTCATGCTCAGCCAACATTAATTGCTATTTAGACATTGTCTGCAGCTGCAACTATGAAAACATTTTATAAAATTATAAATACTTTATTATATTTTAATACCTGTGTTTTATAAAAACTAGTAATGTTTGAAGTGATTTGCATTTAACTGTTTTTTAAATCATTCAGGAAGCCAACAAAATTAAAATTATTCTTCTTTGAAAAATAATATTTACATTTTTAAAATATCTCAGACTGATCCTTATCTGATGTTACTTCTGTCTACATCAAGGCCCTAGTGCTCCATTAACACTTACTCTTGGATCAAAAATCATTTACACTCTGCACAATTTGTACATTCACTTTTTCCTACTGAAGTCACTTTTGGCAGCTATATAAGCACAAAACAAGACATTGTATTAAAATGTCTAGAATATAAAAAGATAACTGTATTAATGACCTTCTACAGAGTCAGTTTGAAGGGAAACCAAAAGTACATTTCAAAGTTATACTCTCCTGAGGTCTAGATAAACTATATAGAGACTATATATTGTCTCTATTTGAGACTATTGTCTCTAATTGAGACTATTATGTTGTAGATAGACTGTGTGTAGTCTAACCTATAGACAAAAGGTTAGAAAAGGAGATGGAGTAGGGGAGGAAAGAGAGGAAAAAGAATTCAAATAGGCAATGTGCAACTTAGGCTTGCTGAGTGCTTACCATGAGCCTCACTTTATGCTTAGTGTTTTCATATACCATTTCTCCTCTCACAGTCAACAAAACACCATACATTATATTATTTTCTCACCATACATTATATAATTATTTAAATGCTACAGCTTTTTTTTATAAGATGTATTTATTTATTTATTTGACAGAGAGAGAGACAGAGAGAGAGGGAACACAAGCAGGGTAAGTGGGAGAGGGAGAAGCAGGCTTCCCATCGAGCAGGTAGCCTGACATGGGCTCAATTCCAGGATGCCAGGCTCATGACCTGAGCCAAAAGCAGATGCTTAACGACTGAGCCACCCATGCCACCACTGAGGTGCCCCTTGCTACAGCTTTCTTAGTAAGAAAACAGAAGTTCATAATGAACACCTATCTGACGTCCCAGAAACACCAAGACCAGAAGCTACTCCTCCTAGTGCTCCATCTAGCATGTACACCCTTACTGCAGGGGTTCAAGACCAGATCGAAAGTACAGATATTTTCTGAGAAGAGAATAACATAATGTAGTGTTCATAAATGTAATAAAGTCCTGTGTTTTATCAGTTCCATGACTTCTATACCTAAATTGTTACTATTCAGTCACTAAATTTTAGTTGACTTACCATTATATGAACAAATTTCTCAATTACACACACATAGTTCCGACTTTGGTACATTTCACATTATAATTTAAGAATAGTAAAAATACATGATTGCTTGAAAAACAAGAACAAAACCAAAATTGTTGGCTTTTCAATGAACTGGGGAAAACCACCTGCCCAAATCATTCGTTTACAGCTGTAAACATGTCTATAATTAACTACCTTAAATAGAAGATTACCCTAGCAGGAGAAAGACATTTCTTTCCAAAGATATAGTTTATTTTCATCTTTAGCTGTGGGCATTTTTGTAAAATAAGGACAATTTAGAAATGATGTTTAAGTTAATGTTGTTACAAGGGAGGGGACTACAATTAGAGAAGGCACACAGTACTTTTCTAACATCTGATGCATATTATGGTATATTTCCATTAGCTCTCAACATATTTCCTCAAACTCTGAAAATTCAGTTTGATATTTTAATGTATTAAGAACTCAATCATGACTCTTAG
Organism: Procyon lotor; assembly: GCA_028646535.1. Classification (NCBI taxonomy): domain Eukaryota; kingdom Metazoa; phylum Chordata; class Mammalia; order Carnivora; family Procyonidae; genus Procyon; species Procyon lotor. Next base: position 72,566,484 of record CM053611.1, read on the forward strand.
GTAACCCACAGGTTAGATAAGCTTATTATTAGATTTCAGATTTTAAATTTTTAAAAATTCTATTTTATTTTTATGTTTCTTTCTCTGAAATAATTCCTTTCAATTATGCAGCTGTAAATTTCATATCTAACAATCTTTGCTGTTTCATCAGAAGGGATCCATGTGGTCTTTGGTATTTTGTACTTTCCTCTACAGTTTCACTTTTAAAGAAAAAAAGAGAGTTCTTTTAGATTAATATTCAGGTAAGTTTTAAACTTTTAAAAATGTGACAAACTTGTTGAGGATGTTGAGGATTGTCATTTATAGTAACTAGCCTTGCCCAACTATGCTTGCTTATCTCCATTTTATGAATTAATAACATTGATGAATATTGTGTATTTTAATAGAATTTATTTTAGCAGTACTTATTGTATGCTAGATGATGTGCCAAGAATCTTATATATGATAGTTTGTTTTTAATTTACACACCAGCCCAATTTGGAAGCTGAATAGAGATGATGGGGAAACTGAGGCACAAGTTGGCCATATGACTTAAATAAGTCACATAACTTGGGGAGAGCAAACATTTACCAGGCTCCAGAGGATGAATAATCATAGCTCCATAGCAGGTACCACAAAGTAACTATAGTGAGAAAAGTGTTGAATAGCTATTCCTTTTTTGATAAGATTCTATTTATTTATTTGTTTATTTATTTACTTACTTATTTATTTGAGAGAGAGAGAGAGCAAGAGCAAGGAGGAGAGGGTGGAGCCTAACATGGGACTCAAACCCAGGACCCTGACCTGAGCTGAAGGCAGACACTTAACCAACTGAGCCACCCAGGTGCGCCTGAATAGCCATTCCTATGAAATATATGGAAGGCCCAGTAATATTAGTTGATGATCTCAGCTTGAGAATGAGAAGGGAAAATAGATTGAAGGAAGGATAGACAGTTTGGAAGATGAAATGTGAACTCTTGGAGTTCTTGCTTCAAATAAAGGAAAATTAGAGTCTATGTCCACTGATACAAACTTGGCCATTTTGACTAATGCTTAAATCAAAATGCTTCAATCTGTTAAAACAAACAAACAAAAAAACTTGTCAGTCCAAATAAAACCGGCTGTTTGTTTAACTTTTTTTTTTTTACCTTGCCAACAAAAACAAATTAGTAAATATAGAACTGCTCTGAATTGTAGAGTTTGTTTCTTCTCTTATTCTTATGCTTATGAAAGGGAGATGCCTAAAATGTTGTCACCGAGACCTAGAAGTCATAGGTGCACGGGCATTCTGACAAGAAGGTAATACTCTTCTGAATGATTAATAAAACTGTAAAGTCCAGGTCCTGCATTAACCTAAAAAACCACAGTGAGGGCAGGTTTTATCTGATTAAGTCAAACCTTCACAGGCCTCATCTTTCATCTTTAATGCAGTATATAGAAAGAACATTGTTTAAATTTATATAAAAATTTATGTACTTGGCTGAAATCACAAGAATATGGATGAAAGATACTTTGTAGAGATCTGTGTGCCCACTAGGCACCCAAATGACTAAATCAATTGCAATTTAATATGTGTAGTGAGTTTGGAAGGGATTGAGCAAAGG
>CM053611.1:72568166-72607297 GCA_028646535.1 Procyon lotor
CTGTGTTTCTCTCTGTCAAATAAATAAAATCTTTAAAAAAAAAAAAAGAACAGAAAGAAATAGAGCCAATGTGTTGTAAGCCATAAAAAGGGAATATTTTAACTTGTAATAGTTATGAAATACTATTTTCCAGACATTTTACTAATAGAGACCAAATCTATTACGTAGATATAGCTATGTATGATTATACCTACATATGTGTGCGTGTGGTAATTTGCAGAACATTTTAAAAAATAAATAGATTCTGAATTATTACTTGTCAATCCCTGGCTTGTCATCTATATGTTTTTGCTGGTTGAGTAGGTATCACAGACTTCAGAAAATAAAAGATCTTTTTGCCAGGCCCAGTCACTTTAGTGCAGAATCTCATGACCCCACTGAAAGTGAAAGTCATCATCTTCAGTCTTCAGTCAGAATAATACCATACGTCCTTATATATTATTTGAAAAGAAAGTCACTATTAGATTTTACACAATTAAAGATTGTCATCTAGAGTAGTATGAATAGCACTTATTGAGGAATGGAGATTGAAGCCCAGTCTTTTATTTTTTTTAAAGCAAGATGGTTTCTTATCCATGAGATAATTACATTACAATAAAGGACTTTGCAATTGTTTAGCTTCAACATGGATGAGAACCTAGGAGGGACTTTGAACAGCCAGACACAAGCAGGAAACATCCAACCACGAGGGCAGAACAACTGATCATAAGGGGAGAATAACCAATCATAAGAAAAGAAAGAAAGGAGAGCACAATCCCCTGTCAATGCCAATGGAAGGACAATGGCAAGGTGTGCAAGACTGCCAAGCCGGTAGTGATGCCCCATAAGCATGTGCAGCCAAAAGATCTGAAATCTCTACTGCCTGTTCAAGAAAGCAGACGAGGGGGGGCGCCTGGGTGGCTCAGTCGTTAAGCGTCTGCCTTCGGCCCAGGTCAGATCCCAGGGGTCTGGGATCGAGCCCCGCATCGGGCTCCCTGCTCCGCGGGAAGCCTGCTTCTCCCGCTACCATTCCACCATTCCCTCTGCTTGTGCTCCCTCTCTCGCTGTGTTTCTCTCTGTCAAATAAATAAAATCTTTAAAAAAAAAGAAAGCAGACGAGGGAAAGAAAACTGACATTTGTCTGTTATCAACAGCTGATGAAGAGAGTGAATCAAAACAGGAGACCACAGTTTCAACTGAAGCAGAATCAGGAGACCCGGGGGAATTCTGCCCAGCTGAGTGATAATACACTGCGTCCAGCGATGCCCGGAGACCTGTAACTGTCTGCAAAGTCTCCAACGGAGCCTCTGCAGAAATGGCTGTCCACGTAGAGACTAAAGCCAACAGTGTATACCGAGTGAGTGAAATGATTAAAATAAAATCAACAAGATATGGAAATAAAATAATAAAATGAAATCAACAAGATATGAAAATAATAAAACAAAAATAAAATAAAATAAAACAAAATAAAATAGGATTTCCCTAGGTGTGTTTTTGCAATATACTGTTGGACTTGTTATGCAAACTATTTTTATTTAAATGACATTTCCCTTCAACTCAGTGGTTCTCTGGTGTCTCTTTCTTTCCCAAACTTAATTTGCTCCCTTGAGGATAGAAGTCATATTTCCCTTTTTATCCACTTTAGAGTTTTTATGAGGATCAAATAAGATGATAATGTGAAAAAACCTTTAAAAAGTATAAATATGTAGAAATACTGAGCATTCTGATGGTGGTTTTATTTGTCACGTATGGCAAATCACTTCTGAAGTCTATGCACTGGAGGTCTGGGATCAGCTGCCATGCTTGTTTGCTTATTTCATATTTGAAAAAAGTTTGACAAGTGTTAGTCATGTTATCCAAATTGGACTAAGGAAATGATTGGAAGACGTTTGGTTAATGCTGAAACCAGATCATGGTAACATGTCTTTTGATGGTTCTCAAGGTGCAACTTATAGACCCTTTCCTGGCTATATTCCCTGGTCAAGTGGAATTCACTGAAGGAAGACCTGAAGCCTTTGGCTGGAAGAAGGCAAGAACCAATGCAGCCCCCCAAAGGCTGAGGGAGGAAGAACTAAGTGACAGAACAGGCGCCTGTTTTGGCTAGTGGGAGTTACTTCCTGTCCTGCCATCTTGTCACTCAGCTCACCATCAAAGTCCTATAGAGTCTAATAGGCTCAGCTGGGTTTGCATGCCCACATCTTGTCTAGGGACCAACAGTGAGAGTTAATGATACTCTCTCAAGGATGCAAACAAGGAGGAAGAAGAAATGGTCATTTGAGAGGCTTCTACTAGAAGTGAGAGCAGATACTGAGTAACCTGAACAACTCTAATTGTCTACTACATGACATGGACTTGGCACTTGTCACAGGGTAAATCTGGATAAATTCTATTTCTTTCTGAAATTTCCAAATACTGAAGAATGTAACTGAATTTAAACAAACCATGTGTTATTTCTAATAATTCCTAATAAATTCTGATATTTAGAAATACTTCTAAATGTATATAAAAAGATAATAGAGGGTGAAAAATACGTTAACTGACATGCACTTTCTTCTTTTCAGCTATATCACCATTACAATTGGTTGGAAGTCTGACACTTTTCATAAGTTAATGGAATAACATTTCTTTCCTTGTGCCTGAAAGGTTTTGTCTGGGTCTCAAATAGCTAATAAACCTGTATGTTTGGTTTTACCTTTAAAATAATTGAGATAATCATTCTAATTAGGCTAAATGTACCCTTTTGATCCTAAGTGTCCATCAAAAATATCCAGTGCAGTTATTTCCTAATAATGCTGTCCTATTTTTGATAAAGTCTGTTAAATATATCCCTCCATGTTATCTAATTGTCTCTGTAAGAAAATAGAGTTCTAAACCAACTATCTGTCTTAAAGACCATTCATTCATTCATTCATTCATTCATTGCAAATACTTATCAAGGACCCCAGACACTGGGAAGATACCAATAAACCGCTACCACTTATGAAGCTTAAAGTCTCGTACAGAAGAAAGTAGGGGCATTTTTAACAAAATAAAGCTTTGAGAAATATATAGAAGAATCACTTAAATTTGCTTAAGGTAATTGATGTTGCCAGATAAGATAGGTTGTAGCTTTATGTGGTGTCTTTTTCTTTTTATTGAAATATAATTGACATATAACATTACATAGCTTTAAGGTGTATAACATAATGTTTTGATATTTGTAAATATTGCAAATGATTATCACAGTAAGTTTAAGTAACACCCACCTCCTCATATATTCACAATTTTTTTCTTGTGATGAAAACTTTTAAGATCTACTATCTTAGCAACTTTTCAATACACTGTACAGTGTTGTTAACTACAGTCACCGTGCTGTACATTACACCCTCAGAACATATTTATCTTATAACTGTAAGTTTCAAGAAGATACTGTGGGAGTATATGGGGAATGTTAACATGATTGGAATAATCGGCAGCATAAAATGAATTCCTTCTTTCCCTTGGGTGTTTTACATACTCAAGTACAGCGGTTAAGGTAATGCCAACTATTGTAATAAACACATCCCCCCAGCTGTGTGCTTTAAGACAAGTTTTGTGCTTAAAGACAAGTTTTGTCACTCAGTTAATGCTTGAATGTGGGTATTTTACATCAATATGCAGCTTTTCTACACATGATGACTCCCTGAGTTCTCTGCCTCCAGCTGAAACAGGAAAGTAAGGAGGGTAAAACAAAAACAAAACACCCCCTCCCACCAAAAAAAACTCCTTATACTTAACTGTTTGTCCTGGAAATTACATATATGGCTTCCACTTACATTCCTTTGGTGAGAAATAGTCATTTTGGTCCCACATGCCACTTTCCCCACTGGCAGCTCTATTTTATGAAACCTGACTATAGCATGATGGATAGTTAGTTGTCCTACTTCAGAAGTTCAAGCAAAAGGATAAGGAGGAGGGAGAGTGGGTAGTGGGGGAGAGAAGAGGGAAGGAGAGAGGGAGAGAGAAAACAGGAAAGGGAGAGAATAGGAAAACTTAACAGGTATGGAATTTATAGTAATATAAATAATATATAATAATATATTATATATTATTATATATACCATTATATATCATTATATAATAATATATAATGATACCAATTATATATAATATAGTATTATATTATAATAATATAACATATTATAATAATATATAATGATACCACCAATGATTTTAACAAAAGTGATTAAGAGAAATTGACATTTTTGCAGCTTAAGAACAATAAGAAATAGAATTGGGGAGAATTAGGGCCTCAAATCTCTTAATATTTTTAAAAGGATGTTATTTTGGGCTTTAATTTCTCCTGAGGAATGGATAAAAAATATGAATGAATAGATCTACTTATTTCAACATGTGTAGATCTCAAAAACAATGTGATATGGAAAAAAAACCCCACAATTATTGAATGATGTAAACAATATTATACTAATTGTATAAATTAAAACACAAGATATATTGCTACATCATGTTTATGGATAAATACACATTTATTTTTTAGAAGATTTTGTTTATTTACTTGAGAGAGAGAGAGAGAACACTAGAGAGAAAGAGCAAGCACAAGTGGAAGTCAGAGGGAGAGGGAGAAGCAGGCTTCTCACTAGCAGGGAGCCTGATGCAGGATTTGATCCCAGGACCCTGGGATTATGACCCAAGCCAAAGGCAGACATTTAACTGACTGAGCCACCCAGGTGCCCCATATTTAGAATAATTATTTTAAAATGTAGCGGAAGAACATACATCATATTTTAGGCAATAGTTTTCTGAGGGAATAGAAATAATGATATAAAATATTGTAGGAATATATAAAAGAGATTCCAAATTTATGAATAATACATTATGTCACTTATAAAAAAGTCAGAATAAAATATGGGAAATGTCAAAATTTTTTCATTTGAAGTAGTAGGTACAAGGCTGTTTGTTGAAGATAGTGTTTTCCATATTAAAGAGACCCTGTAAATTTCATTGAGTCCTTTCCTTAGAAAGCAGGTGCTTGATGCTCACATTTAGGGCATTTTTATGCTCCTGAGGTTATATTATTTAGCAATGTTTAAATTGTGATCTGAGAGCATATTGCATATTTTTTGTGAGCTAAAAAATTTTGGACAACATTGCCAAGTGTAGTTTGAGTTTGGAAAAATAGGAAGAGAATTATCAACTAAGACTGCATTATATGATTGGATTTAATATAATTACACTCTCTTCTAGCCCATCTCTGAGGCTTTAGAAATAAAAGATTAGCTGCTTGCATGGTTCCCAGAAAGATACAGAAAACAACAGTATTGTTTCTATTGAGAAAGTAACCCTCAAAGATGGGAGAAGTATTTATCTGGTAATCTGTTTATTCTCTTGCCTGACAGGTCAACTACATTACTGGGTGGCTTCAAGTTAAGAGAACAGAATGCCAACTAACTATTGTTTCTTTTCCTCTGTTTTATATTATCATGGTCCATAATGCAGGAACTTGACTTTAGAAAAGATTAGGGAGAAAGCGTCTTTTTTCTCTCTAGCCCTCATTCGCTCTACTCCTGAGAAGCAGCAATGACTCATATGAATGGTAAGGTGGTGTCTTAATTATAACTTTTTGAGATTAAGGAGGACTACCCTCTGTGTGTTGGACCCTAGCATGTAACCGCATTGACCAACAGTGGATACATTTTAGTTAGGTGTGGCTGCAGGTCAGCATCATGACTTCAGGCATCCTCAGCAGTAAGCAGAAGGTTGTAGCCAACCATTAGAAACTTGTACTTACACAGACGGGCTTTATGGTAAGTAAGAGGGTGCAGTATTGCATGGTGCAATGTTAAAAACTCTTTGCTTCATGATGCGGTATTGAAAACTCAGGAGAACAAGGGCTCCTGCACCAGAATTTCCCCTGTCACCAGTGAGGTAAGAACTTGAAAAAAGAGTTAGTAGCAAGTAAGGTTTCAGACAGCATTCAAAAAGCATTCTCCAATCCTGTTATAGCTGTGCTTTCTATGTATATAAAAACAATAAGATTTTTTTTTACCCCCAAAAATCAGTCTCTGCCCCATTGGGGGTAATATTACTCCCATTATGGCACATAGTTTTATAGGTTTGTCAAATTCATCCATATCATTTAATGTAGTTGTTGAATGCAATATCACTTATACTGATTTATATTGATTGTGTGAACATACCACATTTATTTTTCCATTCTATTGTAAATGTAAACATTTCCAACTTTTGAATTTTAAATATATTCCTGTACCTTTTTTGGTAACATATGTACACAATTATGTTGGAAATAGTGTACTTGGGTGTTCACATGTTCATTTGTAGTAGATTCTGCCAAATAATTTTCCAATTTACATTCCCATAAGAAGTGTTGGAGGGGGGCACCTGGGTAGCTCAGCAGGTTAAAGCCTCTGCCTTCGGCTCAGGTCATGATCTTAGGGTCCTGGGATCGAACCCCGCATCGAGCTCTCTGCTCAGCAGGGAGCCTGCTCCCTCCTCTCTCTGCCTGCCTCTCTGCCTGCCTCTCTGTCTACTTGTGATCTCTCTCTGTCAATATATAAATAAATTATTAAAAAAAGAAGTGTTGGAGGATTTTAGCTGCTCTACATTCTCACCAACACTTTTTTATTGTCAATATTTTAAAACATTAATAGTTTTGGTGGATATGTGGTGCTATCTCATTGTGGCTTTAATTTGTATTTCTTTGATGAATAGTGGTGAGAAGCATACATTCATTGCATATTTGAATTCCCTCTTTTGTGAAATGCATGTCTTCTGTCCATTTGTCTGTTGGGTTGTCTGTCTTTATCTTATTAAGGAATCTTGTTTTAGGGTTTTTGATATTCTGGATAGAAATACCTTTCCAAATACATGTAAATATCTAAATATCTTCTCCTGGGCTGTGCCTACTTGTTTCACTCACTTTATCTGATGAACAGAAGTTCTTAATCTTAGAAAATATGTATTTAATCTATTTTTTTTCTTTATAGGTGAGCTCTTTGTTTGTTTCTTTTTTTATTTTAAGTGGGCCCAATGCCCAGGGTGGACCCCAGTGTGGGGCTTGAACCTTTGACTCTAAGAGCAAGACCTGACTTAGATCAAGAGTTGGGCATTTAACTAACTGAGCCATCCAGGCAACTTAAGGTTAGCACTTTTAATTTCTTATTTAAAAATTGTATATTTTACTGGCAAAGAATATTTTCCTATCTTTTCTTCTAAGACTTTTGTGTTTTACCTATCACCTTCATGTCTGTAACCAATCTTGCATTGCTCTTTATGTATAGGGTGAAGTGTCAAGATGACTTTTTTTAAAAAAATATGTGCTTACAAAGTAATTTAAAAAATTAAGCACTTCATGGGACAAATCTTTCTAAAAATGACTCAGAAGAAAATTTTTATGATAAATTTGACAACACAAACACACACAAAAAAATCACCTCAGCAAGAAATAATCATAAAGTAAGTCAAAGAACAAATCTAAATTGTAGAGGGAAATTTTGTATGGATTACTCTGTTTTTTATTGTTTGTATGTAATAACATCTGTGAATCGATAAGAAAAACACGGATGACCCAGTATATAATTTGTTCTATTTGTTAAGATACAAATAAGGATCCTGTAAAAAATGCCAAAATAACAACAAGTAAAACAAGATGCTTTAAAACTAGATTTTCTTTTCTGTCTCATAAGATTATGTATATATAACAAATCCAGGCATTATATTATTGCCCAGCCTCCCCCCAAAATGTAACATCTACCCATGGTCTAAAATGACTCATCTATCTCCTCATCTTGTATGGATATATTGAAGCCACTAGTGTTTCTTCCTTCCAGGGAAAGAGATACAAACATTTCATAGAAACTGAGTCTTAAACACAGTAAGATTCCAAAGTTAATTTATAATAAAAAATTATGAATTTTAACCACAAATAGATACTTTTTTTTAACATAGCATAAGGACAAAGAGTTAAAAGTTTGATTCCACACATTGTGGGATGAGTGGAAGAAAAAAAATCATTCTCCTATACCCCTGCTTTCTCCTGGAGGAAATAAACAGAAAAAGTTTCTGTTGCAATCTGACAATATCTACAAAATTTTTGAATTCACATATTCTTTTACCCAGATATTCTATACTTGTTATTTAGCTTCTGCACATCTGAGGAAATAACAGATGTGCAAGGACATTTAGGGCAGCATTCTAAATACTACACATAGATGTTATTAACATTAAGAGCTGATTCAAATCAATCATGCTTATACATGCAGTGAAATATACTATGCACCATTAAGAAGAATATGACAGTTCTATTTAAATTGATATAAAAAAAGAATGCTATGCCACATAGGGACTCATTTTAAGGTAAGGCATAGAATATTAGGTATATTATAGTACCTCTCTGTTTAAAAATAATAAAATTATGCGTGTGCACATGTGTGTCTCAAACAATAAATTGAGAAAGGGATATATAAGGAACTGGGAACAGTAAACATTTCTGGGGAAGGAAAGTAGCCTGTTTGAGGCCAAGGAGAGAAGAAGATTTAATCTCAATTTAATTTTTTTATTCCTTCTGAATTTTTTATTGTATGAATATTACCTTTGTAAAACAAACAAGCAAACAAACAAAAAACCAGGGTACACTTAAGAGAGCTCAAAGATAGAAAAAGCATTCATTGATGGGAAGATGTAGCCAGTTAAACTAAGTCTAGGATTTTGAATGTTATCTAAAATAGGCCTAAGTTGTTTAATGTCAACCGAAAATAATGTCATCTCAGGCTAATGGCTCCGACTGCCTTATAAATACCAAGACAGAATCAAGATAAGTATATCTCTAAATAAAATCATGACTAGTATGCTTAAGGACTTTTATGTGCATTCTGAAAAGATATAAACATGCACTCTTCCCAATAATTTAATCCACATATTTGTTTCTTTTATTTTTTTAAGATTTATTTATATATATTTTAGAGGGGCTGGGCAGAGGGAGAGAATCTTCAACCAGATTCCCCACTGAGTACAGAGACGAATGCTGGGCTAGATCCCGTGACTCATGCGATCATGACCTGAGCCGACTGAGCCACCCAGATGCTCCCAGTCGACATATTTAAAATGTATATATTAATAAACTGAGTAAGAAATAAGAACTTAGAAAACCTATGTTCTATTCCCTCTACACATTACTACTGGTTCACTTAGTGACTTTGAATACCTAATATAATATTTTTCAAGTTTCTGTTTTTAATACATACATTTGGACATATACTTATTGTACTTTGCCTGGTTAAAGTAAAAATAATGAATAAGAAAAAAAATTCTAAGTGAAAAAATCATGACCTGAAGTGTTGTTCCCAAGGGTGTTATCAAATGTTTAATCACAAAGACCATGATCTTTGCTTACTGGGTAATCCTCTTGCCCCACTGTGGCTTGAAATTAGGAATGTCCTCTCATTTCAGCCTTACCTTAATTCCAAAACCAGACAAAGACCCACTGAAAAAGAGATTTACAGGTCAATATTCTTGATGAAAAAGAATGCAAAAAATTCTCAACAAGATACCAATATATCAAATAAAACAGTATATTAAAAGAATTATTCTCCACAATCAAGTGGATTTTACTCCTCGGCTGCAAGGGTGGTTCAATATTCACAAATCAATCAACATAATACACCACATTAATAAAAGAAAAGAACCATATGATCCTTTCAATGGATGCAGAAAAAGCATTTGACAGAATGCGACAACCATTTTTGATAAAAACTCTCAACAAAGTAGGGATAGAAGAAACATACTTCAACATAATAATGGCCACATATGAAAGACCCATAGCTAATATCATCTTTAATGAGGAAAAACTAAGAGCTTTTCCTCCAAGGTCAGGAACAAGACAGGGATGTCCACTCTCATCATTGTTATTTAATGTAGTACTAAAAGTCCTAACCTCAGGAATCAGACAACAAAAAGAAATAAAAGGCATCCAAATTGACAAAGAAGAAGTCAAACTTTCACCATTCAGAGACAACATGGTACTCTATGTAGAAAACCTAAAAGATCCCACCAAAAAATAGCTAGAAATGATACACAAATTCAGCAAAGTGTCAGAATATGAAATCAACATACAGAAATCTGTTGCATTTCTATACAACAATAATGAAGTAGCAAAGAAAGAAATCAAGGAATCGACTCCATTTGCAATTGCACCAAAAACCATAGGATACCTAGAATAAACCTAACCAAAGAGGTAAAGATCCATACTCTGAAAACTATAGAACACTTATGAAAGAAACTGAAGATGACACAAAGAAATGAAAAACATTCCATGCTCATGGATTAGAAGAAAAAATATTGTTAAAAAGTCTATACTACCCAAAACAATCTACACATTTAATGCAATCCTTATCAAAATACCACCAGCATTTTTCACAGAGCTAGAGCAAACAATTCTAAAATTTGTATGGAACCACAAAAGACCTCAAGTAGCCAAAGCAATCTTAGAAAAAGGAAAGCAAAGCAGAAAGCATCACAATTCCAGACTTCAAGCTCTATTACAAAGTTGTGGTCATCAAGACACTTTGGTACTGGCACAAAAACAGACACATAGATCAATGGAACAGAATCGAAAACCCAAAATGAACCTACAACTATATGGTCAACTAATCTTCAACAAAGCAGGAAAGAATATCCAATGGAAAAAAGACAAGTCTCTTCAACAAATGGTGTTAGGAAAACTGAACAGCCACATGCAAAAGAATGAAACTGGACTACTTTCTTACACTATACACAAAAATAAATTCAAAATGGATGAAAAACCTAAATGTAAGACATGAAATCCTCAAAATCCTAGAGGAGAACACAGGCAGCAATTTCTTTGACATCAGCCATAATTTCTACTAGACATGTCACTGGAGGCAAGGGAAACAAAAGCAAAAATGAGCTATTGGGACTTTATCAAGATAAGAAACTTCTGCACAGTGAAGGAAACAACAAAAATAAAAGGCAACCTGCTGAATGGGTGAAGATATTTGCAAATAACATATCTGATAAAAGGTTAGTGCTCAAAATCTATAGAGAACTTATTAATTCAAACCCCCCAAAACCAAATAATTCATTTAAGAAATGAGCAGAAGACACGAACGGACATTTTCCAAAGAAGACATCCAGATGGCTAACAGACACATGAAAAGTACTCAACATGTCTCATTATCAGGGAAATACAAATAAAAGCCACAATGAGATAACACTTCACACCTGTCAAAATGGATAAAATTAACAACACAGGAAACAACAGATATTAGTGCAGATGCAGAAAAAGGGGAACCCTTCTTGCACTGTTGGTGAGAATTCAAACTGCTGCAGCCACTCTGGAGAACAACATGGAGGCTCCATAGTTAAAAATAGAACTACCCTACAATACACAAATTGCACTAACTAGGTATTTATCCAAAGAATACAAACATAGTGATTCAAAGAGGCATATGCATCCCAATGTTTATAGCAGCATTATCAACAATAGCTAAATTATGGCAAGAGCCCAAACAATGTCCATTGACTAATGAATGGATAAAGAAGAAGTGGTATATATTTATACATATGATATATGATATATATGTGTATATATGTGTGTGTATTATACACATATATGATGGAATATTACTCACCCATAAAAAAGAATGAAATCTTGCCATTTGCAATGACATGAATGGAGCTAGAGTATATTATGCTAAATGAAATACATCAGTCAGAGAAAGAGAAATACCATATGATTTCACTCAGATGTGGGACTTAAGAAACAAAACAGATGAACAAAGGGGAAGGAAAAGAAATAGAGAGAAGCAAACCAAAAGACACACTTAACCATAGACAACAAACTGAGGGTTGCTGGAGGGGAGGTAGGCATGGGATGGGCTAAACAGGTGAAGTGTATTAAGGAGGGTCCTTATTACATGGTATTATAGTAAGTGATGAAACACTAAATTCTACTCCTGAAACTAATATCACACTATATGTTAACTAACTAGAATTTAAATAAAAACTAAAAAAAAAAAGGAATGTCCTTTCATTGATTAAATTGACAAAAAACTGAATTGACCTGATATTTCATATGTATTTACCAGAATGCTAATTTACTAATTTGTACTGAGAAATATAAAGTATGCGCTTCTCCTCAAAGGGAAACAGGGAAGTTGGTTAGTAAGCTTTGAATCAGGAAAAGGAAAATTAATTGATGGCTCCAACTTGATCCATCCATCTGTATAACAGAGATACAATTTTAAATGGGGAGACCAAGATACGTTTGTTTAGGAGCTAGTGGTGTTACTAAAAGTCTGTTCCTTAAACTCACATTCACTGCTTCTGTCACTAACAAGAATTGTTAATACAATTTTTCTCAGCAAAATAACCCTTGAAGTATTGCACTGGACAAGTTGTCCTATTGCTTTGCCACCATTCAGCTCTATTTGTTGGGGTCCATATCTTCCTGGCCTCAACTTCCTATTTCAGCCCTCTTCCTTATGTCACTCAGTAAGATCTTTTGGCAACATGCCTACTTATTGTTAATACGAGCTCCTAACACTGTCATTTCAATCCCTTACCTTTACTTGCCTTAACATTTACCACACTGGCCGTAAATGTCAGGCAATTTCTCTCAGCACCTGCATGTACCAGCATCTCCTTGTTGTGGTAGGTTGTTCTAGAATCATCCACCTATTTTTTTGAGCTATAGTCAAGAAATTTATCCAGCTCTGATTTCAGTGCTTCAAAGTAGCAATGAGTAGAATCTTAAGAAGAATGTTGGAAGCTTAATGTCATTGTAAAGGAAGTTACAGGATAACCATATAATGTATTGTCCAAACCAGGATATTTTGGGAATTAAAGAGGGAGTTTTAAATATTTATGGTTTAACAACAGACCTAAACTTGGGGTATCCAAGACCAACTGGGATGTATGGATTACCTGATAACTCAGGATTCAGAACAGAGTTTTCAAGGCAAGCCTCAGAAGTACTTTCTTATTTCTCCCCACAACTTAAACTGACATGGGGTGATTAGTTCTGCTGAAATAGCATTACATGAACATGAGAAAGATATTGAAAGTAAAGCCATCCAACAGCCTTCACATATTTTGTTTTTTAATATTAAAATCAAAATACTATATTCGCTGCTGTGAACATAGCAGGTGTCTGGGAACACTTCACTGATCCAGAATATAAGCACCTGGGCCCCAGATGCTATGGATAGCCAGCCGGGCAGCTCTGCCAGCAGAAGGTGAGCCATGGAGCCAGATGGGCATCTTGACAATTGGAGCCCATGAAACAAACTGGCAAGGGCCTCGCCTGCAGGTCCTTGAAAGAACTTCAACATCCTTCAGAAACTGGAACATCTTACCACCTAAGCGAACAACCAGGATCATATTTAATTTGCCATTTTGTTTGTTATTAATAAAACTGGGTTGGGTTTTTGTTTTTTGGGTTTATTTGCATTTTATCACTTATCAAATATCTTAGTCTGAAACTTACTAGGCCTGCCATTACCAGAGAGATTGCAGAGGGGAGTAACAGACTATGAAATGTACAACATTTCACTTTGTGTTTTGAGTTCTCTAGCAAAAGCTTATATAGCATATATTCTGGCATGAACTTCCTCTGGATGGAGTTTCTAGAATTTGCCTCTGTGTGCCACGGTGCCATTGCATCAGTCATCAAGAAGCAAGCCTAAGATCCTGGGCTAGAAGGAAGTGGGGGCAGGGGAGGTACCACTGGCAAAACAAATAAGATTCTCTTAATGTATTTGTCTTTTCTCAATTTTAGTGAAAATGTTGCCATTTTCTTAACCAAAGTATCTATTCTGCATCTTAAATGTCACTCTATGCCTATGCTCTCACATCTTCTCCATGTACTGAGATCTCCAAGTACCAAGGTGACAGGCTCACGTGACATAACAGTTCTACTTACACATGTATATTCATGAACTTTTCATACTACCATAAAAATACAAATATACAATTCTTTTACCACTCTTAACAATGTATACTGATGGAGGAATTATTTAATTCCATCTAGGTTAATCTGAGCCAAGAATCTTAAAGTGTATTATTATTCCAATCTTGTTAGTCCTATTAATGGAAAACCTAGACAAAAAATATTTAAATAAGAGAAAAGAAAGAACGTTGAAGCTAAAGAGAATATAAGGATGTGGCCCCATACATAAAGTACCTACTATGTGCTGCACCTGTGTGAGATAGTTGATGTTCAATGTTTCATTTAATCCTTAAAATAATCATGAAAGATGCATTATATTAACCCCATCCATTTGCAACTAAACAAATTAAAGGTTAATATGCTTAACTTGTTTAATGTTAGTAAGAGAAAGAGTAGATAATCAAATACAGGTGTATCTTTAAATCCCATAAATTTTCAACTGCACAATAAGACCCATCACTCCAAACCCTTCCTTTCAAAGATGAGAGCATTATGGTGAATCCATGTTAGATGATCAGCTTAAGGTCACTCTCCTGACACTGTGTCTACAGCAAAACTTTACCTAAGCTAAAAATGTTCAGTCTGGGCTTAAGTAATTTTACAAATCAACTTTATTAAATAAGATACATAAATATCTGAGCACTATGGCTTCAACTCAAAATAGATTACTCAAAATATTTTAGTTTCCTCCCTGCACTAATCTCTTTGGTGTGATAAGATGCTTAGAAATGTATTAGCCATCCTCACCCCGCTGGAAATGATTAACGTGATAACATTTATTATGAGGTCATACATCTCATCTTATCTAATATGCTGATACCAGATGTTACAGGGAAAGTGTTGGTGTTTTTTAATTCCTGAATTTTTCAGTTAACAGTTCTTTAGTCATCACAGTGCCTGTAAAGCTTTGGCTTTTCCTCGCTGTTATCATGGAATTTTAATATCGATGTAAATTATATCCCAGATAGCCTCATTTCATTAAACAGTTCTGATAAATATTAAATGTTAAATTGGTTTGGTCATGGAGGAAATAAACTTGCAACTTTTACAGCTCATTGCTTTCGTTGATAGGTTCATAACAATCAAGTTAATGATACTTGGTATTTTCTACCTCAAAATAACAGTCACAGAACTGTAGAGCTTCAGGAGGCCTCAGAAAGCAATGAACCCTAACTTCTCATTTTGTAGTAAAAGAACAAAGGTCAAAAGGGCTGAGTGATCTGCTGAAGTCTGTGGAACCCCGAGGTGCAGTCTTTTCTTCCTTAGTAATTTTCACTGGAATTTAGCTACAAGATCAGAGAGTTTTGCAATTCAATTCACCTGATGCTTATAAATTATCAATCTCCTTCCCACTCCACTTGACTACTTAAAATTTTTTTCTATATTTCCACCCAGCTTCTATACCTATTCTAATGTAGCTTTCCTACAGAAAGAGAGAGGAATGAAGGGAAGAAGAAAGAGAAATCAAACCCAGGTTTGCCATTGTCTTAAGAAACTGTTGTGATCCACTCTTCTGTTCAACTATAATATGCCTTACTAGAGTTTGAGTTCTGTGAGGGCAGACCGTGCCTTCTTTGTTTTGTTGTAGCATGGTTATAAAGAAGATGTATAGCATACAATACATCTTGATGGAATTGAATTTTATTAAATTCACCCAAAATGTACTAATTTAGATAAAATGGAAAACTCTACGGTTTTATTTTAAAATATTGCTTAATTTCACAAAGACATAAAGTTATGTAAAATTTATTTTGCCTAATCATTCATTCAGTGATATTCATCATGCATTTGCTCTATGCAAAGCACTTGGTTATTCAGTTAATGATGAATTTCATTTAGAGGATTTAAAGCAAAAAAGAAACATAATTTGTATTAGATATGGGACTCCTAAAATTTTTACAGGAAAGTCACTCTATATCATCATCCTGCTCAGAATCCTTCAACAGGTTATTGTGGCATTTTGGATGATTAACAAGCTCCTTAAGCTGTATTTTGTGGTTTTTTTGTTTTTAATGTCCACATGACCTGACCGCTTCCTACCTATTTGGCTTCGTTTCAAATAACTCTTACAATTATCCACTATAAAGCCATACCAGCCACTTTATTTTCCTCAGATAAATCAAGCTAAATTTCCTAAATTTATTCTCCTCTTCATCTTCTTCTATCATTTTTTTTTTTTTAGCTTTTTTATTTATTTGAGAGAAAGATAGCACATGAATGAGGGGGATGGTGGTGCAAGGGAGAGGGAGAGAGAATCTAAAGCAGACTCGAGCTGAGCACCAAGTCCCGGTGGGGCTCGATTCCTACTACCACAAGACCGTGACCCGAGCTGAAACCAAGACTCAGGGGCCTAACCAACTGAGCCACCCAGGCACCTTGCTTCTTGGGTCATTTAGATCCAAAATTGAATGGAATTGAAAATTTCCATTGAGGAAAACTCTTCAGATTCCACAAGGTCATGCTTGCCTTTCTACATAACCTTGGTTCCATGAGGCTCGTAGTGCTTACTACTATCAAATATTTTATCCATTTGTTTATTTGTCTTTCCCTCTCTAAATGCAAGTTCCAGCCTAGCAGAGGGCTTAACTGTTATTCCCGCTGCTGTATCTGTAGGGCTCAGAACAACAGGCCAATAGTGACTGTTTAAGAACTAATTAAAAAATAGATGAATAAAAAATGAATACATGGTTGGATGATAAGGAAGAGAGAGACCTCAGGGCTGTTTCCTAAATTTTTAACTTGAGCTGATGGATGGAAAGTGGTATCATTTAGGGAAACTAAAGACTGAAGGAGGAAGAAAGTTATCAGAGGAAAGGAATCAAGAATTTTGATTGACTCATATTAAGTTTCATATTACTTAATTCATATTAGAATATTAGCTGTATTAGAGATATCTAATATTAGAATATTAATATCCTAATAATACTACTAATATTAATAGAATATTAATATTCATATAAGAATAAGAAACTTCAGGTGCAATTATCAAGTTGTCAGGTAGCTGCCAACTCTAGATGTCAGTGGTAAACTCAAGGATAGAATTACAGAAACAGATGTTCAGATTTTACATGTGCTGGTTATAATAATAATAATCACAAGAATTGACATATCATCTATATTTATGTGTGTTATGCACGCACACACACATTCACACACATTAGTGGGCCAGATACTATTTTACATTTTATTCAGATTAACTCATCAGATCCTAAAAACTTCAGTTTAAGACAGACCTAGATTTTATCTCATTTTACAATTCAAGAAATTGAACCACCCAGAGCCTGCATAACATGACTAAAGACAGGAGATAATAATTGATGAATCTGGGATTCAGACGTGGGCAGCCTGGTTGCATAAGCTACATCTTCAACTGTGATAGTGGGGAAAGAGAAGTAAGGTCAGCAATGAGTCTGGGATTATTCTAGCATGAGAGGATGAATAGTAGAGGAATATCAAGAAAAACTAAAAAGCTGAGAGGAAAATTAGGAAGAAACAAAAAAATTGAGAATATATCTTCTGAGAAAGTGCGAAAGAGAATTTCTTCAGAAGAAGAAAGAGCTTATTTGAAAGCTCTTCAAGAAGAGCTGAAAGGAAGAAGAAACATCTCAGATGTTTCTGAGAGCTAGAAGAGAGGAGAATAGGAAACTCTACCCTGGATTTTCAAAGTAGAGGTAGGCGAGTGGTGACCCCCTCAAAAGCAATCTCTGGTGGGAAGAGATGTATGATGAACAAGAAAGCATGAAGGAGAGAGCACAAAGTGGGGAAGCCAAGGATGGAACTATGATCCCCAGAATGTTTTGCCCTTTTGTCAGCATAGCTGGTGACATGAAAATGAGTGGGTCAGGGGAATTCCTAGAAAGAAAATGTACAGTATGTTTGATGCTCATAAAAACAATGGTGCTGAAGTCATAATAGTAAGAGTTTCTTGAGATCAAATTACAAACCTAGGGAATATCAGAATACTGATCAAATCTGCATGATAAATGTACAAACTCCTCTTAATCCTGAGGAAGTCTGTTACTGTTCCCTCTACCCATCCAATGGACATGGCTTCCAGATAAAAAGATTTAATTTACAGAAAAGTAGCTTGTGAGCACTTAAAAAAGCTACCCCTGGTGTCATTCAATCCTTCTTTTTAGGTTATGGCAAGTTGTAATGATTAAATATTAAAGAAGAACAGCAGCACATTGATGAATATGAAAGTATGATTTCCGACCCTGGTCCCACAGATAATTCAAGGCTTTCAAGCTGGAGTTGCTTTTGTTTCTTTTCTAGAGCACAAAAACAGTGTGTCTTGACTTACTAAAATCAAAGAAATTAAAAGAGAGAAAAACAGTTATTGAAAAAAACATTATTCTTAACTTGTCAGTATTTTTTACTAATTGTACAATCTTGGGTCCCTTGAAAGTCAGAGACAGAGACTGGCTTTATTTCCAGAACAGCAAGAAGTTAGAAAGGGGCTTCAGGGTGGGGTGAGGAGCGGTAACTCCTAGTTCCCATTACATCAGAGCAGTAGGATCTGTCAGATGCTGACAATGCCAGAACACCTATCCAAAATCTCAGCAAATATGGCATTTGCAAGTACTGTGGAGGGCCCTGTATTTCTATATGGAAGCCGGATATAGTCCAGGAAACACGTTTTACATAGACTTAGTTATTGATATCTGATGTCCAAAGTCTTATCTAGAAATGTGTTTGTATATGTAGTGACAAATAAATTAGAAGATCTTTTTCTTACTTGAATTGTCTGATGGATCCAGTCTCATGTAGAATAGAAGCTGAAGAACTGAGTTAGCGATAATGCATTATTCAGTACCTTGATTCGGCATACTAAATCTAAAACAAGAAGTTAAAAATAAAAGTTAGTTGATCTCTTCTTAAAACAAATCAAGAATGATCACATTGGCAGTGTTCGTTGTAGCCCAAAGGCAGATTGGTGGTTAAAATCTCTTGCCAGTACTCCCATGGGCTGGGTCGATGTCATTGTCGCCTGCACATGTCGGTTTATGCCGTGGTGTTATGCACCATGTGTCTGCCCTGTAGTTCTGGAATATTGCTCTGTTTCCTGAAGCAACCATTACATAACAGATGATTGCGCAATACATCACTAAGGCCCCCCAAAAATAATAGGCATGCAATTCAAAGCCATCTGCTATTCCAAATGCTGTTTATTGAATAAATAAGCATTGATATAATCTGTGGACATTTATAAGTGATCAGGTGAAAGAAAGTAATGTGAATGTAAGAATTGAATTTTCTCGAATCGCCGTTGATTATTCATAAACCAGTCACAAAGCTCAGAACTTTCTGAAGTCAGGTCTTAATCATTGTTTTAGATCCTGGTCAATAAACATCGGTTGTATGAAATACACAACAGGTGCCATATTAGGTCAAACCCAAAGTATGGATGACAGTTATGATAAAAGCAGCCACAACAATAGTAATAATAATGTACTATGGTAACATTATTTCACTATATGATAATAACAATTTATTGTTATTATATTATATATATATAGACAATATATTATTATACTGATAATAATTATATGCTGAGATCTTACACACTATACAAGAAATGTAACGTTATTTAACTTAATCTTCAAAGTCACATTAGGGAGAGGCTGTTCTTATTATCCTCATTTTAGAGATGAGATCTAGAGGGATTGAGTAATATGTCTAAGAGATAGTAGATGTCAGTGAGTATCAGAAAGAATAGTGGCTGGGGTGCCTCAGTCAGTTAAACGTCTGTCTGCCTTTGGCTCAGGTCATGATCCCAGGGTCCTGGGACTGAGTCCCGCAATGGGCTCCTTGCTGAGCAAGAAGCCTGCTTCTCCCTCTGCCTGCCTCTCTCCCTGCTTGTGCTCTCTCTCTCTCTCTCTCTCTCTCTGTCTCTGAAAAACAAATAGATTTAAAAAAAAAAAGGGAGGGAGGGAAGGAGGGAAGTAGGAAGGAAGGATGGAAAGAAGGAAGGAAGGAAGGAAGGAAAAGGAAGGCAGTTAAACTAAGTATCACCAGGTATAAGAATGATGCTCAGAGTCTTACTCAAACTTCTTGGATAAAATATTGGGTTAAAATTAACGAGTAATGCCTTTTTGTACTTTTCATTTTTTTTAATGTAAAGACAATAGCAATTAAAAGCAGGTATTTTGGTCAATTATTCATAGCTGAAAAAAATCTTCTGTTCAGTTTTTAGTGATATTGTCCATACATTCTGGATTTATTTTTATCATTTCTTATGGCAAAACATGACCACAAATAGGCCCAGAAAGATACGGAGACTGCAAAGAAAAGAAATAGAACAGATTGGAGAATAATGTCTAGTGGAAAATATTGGGCATGTTTTCTGACACATGGAACTTAGTCAAAGAGAACAACTTAGAAACTTACTAAGTTTTTGAAGGAAATGTAGCATAAAAAAATAGCTGTAAAAAAATTGATGGAGGGGGTGGCTTGACAAATACTTAAAATAATTCTTGGACCCATAACCTTCAATGAGAAGAAACAAGGCTCCAAAAACATACTTTCAATATGGCTAAGCACAAGCTTGGACAAGGAAAAGCATCCCAGACCTGATCAAAAAGAATATGGAAAAAAAAATGAAGAAGAGAGTTTCTCCCAGATAGTTGAGTTGGTGTCCACTCAAGAAATTTCCCCATCCCAGGGAAAGGGCTTTCACACAGTCTGGCTGGCAGGAGTTTGAATTACTATAGACCAGTAATGTGTCTCTTTTGTGCTTTTGGAGTAAGAATGCTTTGCGTTTATGTTCTTCCTTGTTTCACCATTAAATAATTGAGTGGTTGTTACAAGGAGGGTGTGCAAATAATATGTCTTTTTGACCATAGGTCTCTAGACTGAAAAGAATAATATTTGGACATGATTGGGAAGAATAAATATCACATAAATATCCCAGATTTTGAGATGGTGGCCATGACTGATGGGATTTTGGGGTTGGCTGCTTTGGGAAAGGCTGAAGAGAGGCATGTTGAACAAGCTATTGATGACCAAAGGGACTGTCTAGATACTTGCCAACCCTATGCACTGTTTTGTAGCATACATTGGGACGTATACCAGCCTTCTTTGTAGTGACATTGTGACGGTGATTCGTTTTGGCCAATAAAATACAGAAAGAAATGAGGCACTCCACTTTCAAGGGTGAATGCTAAAATTTGAGATTTTCCTCTCTCTTTCTGTGTATCTCTCTCTCCCCTATTTCCATAGCCACAAGCAAATGACTTTAGCAGAGTAGAGCCATACTATAGAAGGAGCCTCAATCCTTAGGTCACTCCTAAAATAAACAGATTCCTAAGAGAACCATATATAATATAACATGAAGAAAAATATATAAATATATTATATACGTGTGTGTATATAAATAAAAGCACTTAAAGTTGGGGCTCCTGGGTGGCTCAGTGGGTTAAAGCCTCTGCCTTTGGCTCAGGTCATGATCTCAGGGTCCTGGGATCGAGCCCCACATCGGGCTCTCTGCTCAGCAGGGAGCCTGCTTCTCCCTCTCTCTCTGCCTGCCTCTCTGCCTACTTGTAATCTCTCTCTCTGTCAAATAAATAAATAAAAAATCTTTAAAAAAAAGCACTTAAAGTACTTCAATTTGAGAGAGATTTGTTATAGCCTCTAGCAGTACCATTCTATTTCATATACGACTCATACACCCATACGTGGTTTACCCAAATCTTGCTTTGTGCTCATGGCTATTGAGCAATGACAATTCCTTAGTGTTACAGAGGGAAAAGGTGTCAAGCTTATACAAAGCAAGTGGCAGGTAAAATAGTCATCTTCTAGCCCTACAGTGATAGGACACTGTCATTTCCTTTTTCCTTTCCCAGGAAAATTCTGATAAATTTGAGTTATCCTCTCTTCTTCTGTCCTACACACACACACACACACACACACACACACACACACACACACACAGCAGTTCATTCTCTCAGGTTTTTTTTTTTTTTTAAGATTTTATTTATTTATTTATTTGACAGAGAGGAGAGATCACAAGTAGGCAGAGAAGCAGGCAGAGAAGGGGAAGCAGGCTCCCCGCTGAGCAGAGAGCCCGATGCGGGGCTCGATCCCAGGACCCCGAGGTCATGACCTGAGCTGAGGCAGAGGGTCTAACCCACTGAGCCCTCTAGGTGCCCCTCTCTTAGGTATTCTCATCTGATGGTAAGGGAGTAGAATAACACATGTACACTTGATGAGTGGCTCACAGAGCAAGAACATATCTCAAAACTTCAGCCACCCAGAAATTACAAAATGATCACACCTCCATTTGACAATATAAAACAGCAGAGGAAAGTAAGACCATTAAGTAAGCCTTATCTGCTCTATATGAATACAAAATTATGAACCATAAAGCAGGGCAGGTCTCTGAGTGAGCTAACGGAGCTTGGGCTGATTCCCGATAGGAGCCTAATGATGAGTCAGTGGCCAAGCTATTTATAACATAGTCAGTCACAGCGAGAGATAAGAACCTGCACAAAGCTTCATTAAAACGGGTATTTTGGCTGGCAGCTACCATACTAATAAAATACTTCGATACCATCACTGCGGTAGTCTTACGTGACAAAGCACCAAAATTCTTCATAGTCTTCCGGCATCAGTCCATCAAATGAAAATATTCACATAGGTACCGCCGATTTCGAAAGTTGTGTAAAGCAGAATTAACAAAGATTTTGTCTTTGGCTAAAAAACATGACTTCGAACCTTAAAAGAAGAATAATCTTTAACACATGCAAGAAAACTAGACTGATTTAATGTGATATAATATAAATAATTACATATAGCAAAATAACATTAGAAGTACAAGTACATCACAAAGAACACTGAACGTTCAGTATGGAGTATTATAGTCACACTGCAAAAATTCATCAACTAACTTGAGAACTATACTTTTATGGACTGGGTAAATTGGTTTGCGCAAACCTAATATGGAATTTAAGCACAACATAAACAATAGGACTTTGTTTCACATACTAAGAAAGCTAAATAACTTTAATGTTAAACAATTCTATCTAACCCAGGCAATTACAAAGACTGTTAACATCAGGTTTACTGACCTGCTCCTTTTCATGCAACTATCTGTGGCCCATATCACGTAGCTTGAATTGGAATTATTGTATTTTGAGTGTTGCCAGAATCTTCATTTTTACCAGTCTGCAAGTACCTGAAGGATACTAAAGCCAATGAACAGGGATTCCCGAATTGTAGAGTTTATCGGGAGAGCATGCTTAACATTGCCAGGCTCTACCATCAGATTTTCTGATTCAATAGGTGAAGGCGAATTTTGAAAATTTACATTTCTGGGGCACCTGGGTGGCTCAGTGGGTAAAAGCCTCTGCCTGATGGCTGATGTGGTGGATCCAGCCCCACATCAGGCTCTCTGCTTGGCGGGGAGCCTGCTTCCCTCTCTCTCTGGCTGCCTCTCTGCCACTTGTGATCTCTCTCTCTGTCAAGTAAATAAATAAAAATCTTTAAAAAAAAAAAAAAGGAAATTTGCTTTTCTAACAAGTTCCCAGTGATGCTGATACTGCTAGTCTAGAGGCTACATTTTAAGAACTACTATACATTATGAATGAAAATATGTGACAAGTGACTTCATGTAGTCTCGACCCAAATCATGAAGTTAGCAATTTTTCTAACTCATAAGTTTTCTTCCCTAAAAATAAAGGGAACATGACTGTTGCATGAAAATATATTAGAAACCTCTGCATTCTGGCAGTTTAAAAGGTATCAAGTGAATACTAGGTTAGGGTTTCTATGGTGGAAAAAAGATAAGGCATGGAAAGTTTTTGGTGTGACATACAACTACCATATATTACATTGAAAAATGTTAGGATAACATGAAAAATGAAATTGTGTAGATGAGCAATGTTATTTACTGTCTCTTCAAAATGCCTAATTTATGTTTGATCTTCACAACACTACAGAGAAGAGTCTGGAGCTAACACCTTTATCCTAAACAATGGAGTGAGAAACCACCTCTCTCCCATAAAAAAAAAAACAACACCTCAGGCCCCTCTAGTTGGAGATTTATCAAAGCCATTCTGGGAATGGGCTTTAGGTCTCCTATAGTTTAAGACTGAGCTTTTATCCCTCTTCGTTTTGCAAAACGTGGCATAAAGAAAAAACTACAGAATCTCAACTTCTTTCCTTTTCAAGGCCAGTGTTTCTAGCTTGAAAACCAACAATTTATATTTACAATGAGCCATTATTTCCTTGGTCAACCATCATCTGCTTTTAAGGTGACCCTCAATGTCCTGTGGTAAGAAGGCTATTCAAAGTGCCCGTCTGAAATAGACAGATTGGCCTGATAATTACTCCTGCAATCGTCTCTCAAGGAGAAATAACTGATCTTGTCTCTCAGCATTTGCAAAGACAGATAATAAACAACCCACTGTTGTGGGTTCCCTGCTCCCCTACTCTACAAGCACATATCAAAGAAAAAAATACATTAATAAAAAGGAAGAAGGAAGTATTTTCAGAGAAGTTTACAATATTTGGTTATATGCTATTTAGATGCCTATTTTAAATCTTCTTTTGCCTCAGGACGCATGAAAAATTAATGAAGACAGTGATAAAGAGGGGAGGTGAATAACAAAAAAAGCCCATCAAAGGTTTTGATAAAATATCTCTATGCAGAGACTCACTTGAACGAGGGAGAGTAAAGCCTTTTAAATGTACTTTGCAAATTCACAGAAGCCATAGAATTTGAATGAAGTGAATGACCTCTCCACAGGTTTGCCAAAGCAAGAACATGGCCGCAGAAGGACTTGCAATACAATGAAAGCATTCGGGAAAGCATTTTTGTCACTATTGAGAACTAAAAAGTGCGCTTGGCCTCTGAGCTGCTGAGTTATATATATATATTTTTTATCATTATGAAAAGCTTTTTAAGATTAAAGGAAATCATCTAAGATTTTATCTGTAAGAAGATAGAGGAGGAAGTAGGACACAAAGAAGTACAGCAAGTGAGCAAAAATAGCAACACTGAATAAAACCAGATGAAGTCTGAAGTATGAACATATTATTTATTCATTTGACAGTCTCTGAAATCAAACAAGAATTACATGTTCGGAATGCGCCAGATATTAGACTTTGCCATGGATAACAAAAAATAAAAAGAAAGGAAAGTGCAGGCAGTGATCACACTGTGTCCTGAGATGAAACGTAAGGAGCGTAGTTATTCTTGCTCCTGTGAACACAATTAATTGCTCTCACTACCACCTCCTAAATTCTACTCCCTCTCAACATTTTCTTTGTTGTAAGGAAACATGTGCTCCACTTATCTGCACCAGTCTCTAGGTAGTCCAGGAAACAGTGATAATTTTATCAAAAATTAGCAAAGTAGGAGATGTTACACGGATTATCCTATTTAAGCCCTCACCAATTTCTGAGATAGTCATATAATCATCCCCATTTTCAAGCTGTAGAAATGGAACTTATTTGACACAGTAGGGGCAAAGGCAGGAAGGTGAAAACCTGAATCCAGAATTCCTGCTGCAAGGGGTAAGCTGCGCTGACCCAGGAGAAACAGCGGCAGGATTCTAAGGAATCCAAGAGGTAAAGCTGTGGTGGCAGCAGGAGGCACAAGGTCAGCTAAACCATTGGACAGGCTTTGCCATTTGCCCAGGACTTCTGGGTAGCTGCCAAGCTGTGAGAGAGAAGACAGAAGGCAAGCCAAAGTATGGGGTAGGACAGTAGCTATGCACGCACTTGAACATTTTTATTTTTATTTGTCCTAAAGCTCTTTTTCTTTTTTCTTTTCTTTTCCTTTCTTTAAATATATATATATACATATACATACATATATATATATATATATATATATATATATATTTTTTTTTTTTTTTTTTTTTTTTTTTTTTAGTATACTCTTCTCCTATTCCATAGGATTCTGGCAAGGCTGAAATTGTGGACCCACAGCTCCAGAGGTGGACTATGACTGAGGCATGTAGATGGACAGATTGGAATACTGGTTACCCTCTAGGGACAGATCAGGGGCAGACCCGGGAACAAGATGGGCCCCATGGACTGCTTTGGGGAAGTGCTCCTTTCAAACTCCTTTCAAACAAAAAGTGCTTTGGGGAAGTGCTCCTTTCAAACTTAAAAGTTGATGTGGTCTTAAAGGTGTGTTAGCAAGACATACTTATCTGGAACAAAATCAAAACAAAACAAAAGAAAGAAAAATTAAGAAAGGGAGAAACAGAGAGGAGGCCTGATTTAAACTGATGATGTTCTTGAACCTGTGAATCTTTGGACCCTGGATTCAGCTATGCTCAGTTCTGTGAGATCATAAACTATTTATCTGATCAACCCATTGAGTTGATTACTATCTCTTTCAGCCAAAAGGGTCTAGTTTACAGCAGTGCTCCTATTTTCTGAATTTTAAAACAAGGAATCATATTTTTAGAACATCAGTGTTACCTAGAGGGGGTGATGACACATTATTTTAAATGAGAACTCTTTCTAGAACTACAGCAATTACATAGCTAACACTTACTATGAGCCAAGCACTGTTCAAAGCACTTTACAAACACCAAGTCATCTAATCTTACAACTGTATTATAATGATACTCATTTTATAGATAAGGACAATGAGTTACAGGTTAAATAACTTTTCCAAAGTCACACAGATAATGTGTTATTGATCATGAGGCTCTTAAAGGTGAGTACTGACTATTGTTTTGGTTCGAGCTGCTATAGCAAAACCCCATAGACTGATCACTTAAACAACATTTATTTTTCACAATTCTGGAAGCTGAAAGATCAAGAACAAGG
The DNA here is from genome assembly GCA_028646535.1 of Procyon lotor. Taxonomy (NCBI): domain Eukaryota; kingdom Metazoa; phylum Chordata; class Mammalia; order Carnivora; family Procyonidae; genus Procyon; species Procyon lotor. The sequence goes on from CM053611.1 coordinate 72,594,898, forward strand.
TGCTGGCTGATTCAGTGTCTAGGGAGGACCCTCTCCTTGGCTTTCAGAAGGAGACGGTAAGGTCTCCTTGTGACTTGAGTCACAAGTACTCAATATCTCCAGTGACTGAAGTCACTGCTATGACCTCAATGGCAGAGAGAAGGAGAAAGGACAGAGAAAGCACTCTGTCTTAGAAGGGCACTAATAACATCAAGAGAGAATCTCACCCTCATGGCCTCATCCAAACCTAACTAACTCTTAAAGGCCCTACCTCCTAATCTAATCACATTGGGAGTTAGCATATCAGCATAAAATCAGCATATGATTTTTGTAGGGATACAAACATTTAGCCCACAATAAAAACACCCATTCTAATTTTCTAAGATAACTCAGGCTAAAGAATGCAGATATCCTGGTATGAGTTTCCCACCTTTCCAAAAGTCTTTCATTAAATGGATGGTGTATGTTACTGATGCTTCTTTATTCTAGAGCATCGGTGGTGGGAATGTAAGTGAACTACAGTACAAATAACCAGAGACATGGAGAAAAAGGATAGAATCCAAGCTCTCTATCTTCATAGCATTATAGAGAATTATTTTTAAAACTGAGAAGCAGACTGTGGAGAAAGATTACACAAATTTGGAGTATAGTAATGTATACATCCATTATAGACTGAAAGTGTCTCATTTGCAAATAAACATATGTCTACAGTGGAATTAGCACTGCCTAAAATTTAGGCCAATTCTAACAGATACTGTAAGTATTCACTATATTAGGTCATAAAACAAAAGATGCTTAAGGGACTTTCAACTCCAGAACTTAAAAATATGTCATAAAAAAAACCTGTTACATATTTAATGAAACTATCTCTAATTTAAAACTGGAAAATTATGGTCATGCATTGGATAATTCAAATAAAGTATTTTTATGTAGTTTTATTATAACTATAGGTTGAAATTATGATGATGACGATGATGATAAAGAAACATCCATCAAAAAATATAAGAATAAACATTCTTTGACATCCTTACACTAAACTATTCCCTTTCTACCACGCCTTAGCAGATTTCTTTCTCTGTTCAGTCCTATTTTATCTCTTTTGACAAAATCATAGCGTAGGAAATGTCAAAGGAACTATAAAAAAGTGGGCAAGTATTAAGTGTTGGCCATATAGTATTTTAGGCTTTTGACTGTCATTTTGCTAAAGAAATTTATCTAAGTACTTAATTTTACAAAGTAAATATTTTACAAAAGCTCAGTAACCCGATGAAAAACAACCACTGAGATTTTAGTTTAAGGAAATATATCCAGTACAACTGCAAAATGCTCTTTTTTATATTTTTACATTTATGATACATATATAAAATTTGAAACTTTTAAATTACTTTTCCCAATCTAAACTGAGGAAACATGTTGTGCGAAAGCTAAAGGCATGTGAAAACTCTGCAGAATGGCTTGCACAGTGATGATGAAGGGGAAATATGCAGGAATGAAAGAGCCCAAAGTCTGTGCCCCGCTCTGAACAAGATGCTCATCACGACTAAGGAGACGTAGGTGCAGTAGCACACGTCATGAGTTCATTTCAAGTGTACCCTCACCATTATCTTGTGCTTAAACCTAACAACTCACTAGAGAATAAACATGCAGGACACAGAGACTGATATATATAGTAGGTGCTAACTGTTCTTTTTGTTGTTTTTGGTTTGGGTTGTTTGTTTAATAAGAGTGCAAATAATAAACACCACCAAACTTCCAGCACTCAACTTCACCACGACTCAGTGTCAGTGCTCTGACATGTGACAAGCAAGAAGCTAGAGTGCCCTGGAAGAAGAGGCATTGGACCGAAAACTTGCCTCTGCCATTGACCCTGTGTGATCAAAGAGACGCAGTTTATTGAGTTTCAGTTTCATTAACTTAAATATCTTTTTGTTTGCAAGTAACAGAACTATGGTTCATAAAGGCTCTATAAAATAAAACATGTTTGCTTTAGTCTGCCTAGTTCTAGAGATGAAAATATTATTTTTAGTCTCTCTTTCTCTCTCTCTCTTAACCCTAAATTTGCTCTCTGCACCATCATACGACAGGTGATCTACAGCATATCCTCCATGTGGCCAGGGGAGGGCGCTGTTGGTAGTTCCAAGCTTACATAGCTCTCACAGTTCAGGATCCCAAAGGAGAAAGGATAAATTTCTCTCTCCCTGAGTTCATATATAGCTGAAGTGAGCGATTGGAGTAGCATGCTCATTCCTGAATCAATCGCCATGGCCAAAGGTGGAATAGTACTCTAAATTACAAGCCTGTGTGGTGTGTTTACCCCTGTGACCTGAGCAGGGGAACATTGTTTTTTCAGTCCCAAAGAACCAATAGACTAGAAGCGGTTTCCCTAAGGAAACGAATGGGCAAGCCTTTCAGAATTATAAGTGAGAATTACTTGTAATTACACTTAACCCATATCAAATCAAGTGTGAAGTTGGAACAAAGATTTTTTTTTTTTTCAGACATGCGAGCCTCTTAAGCCTTTCCTGCATGTCGTTTTTCAGAAAAGCTCTGGAAGATACATTGTAAAAAGGAATAAACCAAGAAAAAAAAATGGGAGTGAGGAAACTGGTTCTGAGAGAGGTGAAAAGAATCCCCAAGATACTGGCAGGAGATAATCCCATGATGTTTTAGAAAGGTTGTAGAAGCAGATTCGGAGTTACAAAGCAATCAGTAAAATATGCAATGTATATGAAGAGTATGAAAGAATTTTACAATTCTATCAGAAAGCTTTGAACCAAATTAATAAACAATACATGGAAGTCATGAAAAGGAAAAGAACAAAGATAATTAATACCTTCAGGGGGAAAACCCAAAACATTTTTTTTTTTAAGATTTTATGTACTTCTTTGACAGAGAGAAAGAAAAAGAGGAGAGCACAAGCAGGGGGAGCAGCAGGCAGGAGAAGGAGGCTCCCTTCTGAGCAAGGAGCCCCTGGGGTTATGACCTGAGCTGAAGGCAGACACTTAACTGACTAAGCCACCCAGGTGTCCCAACTAGAAACATTTTAAAGAAAGAAAAAGTAACCATAGTATATACCCCATGGCTTTGTTGTAAATGATACTATGTAGTCACAGTAACGCTCTGACTGCTGAATGAACCCAAACTGCTGATTATACACATAGGACAATAATGGAAGAATGAGAGGAGCAGAAGATCCGGTGGGGGATGTAAAAAACAGTTTATCTTTCTTTTTTTTTTTTTTTAAGATTTTATTTATTTATTTGACAGAGAGAGACAGTGAGAGAGGGAACACAAGCAGGGGGATTGGGAGAGGGAGAAGCAGGCTCCCCACCAAGCAGGGAGCCTGATGAGGGGCTCGATCCCCAGACCTGGATCATGACCTGAGCCAAAGGCAGACGCTTAGTGAATAAGCCACCCAGGAGACCCAAAAAGTTTATATTTCATTGCCATATGGAATGATGACTAAAACTGAAAAAATTTAAAAAGGCAGTCTAATAATATTGTTATAAATATGCAAGTAAATATGTAAAGAATATTTAAAGACTTGAAAAGTGGCCTCAATGTTTTTAAACATTTGCTAATATTTGGGTAGATGAAAACATTCATACTACAAAAGATTTATGTAGCATTGCATTTTAAAGTGCCATTTTAATTAAAACTGTGAAAGAGTACTTCCATCAAATTCCACTGTGGTGGAGTCTCCAGAGAAAGACATGTCCTTTTCATATCTCATTTGGAATTATATGCCTCTCACCATGGGCATCAAGGAAGGTTTTGTTTGTTTGTTTGTGGTTTAGTTTGTGTTTATTTTTTTTGCAAATTATGGATAATTTGGGAGCTATTGGAGCTGGTGGTGATTCGCTGGTGGTTGGAATTAGATAATTTGTCAGGGCTTATCCTTAACTTTCAGGATGTTGTACCTGATCAGTTCAATTGCCCTCATCTCAGATATAAAGAAGTGGAATAAAAAAAGATCACAGACTGAGAAGTCAGACTGCGTGCTATAAAATCACATCTCTGCCCCTTATTAGCCATGAGAATTTGGACAAGTTACTAAGCAATTTGTGCCTCAGTTTCTCCATCTGGAATATAGGGATTGATATTCTGGTGAAGATTCTTTGTTAATGTAACTAAAGGACACAAAGCACTGTCTAGCTATAAGAACCATTCCAATATTGTTGCTCTGAGTGGAGACGACATGAAAGTTGGCCCATCGTTCATGACAAGGCAGAATAATTTTGAATACCGCACTGCGAATTCTATTTATATTATCTTTCTGTTCCTATCCTGGAGGGATTTGTGCAGTTTCAAATAAGGATAGAGAAGGATAATTAAGTATTAAATTGAAATAATAAATCAAAGTATTAAAGCACGAAAATGTAGATTACTCATAGGGGAAAAATCATGATCCCCGTTTGAGTGTTAATTAAAGAATTGTTTTCTGTATGGATAGAGTCTTTATCTAACCTCAATGCAGTGACTCAAGAAATGTGAGAGAGACTGGGAAATTATAGGAGCAATGACATAGTAAAAAAAGAGAAGAAAAGAAAAGAAAATGTGCTTTTACAATACTTACTGTGTCAGCCCTGTGTCAACGGGGCAGTTGACCAGAAACCAATAGCCACCTTCAAGGTTAGCCTAAAGGCAAGCCTGTGTCACCTGCAGAGATGACAGCAGGCAGCACCAAGGCACAGGGAAGCAAGGAGGGAAGACTGGCATCAGTGAAATTGGAGAACATCACTGGCTGTGGTTGTGTTTTAGTAACTTGGAGACTCCAGTAAGAGAAAGGAGGGAAATGAAGATGGATGGGTAGTGTGACTCTCATAAGAAAACGCTGGGGCTGGAGTGAGGTCCTCTGAGCCAGAGGCTGTTGCTGGAGTACTTTTATTATCCCCATAGTCCCTAGTTTTTCCTTTTCCTCTTTGGGTCACACTGGGAAATGTGGATGACATCATTATTAGAGAGAAATGTCAGAGACATTAGATAAGTGATTTGCATAAAGTATATTCTGTCTACATATCATCTGGGGGTATAAAAATGTATCTCTACTTTGTTTACAGATTCGGTCTGTAAGAAACATTACCTTCTCTTTAGCTCAACTTCGATCTGTAAATCTGTGTATATTCCTTTTACATATATGCAGTATTGTCTGTGGGACAAAATAATTTTAAAGTGCTCTTGGATTAAGGCCTCCATGATTTATTTACAATACGTCAGAAGAATCACTGATGAGAGAGATATTAGAGGTCATCTATTACTACTACTGTCAGACTAAATAAAGGAGAAATCTTTAGAATGTTACAAATGCTGTAAGAGTGAGAATTTGCCATCAGAAATGATTTAGGAAAACAGAGTGGAGCATACAATAGACTGAATGTTGGCATCTCCCCAAATTCATGTGTTGAAATCCTAACTTCCAGTGTGATGTTACTAGGATGTGGAGCCTTTGGGAGGCGATTAGGTCATGAAGGAGGAGCCCGCGGAATGAGATTATGCCCTTACAAAAGAGATTGCTGAGTTTCCTCACCCCTTCTACCATATGAGGACACAGCAAAAAGATGACAGTTTGTAAGCCAAAAAGCAGGTTCTCCCCAGACACTGAATCTGCTGGCAACATGATCGTGGACATCCTAGTCTCTGTGACTATGAGAAATAAATATGTGTTTGTAGATAAGCCGCTTAGCCTCTGGCATTCTGTCATGGCAGCCCAAACAGATGAAAACAAGGAAAAATGGAATATTTAAGAGACATATAATATCTAAGTATGCTTCTACAAAGTTAGACGTGTGTGTGTGTGTATGTGTGTGTGTGTGTGTGTGTTTAATGTTGGTGTCAGTCCCAGGAACTCATTAGCTTCCATTCATGCCACTTCCTGTAACTGATGCAATCTATTCACTGAAAAAGCTGACATTACTGCACAGTCAGCTTGAAATCTTCAATGCACAACAGTGTAAAAAATCTTCAAGTTAAGCTCCGTTTCCACAGCAACCACAGTTTAGCTCCTCAAGCATAGTTAGATTTTTTTGTGTGCGGTCTTAACCTACATGTATGCAGTAAGGTTTGCTGATCTTTGATGCAGCGTTTATAAGTTTTATTGGTTATGTAAGCTTATTCCTGCTGTTTCTTTCCTGCATTCAAACATCCAATGATGATTTTACATAGGAGTAATTTTTGAGGTACAAACCAGAGTGGGGAGAGAAGCATATTTGTAGCAATTGGGTATTTGGCTATATTTTGTATAGAACTGATGAGGACTGACAATTCATCTATGAAATAAGTCTGAGACAAGTTTTGAGAGCCCTTGTCTTGACCCACAAATACATAGACGTACCCTGATTAATATTTAGGGTTTCTCCTGAGCTACTGATGCTATCCTGCCAATGGCAATCTTAGCTACTGCTATATGATGGCTGTCTCATGAATCTACAAGACTAAATGGTTTGTTAGTAGTGTGGATCATGGCCTCCTCATCCTTCTTCTCTAACCAGAGAAATCTTTTGACTTCCTATGAACTGAGTCAACCTGTGTCTATTCCCTCTATAGATATTTCATCCTCTAGATAAAAAAGATGCCCAATTATTCTAATCATAAGAGATTCCACCAAACACACACGCACACACGATTTTTCCCTTGAATCACCTAATGTAATGGCCAGAGAGAATGTGAAAACCAAGGTTTGACCAAAGTAGTGGCCTAAAAGATGAAGGCAGACATTTCCATTTCAGATGTTCAAGTAATCTGTTTCTTTGCCCAAATACATAATTTGTTTTATTTTATTTTATTTTTTTAAATTTTATTTTTTTTAACAGAACTGCTGGTTAATATCATTCATACAAAATTACAGTTTATTAAGCACATATGACTCATCAGTGACTCTTACAAATTCCTATTTATAGCTGTTCATGATTTTTCATCTTACTTAGAGTAAGTATTCAAAATCTTTCACATCCCCCTCTAGCTTTCCAACCCTTCCCCTTTAGTATAAAAACTTCTCGATTTCACATGAGAAATGGATGTCACCAGGGTTTGGGGTCCATCACTAGCTTCCTCCACCTAACTAACTTGTAGACCTTTGTATGTCAATAATTCTTTTCCTCTTGTCTCTGAAGACATAAACTAATTGACATCGAAGTATGACACCTTTACTCTAATTCTATGTTCACCACCACTTACTGGCCTTAGGAATTTTCTCCAGCCATAAATCTTTTCATTGTATATTGACATTGTATAGTTTCTCTCCACTGCTAGTTTCTTCCCCTCTGCTTATACATATGCTTAATCCTTTTTGTATTAAAAATTCAAAATAAAAAATAAGCCTTAAAAACGTTACCTGGGGAATCTCTCTACCTATTATTTTTTCTTTCATTTCTAAGATGACCAGAAATGAGTCTAAACTCATCATACTCTACATATTACCTATCATTTGTTAGTCCACAATGCTTGAATCCTTACCTTTGTCTCCTCATTCCACTAAAATTGCACTAATAAAGCCTGCAATAATGCTCTTATTGCTAGACCCAAAGTTGTTTCTGTAGCCTCTTCTTATGTGACTGTAGCTTTCAATACTGGTCAGGGTCCTTTCTTAAATCAGGCTCATCCTTTGGAATCCACAGTATCATCTTTCCATCCTCGCCTAGCTCCCCCCAACCACACCCCCAAGCTTTTTTGCATTCTCATTTATGAGTCCTCTTTTTGGTCCTACTCTGTGTTACTCTCTCATCAGCCATTTTTTTCTTTCATAATGTGTCTCCTTTGGGGACCTCATACACTCTAATGTCTTTGATGGTCCAAAACCAATTGAACCAAGTATCTCCTCTCTCATCCACCAAATTGTATTCTCTAGTTTCATCTTTATTTGTTCAGTGATAACAAGAGGCAAAATAAAGGTCAAGATAAAATACTGAGATTCATAGCCAGTCCATTTCCATTCATAATTTCTTTTTCTTTCCTTCCTTTTCTTTCTTTTTCTTTTTCTTTCTTTCTTTCTTTCTTTCTTTCTTTCTTTCTTTCTTTCTTTCTTTCTTTCTTTCTTTCTCTCTTTCTCTCTTTCTCTCTTTCTCTCTTTCTCTCTTTCTCTCTTTCTCTTTTTCTTTCTTCCTAAGATTTTACTTATTTATTTGACAGACAGAGAAAGACAGTGAGATAGGGAACATAAGCCAGGGGAGTGGGAGAGGGTTTCTTGATGAGCAGGAAGCCTGATGTGGGGCTTGATCCCAGGACCCTGAGATCATGACCTGAGCATATCATATAGAACCCAAAAGCTGCCAATGAGTCCAGTCTGTTTGGGATCACATGAGGCTTTCTCATGAACTAAGTACTACAGATCATTTGGCCTCATTATTTCCCCAGTACCCTGATCCTTAGTCATCCTAAATAATCACAGTCTCTGATGGGAGAAGGCCATATTCTATTTAATATGTATATCTCCAGTGTCAAGCACAGTCTTTTGTGCACAGAAAACTTGGTAAGTATTTGCAGAAAGAACATAAGACTGAACAAAAGATGAAACATAAAGAATACAGGTGAAGGGACTTTTTCATAGTTCAAGGAAAGGTACAAACACGAGAACTTGTTTGTCAATAGCAAATGTCACATTTAATAATGTCCTTATGAGTTATTCTCTACATACTTTATCTATACCCTATATTCCTATATTTATGTCACTTAACATAGTGTCAAGTTTAGTTCTCTACTAGCCAGTTACTTTCATACAAGTGCGAATTGGAGAATACTTTTAACATTAGTACCTGTAAACAGAGGAAAGCAGGATACGTTGGAGGCAGATGTTGAACTACAATGTAATTGTAACAGACTTCAGACAGTTCCATAAGGAGATCTAGAGCTGGGATGGCCCTTTTAAGTTGTCTCGAATTGAGGCAAAAGGACTGGGTCTCTGTAAGCCTGAATAGACTAGGCATTTGATGTGGAGTACCCAGTTGCCTCCACTAAGGGTGTGTAATTTTGTATGAAGAAGCTCCTCTTGTCAATGAAAAGAGGCATTCATGCTCCCAGTAGCTGGAGGAATGAACTGGGCCACTTATCCTAGCAAGGACTATTCAAGTTTTCTGAAGAATGACTCACTGTTTCCCTCCCACTATATATGCTATCTTTTTAACTGACCAAACCCTACATGAAATAACAAACTCTCTGTAACTCTTTCTACTAACCCACTCATTCTAGAACACACAACTGACAGAATTTTTTCATAATTACAAATATGATTTCTTTAAATAAATATATTTCAGAACCACAAATGTGATTTATTTAAATAAATTTCTTGGCTCTAATTACCTACAGATTAAAACACAAACTTCTATCCCAAATGGAAGACTTCTTTAGTAGTCTTCCATTTGCTTCTCCTCTCCTATGGCTCTTAGTCCTTGGGCCGCAGTTTTTCTGGACTTTTTCATGCCTAAAGCAACAATAGCCTTGGACTGATCTCTATTTTTCACAATTTTTTCCCATTTTTCCCTCTGCCTAGAGCTGAAAATGTTCTCAGTGCTTTAAGAAGCACTTTAAGAAGCACAGAGCTCTCTCTCTTATAAATCTTCCTCTAGCCTCCTTTGGCAAAATCAAACAGCCTATTCTGTGTTCTCACCACTGTGTTCATCAATACCAGTAGAATATGCAGTGTTGTATTGTCATAATTTGCTTAAATGGTGCTTTCCCTTCCTATCTTATTCCATGTAATATACTATCTCCCATATAAGTCTACCCATAGTAACTACTAGATATAAGTTCACTGAATGAATGAAAGAATAAATGAATGTCCTAGTAGGTTTAGTCTAGTGTATACCTTTGAATAATCAAGTCAGCAAATATGGCAAGTATACCTAAGAGAATGTTATAGGAGTAATGTGTCTAATGTGTTTCTCTGTTTTGCTCTTGTTTATATTCTTTCTTTTCCCCTATCACTCAGAAAACTGGAAAATCTATTGTTTCCACCTACATTTCCCCAAATGCCTGAAAATCACTAAATGTATGAGCAATATTTTTCAAGCAATGATCTAGGAGCAAATAACAATATTAAGACATTAAAGTATTTTTCTAAGACTGTATCTTTTGTGTTACAATTCCTGACTCCCTTATTTCTCCCCATAAATGCCATATACTTATGCTTATGTATAATTTTTTTTGTTTGATCATTAAATAGGTATTTGGATATCTATGACTTTCACTGTATCTTAATTATAATATAAACAGCAATAAAAATCATATATTATAAAATACACTTTTTGAAAGCTTCCTGTAACAAGCAATTATTCATTTTTTAAACCAAAATTTTATGGTCATGATAAATCCCACACTTCTATCCCAGTAAAAAAAAATGAGTAAGGAGCTAAAGAGATATTTCTCCAAAGAAGACATACAAATGGCCAACTGGAAATGACTGCTCAACATCACTAATCGTTAGAGAAAAGCAGATGAAAACCAAAATGAGGTATCAGCTCACACCTGTTAGAATGCCTAGCTTTAGAAGTTGTTAATTCAAGGCCTTCTTCTTGGCTCTGTATTCATTTAGTCCACAGATGGAGTCCGAGAAGAAAAACAGATTATTCCTTCAGGTTGAAGGAAGATTTCCCATGAGATGGAGTTTTATGTTTTGGATTATTTTATTTTCCATGTTTCTGACAAACTATTGGATGTGTTTAGTTACTGGACAATTCAGTGAAATTGTGGCAGGATTTGTTCCTCCAAACTTGTTTTTGATTTATGTAACATCTCATTGTAGTGTTTTGTATTTCATTACAAAAAAAACTAGGAAGTCAGTGAGTGTCAAATGCTTGTTTCCCATTCAGAAATACAATTTCATTTCACTATTGACTTTTAATTGAGCGCATCATCTTTATACAAAGTGGTAGGAAAATGTCCTTCCTGAGATTAGAACTGAATCCGCACAGGGCACTCTGTCTCCTCATGTAATATAGGATGCAAATTATTAAATAAGCAACATATACGGATATGGAGCTTTTTCCACGGTGCATTAAATATGTGCATAAACCTGTTCCATTTTCTGTGTTCTTTGATACAATTGGTATTCACAGTTTTTCCCACTACTGCCTTCCACAAAATATAAATCTTTTCCATTATAAAGAAAGCATTTTTGCCTTTTTGCTGCAGGATACTGCAAGAGTATCTTGTTTTGTGTCATAAGCTTATATATATTGCAAAAGTAAAAGGCAACTACTTTCACATATATGAAGGAAATAAACATTATGAATAAATGATTCACCCACTTTAATCAACTGGTTGTTGTAACTATGATTCCTTTGTTCATAAATTATTCTGGACAGTTTATAAAATAAAAAAATAGGGGTTTTTTGGTATCTTTCACATCTGGAAATGTGATAAGTTATTTCTAAACATTAGTAGTGCAATGAATCACAAAGTATCATTTTAAATATACATATGGAAATGGATTGGCAAATAATAGGACTCTTCTCTGTATCTTATATGTGTGACTATGAAAGGAAATACTATTCAGACAAAATCTTTCAATAATTTTCATTTTTGAAGTGTTTTACAAATATATAATATTAGAATATTAAAATGATGTCTTCCTGGTTCCATGCTAGAAATTGGAAAATACACATTTTTAGGCAATAATGCTTATTTTTATTAAATTCTCTTTTATGAACTGTAATTTAATTTATATTAGTCATAATATTAAAAGCAAAATAAAAAGTAAGAGCAACAAAGTAGACAATTTTACAGTCTGCAAGAGAAAAAAAAAATTTTTTTCCTGTGAATGTCCTCCCTATTCAGAATGGAGTATTTCAAATACTGTACCTTCCTTGGTGTTTGCTCAACCAACAAACTCTTAAATGATATATATTAAGCAGGTCCCATGCACCCAGCCCTGTGCAATGGAAAATACCGAAAGAGATACTGTTTTTGTCCTTAGAGTTAACTATTTAACTGGAGAAGCAAGGAAGGAAAAGTAATGGGAAAACACATGCTCAAGAATTTGGCACTTAAGGGGTGCCTGGGTGGCTCAGTGGGTTAAAGCCTCTGCCTTCAGCTCAGGTCATGATCTCAGGGTCCTGGGATTGAGCCCCACGTCAGGCTATCTGCAGGGCGGGGAGCCTGCTTCCCCCCCCCCCCCCCGCCTCTCTGCCTACTTTTGATCTCTCTCTTTGTCTGTCAAATACATAAATAAAATCTTAAAAAAAAAAAAAAAAAGAATTTGGCACTTAGTATAAATGTGCGAACAATTCAGAAAAGAGAAAAATTGGTGTGGCATGGAATTATAAGAGTCAACTAAGGGCAACAATAGAGATTGTGTTAGATTTACTACCTTGGTTTTGATTTCTTTTATTTTCTCAACAGATCCACTATTTTGTCCATTCTTCTTTGTAAAATCAACTCCAATTTCTTATTTGAAATCCATCTTGATTAGGTCTCCCCACTTATCTTATTT
>CM053611.1:72607797-72672560 GCA_028646535.1 Procyon lotor
AAAAAGTCTTGTTTTCTATTCTTTTAATATATATTCAAATGTAGCAATATAAAATAAACACAGTGAAAATTCAAATATACTACTTACTCTAGACTTAGGTAAGTAAAAATATCAATTATAAAAAAGGAATTACTTTTACTCTTTCCCAGTTCCTCCATCATCCTGTTTGTGAAATTTATAATAGTTTTGGGTTTAGTTAATTTGTGGCTTTGCTCCTCATATTGTACAGTCTCTGACCACACAGGTCAAAGAGTTTTATGAGTGTTTTGCTAATAAATGTCTTCCTGCTTTTTACAGTTGCATTTAGTTTGGCATAAAAACATGACCTTATATGCAGCAGTATAAATGAAGAATGAATAGAAGTTACTCATAAATTAATGATCTTGGCTTTGCTTAGTTAATCTTACAATGAATGCATTGCCAACTATAATTAATGAGGGACAAACTCATGAAATAAATGCATTAGGGAACTTGAGAAAAGAGAATAATAATAATAAGCATGTATTTTTCTTTACTTTTTCCTCCCTATACATGTTTTTTCACTAGCTTCTCTGCAAAGAAAATATTTAAAGATTTAATTAGGGTTTATGGACTTAAAGAAAGTGAAATTTGAAGGTAATAGTTCTGAAAATTAAAAATATTTTTGGTAGGAAAAATCAAATGATTCTCTGATAAAATAGAGAAATAAAAAATCCAGGTAAGAATATTTTTTAATGACAAAAGCAAAAATAGAATAAAAAGCATTGTAGTAATAAGTAAGAGGAGATGAATTTGGTGAGGAAACCAGTATTTTGTGGCTTCCTTTCATCTTTCAATTTTCATCTCTTCTATTAATTCAAAATAAAATGAACAAAATGAAAGATTTGCCATTTTAGTGACATTTATTCTCTCATCTGACACAGGCTCTTCACTGTTCCTTAAATGATCTGCTTATTCTTTTTTTTTTAAGATTTTATTTATTTATTTGACAGAGAGAAAGAGATCATAAGTAAGCAGTGGCAGGCAGAGGGAGAGGAGGAAGCAGGCTCCCTGCAGAGCAGAGAGCCTGATGCGGGGTTTGATCCCAGGACCCTGAGATCATGACCTGAGCCAAAAGCAGAGGCTTAACCCATTGAGCCTCCCAGGTGTCCCTGATCTGCACATTCTTGAGGCTGAGAAAAATCACTGCTACGCTTTCTTTCTGGGCTAAACACCTCCTTGCTTCTTTAAATCCTGCATTTCAAATTGCAACTCATGCCCCAACTACTCTAATACATTTTTAAGTGTTTTAAGATTTTATTTATTTATTTGAGAGAGAGATAGAGAGAGCTTGTGGAGGGAGGAGCAGAGGGAGGGGGACAAGCAGACCCCATGCTGAGTGTGGAGCCCAACTCAGGACTCCATCTCACAACCCTGAGATCATGATCATGATGTGAGCCAAAACCAAGAGTCAAATGCTTAATTGCCTGAGCCACCCAGGTGCTTCTATTCTCTAATAAATTTTTATCCATCACTCTAGCCTTAAAATCCTATACCCTTTTCAGCACTTAACTGGGTTTTGCATAGATAATTTTGTAATATATGAAAATGCTCTAAGCTTTAGTTTCCTCATCTGTAAAATGGAAATAACAAGGCTTTTCTCAAAGGGTTCTTGTAAAATTTTTTTAAAAAGCTTGTATAGATGTATAAATATAGAAAATTCTTTGTTGACATAATTTATTTGTCATAACATTAACCTTGTATCATTATTTATATTTCAGATTATATGTCCTACTTCAGCAAATGTAATGTAGACCATTGAATATTTTTACTGTGTTTACAGTGTGTTTTTCATGGAATAGATTCAATGATTCATCACTATCACTGCATGTCCAATTTTGTATTCTCTACCTTTAACGGATCTATTTGGTTCTATTTAGAGCTCTGTTCCTCTTACTTCTCTGCAATATACCAAAGAAATAAGATACAAAGGCCATGAAGCTGAAACTCAAAGTTGTTCTCCAGCTATATCATAACCAACAGAACAATTTCCTCTGCATGCAATTTTGTCTCCATCTCTGCAATCAAATCTTATTGTTCAGTCATTTTCCTTGCTCAATTCTAGAACAAGTAGAAACTCAGATATTAATGTTGGTTCCACAGAATTCTAGTTGAATCATTATAAATAAATTTAGGCTATACATATATTTTTCTTTCTTGGAGGCCTGGTATTTGATGTGTGGCTGGATAGCATAGTACAGTGGAAAGGATCTAAATTTGAGAATCATACAGAGGTATGTTATATTTCTTGATATATAATTATTTTGACATATAATCTCGTAACTGCTGAGGCTCTCTGTCCTTCACTTAACATGTAACTATAAAAAGATCCCAAATTTTTATCCTCTCTGGTAAGAAATTATTAATATTTATTCTTGTGGCACATCCTCTCATCAATTCTCAAGAACTTAAAATGCAAATGCTAGGATACATAGACCATCTTTTGCTGTAGTTCACTATTGTCTCTGGGTGCCTTTGAAGTGTCCTTCTTTCTACAAAGTTTCACTTTCCAGGTCTTGAATATAACACATTAAGGGGATTTAGATCTCCTGCTTAGCCAAAGAAATAATTTGGGAGGGGAGGTCCATCTCAGGCTTTGGCTTACTAGTTATGCAATTTAGCTTTTGCTATATAACAAATACTCCAGACTGTAGTGGCTGAAATCAACATTTATTATCTACAGATCCTCTGGTTCTGTGTCTTTCAGAAGGCTGTAATCAGATGTCATTCTCTGCTGCAGCCATCTTAAGGCTTGAGTGGGGTGAATACTCTTTCAAGATCATTTACAAGTGTTGACAGGATTCATATCCTCATGGGTCAGTAGACTGAGAGTCTCAGTTCTTCACTAGATGGTGACTGGAGAACACCCTTAATACCTTTCTACCTGGTCCTTTCCATAGTATAGCTCTCAACATTAGGGCTTACTTCATCAGAGCTTGCAAACAAGAGGGCAGGAGAGAACTAATGAGCCATATAGAACTCAAGATTCTTTTAAAGCTACTATAAAAAGTGACATCCCATTTATTTTGCCATATTCTGTTTGGCAAAGGCAAGCCACTTGGTCCAGCCCACACAAGGGTACGAATCTGGGAAGGTGGGAGTCACCGGGAACCATTTCAGAAGCTGCCCACAACACTGATACTCTCTTAACACAACTTTAGGAGGTTAGTTCAGTTAAGCAATAGTTGCTAAGGTGCATAATATGCCAGGCAGTTGATAAAATGATGAATAATATAATATCTCTGCCTTAGAAGAGTTCACAATCTATTTTGGAAACCAGTGAATCTGTTTCTATGATGCATAAACTACTATATGGGAAAACAAAGGGATTCTTAATCCAGTCTGTGAGATCAGGAAAATCTTCCCAGTGGAGGAAATTGGGTTAATTTTTGACACATAAAAGGAGAAGAAGCCAAAGGAAAATAGCTATTCAAATGTACTAGGGCGCGTTGGTGGTATAGTGGTGAGCATAGCTGCCTTCCAAATGTACTAGGGCATGACACAGGCCAGCACATTACAGTGTGTGTTCATAATAGTGTCCATGCTGAGCCCTTTAGAGAGGTTGTGACATAACACATTTTCCCAGCATATGCACAAAGCACTCTACAGTAAATAGATATAACTAGGTATTATTAGTTCTCTTCCGTTCACTAGCCCTTGGCTCATGGTGAGCTTTCTTGCTCCTTAGGAGGTTTCCTTGAGGGGTTACTCTGTAGAACTCATTGCTCAAAACCAACACTGTCCAAACTCAGGTTCTCAGAGAAACTGGCAATATTCACATATTATTCCCCATACAAACACAAAGTGTTTATAGAGCTTGAGCACCATCAGCAGTCCTAATATCCCTGCTTATTCTTATAAGCAAACATTCAAATTAAGGTATAATAATGTTAGGCAATTTCCCTACATGTAAGAATTTTTACAGTTGCATTGGTTATAGAACCTGTTAATGTTGCAAAAACAGATGTTAATGAATAAAAAATATTAGAAATAAAAACTCCTAACAAATGTATAAAATTCAAAGAACATTTTTTTCTCTGTCTCTGAGGAATATTTTATAATATAAACTAACCCTCCCTGAAACATTCTCTTTCCTTAGTTGCTCTGACACCATCTTTTGCTGATTTATGTTCATATTTGGATGCTCATTTGTGTATGTATTTCCAGGTCACTTATAAATCAGTAGATGCTAGTGCCTTGGAAGGAAGCCAAATATCACAAATTTATTTAAAATTAGAATTCAGGAATACATCTAGATTGTATTTCAATCATTCCAGGAGGGAGAAAACTCCCCTAGTTCCTAGAGATTAGTTTTCCTCAAAAATAAAACTATTTCTTTCTGCGGATCTGCTTGCTCTGGAATGTTTTGAGTTTTCATATCTGCTACCAACTTACATATGGCTCTAGAATTTCATGGTGTCAATTATTTTCCCATCTCCAAAAATGTATTAGCTACAGGGTTGCTGGGGCTATTAACAAGAGCAGTAACTCAAAGACCTGGCAGGAAATAGTGATCTTTATCATCAAAATCCTGAGCTGTTAACTTGTGCTTGTTTTAAGGGAATACAAATTTCTGATAAACATACAGCCGGTTAATATATAACTAGAATAAGAAGGTAAAACACAATATCGAGCAACACACTTTCTCATTAACCTGCTTGAAAATGGTTGGTGGTGAGTTTATCTACCTTAACACTAAGGAAGACCAAGTGCATTTCTCCTCCAATTATCAAAAATTGTTTTATTAAGATGTCTGAAATTAACTTTTTTCTTAAAGTATAATAATAACAAAAATATATACAAATAAATGGGCAAATAATGCTATTTAACTTGGATTTGGGGGCAAGGGAGCATTTGGGAATACAGACTGAGGAGTCAGAATGCAATAGTGCATGTGTGGATCTGCAACTTAGCCATATTATTTTGATTTCAATTTTTAATTTTTTTAAAGTAATCTCTACACCCAATATGGGACTCAAATTTGCAAGCCTGAGATGAAGAGTAAATGCTTTACTGACTCAGTCATCCAGGCACCGCATAGCTAAGTTAGTTTGAAAATCTTACTTAACCACACTGCTTTCTCAGTATCCTTGTCTAAAAAGTGGGAAAAATAGGTAGCACCCATCACAGAAAATTTTGTATGAATTAAAGGAGCTAATATTTGAAAATAAACAAAAAAGCAGCTGCAACATAGTGTTTTATACCTAAAATATTAAAAATAAAATATCTCTTAAGTAGGTCATGATCACTACTTTTCAAATTGTAGAGGTGGTTGTTAAAAATGACTTAAAAAAAGGAATTTTGATTAGGACTTTAGAGGTCCCTGGGGCATGGTGATTATGCTCTTGACTGCAATCATTTCTTTACTAAGATTTATCTGTCAGCAGTGGTAGCTGAAGTGGGCAATTAGTCACATTAACTCCTCTACCCATATTTATTATTATTATTATTTTGCTAAAACAGAACTGAGGAATCCATTATACTCAATATAAAAACACATGGTCACCAATTCAATAGCTTATATGTAGATATGTGTAGATACAATGTCATACTTCATAGGTTTTTCTAATTGGCACTTCCATGGTGATTACTGATATTAAGTATCTTTTCATATACCAGTTGGTAATTTGTATATATTCTTTGGAGAAATGTCTATTCAAGTCCTTTACACATTTTTTCATCCAATTATGCTATTTTTAAAATATTGAATTGTGGGAATTTTTTATATATTTGGTATATTAAAACCTTAATAAGATATAGAGTGTGCAAGTATATTCTCCCACTTTGTAGGTTGCTTTTTCATTACATTCACTGTTTCCTTTGTTGTACAGAAGCTTATTCTTCAATGGAATACGACTTGTCTGTTTTTGCTGCTGCTATTTCTGCTTTTGGTGTCATGTCCAAGAAATCATTGCCAAAACCAACGTGGTGAAGCTTTTCTCAAGTGTTTTCTTTACAAATTTTACAGTTTCAGATCTCAATTTAATCAAATTTGAGTTGATTTTTGTGTATGGCTTAAGGTAAGGATACAATTTCATCCTTTTGAATGTGGATATTCAGTTTTGCCAGCATCATTTGTTGAAGAAGATTATATACCAAGACCATGTAGGATTTATCCCTGGAATGCAAGAATGGTTCAATATACAAAAATCAATTAATGTAATACACCATATTAACAGAATGAAGGATAAAAATCCAATGACCATCTTAACAGATACAAAAAAGAATTTAACAAAATATAACACCCTTTCATTAATTAAAAACTCTGAACAAACTAGGAATGGAAATAATTTACCTCAATATGAGGAAAGTCATATATGAAAAGCCCACAGCTAACATCTTAGTCAATAGGAAAAGCTAAAGACTTTTCTCTAAGATTAGGAACAAGACAAGGTTGCCCGCTCTCATCACTTCTATTAAACATGGTACTGGAAGTTCCAGCCAGAGCAATTAGGCAAGAAAAAGAAATAATAAAAAGCATCTAAATTAGTAAGGAAGAAGTAAAGTTATCCGTTTCCAGATCACAGGATCTTAGATATTGAAAACCCTAAAAACTCACCTCAAAAGCTTTTAGTAAAAAATTTGGTAAAGTAAAATCAATATGCAAAAATTAATTATATTTCTAGACACCAATAATGAGCTGTCAAAAAGGAACATAAAGGAAAATATCTCATTTACAATAATATTAAAAAGAATCAAATACTGAGGAATAAACTTAACCAAGGAGGGGTGCCTGGGTGGCTCAGTGGTTAAGCGTCTGCCCAGGTCATGATCCCAGGTTCCTGGCATCGAGCCCCGCAACCGGCTCTCTGCTCGGCAGGAGGCCTGCTTCTCCGGCTACCAATCCCTCTGCTTGTGTTCCCTCTCTCGCTGTGTTTCTCTCTGTCAAATACATAAAATCTTAAAAAAAAAAAAAGAAAAAAAAAAGAAAAGGTATTTAAAAAAAAAACAAAACAAAACTTAACCAAGGAGGTGAAACAACTGTACACTAAAAAAATACAAAACGTTGATTCTGCAAACTAGAAAAAAAAATCCTGAAATACACATGGCAACATGTGAAAAGGCATGTGTAAAGACCCTGAATAGCCTAAGCAATCTGGAGAAAGAACAAAACTCTATCACCACATTTCCTGGTTTTAAAATGTGCCACAAAGTTCTAGCAGTTCTAGCAGCATGGCTCTGGCATGAAAACTCCTAGACCAATGGAACAGAGTAGACAACTCAGAAATAAACCTGTGGATATACCGTCAACTGATCTTTAACATGGGTACCAAGAATATACAATGAGGAAATGAGCGTCTCTTCAATAGATGGCCTTGAAAAACTGGAGCCACAGTAGAGCTATTTAAATAGCATCGGTTCCAGGTTGCACCATTCATTGTGTAAAAAGTAAGCTCCTGGGGTGCCTGGTTGACTCAGCCAGTTAAGTGCCCACCTCTTGATTTTGGCTCAAGACATGATCTCAGGGTCATGAAGTTGTGTCCCAGGTCAAGTTCCATTCTCAGCAGGGAGTCTGCCTGAGATTCTTTCTCCCACAGTCCCTCTCTCTACTCATGCTCTCTCTCTCTCTCTCTCTCTCTCTCTCTCAAATAAATAAATAAATAAATAGATCTTTTTTAAAAAGTAAAGTTACTTTAATTTGCATAGATGTTAATGACATTTGCCTCTTCAATCATCTTTATACGTCTTAATTCACATCCCAGAAAGAGTGATATGTCTATGTTTGTTTTGCACCTTTATTTGGTAACTTTTTAACCTGAAAGTTTAATAATTTGGAGTATTAATCCATTGCCAAATATGCCAGCAAAACATAGATGTCAAAGAGACTATCTTAAAGAATGATGGCCCTTTGTGAACTACTCCCAGGAGGAAATGCACCCAAAAATGAGTTGTCTTCCAGTTCATGCAGTAGCAACTCCCATTTTGATGCTTAGGACTATAATGCATCATCTGTTCAGTTAGTCCATCTTCCTGCATACTTCTCATTCATGACTACTGATTCTTGCCTTTTTCTAGGACCCACTTTGGCTCTCCTCTCCCAATGACTCTGGCGACAAATTGCATTCATATTTAAAAAACATTCACTCTATTTTAATAGTCTTTGAAAGTTCTACCTGACAAACAAGAAAATGAATTTCATAACAGCATCATCTTTTTTTTCATATTCTCCAAATACTCATTAATTCTTTGACTCTCATGTACGTTTAACCTAATGATAAATTTAATAACATGTAAGAATTATAATCTCCAAATTGAATCCATGCCCACTGTCTACCACCAAGGGTATTCAAATTTGCCATATCTGGTTATAGAAATATATTTTAAGCTGGAGAAATCAAGAAATCTTTGAAGGGTTGGCGGTGATCAAAGTAGAAACAGGTGTATCTCAACCAGGAGCCAGTGAAAAAATAAAAGCACCACTAACAGATTAAAGTTTAGGGCACCTGGGTGGCTCAGTTGGTTAAGTGACTGCCTTCGGCTCGGGTCATGATCTCAGGGTCCTGGGATCAAGTCTTGCATCGGGTTCTCTGCTCAGCAGGGTGCCTGCTTCCCCCTCTTCCTCCCTCTGCTTGCCTCTCTGCTACTTGTGATCTCTCTCTCTTATGTCAAATAAATAAATAAACAAAATCTTTAAAAAAAAACAGATTAAAATTTAGAACATCAATATAGGCTTGAACTAAAGACAAGGCCTAGCAGATGAAGGTTAATAATGTAACCAAGTTTTAAGGGGTCAGTGGATCATTAAAATTAAGGATGCAGACACGAAACAACTCAGAATGAGTCTTGTATAGAAGGATTATAGATAGTACAATGGGGATAAGGCCTTAAAACTTACAAGTTCTAGGTAGTCCATATTGAGGACTGACACCTTCCTATATTCAAGCATTTCTCAATGCAAATGAGTTCTTGATTTTCTAATGGAAAACTAAACAATTACAACTGGGAGACGGAACACAAGTAACTGAATGCCTCCTATGTGTCAAACACTTTCTACATGTCATCTCCATTAATTCTCTCATTAGTTTATGACATACGTTTATTTCCATTAACAAAAAAAGAAACTGATTCAGAGAGGTCGAGTGATTTGTCAGCACTAATAAATAACATATCTGCAATGGGGAATTCTGTCCAATTCCAAAGTACATTTTATTCCCACTTCTGTGTGTTGTCCCTGTATGATGAACATTGTCTCAAGAGATAAGGCACCTTTATCTTCTGTTTATGGTTAAGAGTAAGGGACAGGCGAGGCTAGGTAAGGAGAGAAAGATAGAACGCTATGTGATCAGGTTCACAGAAATCCCCAAAATGCTGAAGCATATGGAACAAGGTGAACTACTCTGCCCAAGCGCATGCGTGTCTTTTTTAATGATAATCACCTGTGACCAACAAGGACCAACAAGACCCTAAAAAGGAAGTAAGCCATTGAAGGTACCATCACTAGTCCTTGATCAATGGTGATATAGAGAGGTTAAAAGGATTTCAATTCCGTGGTTAGCTTTCTGTAAAAGACCAACTCTAAAGGCACTCAGTGGCAACCCTGTCAGGATGCTCCTCCCTCTTGAGAGGTTTTTTTCTTTTTGTTTTTTTCTGTATCCTTGCTTAATAAACTTCTATAGCTTTATTCACCCTCCTTTGTCTGCAAGATTCATTCTTCGACTCCGTGAGACAAGAACCTCACTCTCCTGCTTCAGCTGGGCAGACATACTCACACAAACCATGGTTGTTTCATGTCTCTTGGTTACATGTTTGTTTGTTTGATGGTTTTGTTTTTTTTTTATTATTAACATATAATGTATTATTTGTTTCAAAGGTACAGGTCTGTGATTCATCAATCTTATACAATTCACAGTGCTCACCATAGCACATACCCTCCTGTTTGATGGTTTTAACTGAGGCTAAAACTCCCATCTCTGAATCTTTGGTTTGGAACACCTCATCTCAACATCGATTCTGCATGTTCTCCACATCGCACAGCGCTACAGGGTGTCTGATTCTACTTGACTCATCTCCTGAGGAAAATCCTGACTTTTCTGTTTAACATTTATAGGACTCAATTTCAACACAGATAAGACAAATGAGTGTGTTTGTGTGAATGTGTATGTGTGTGTGAATGGAAACAAGGTTAAAACAAAAATGATGTGGAAATTAACCTGACCTGAATATATTGGGCATCAGTTTAGCTAAATACTTTTGCAAGAAGAGGGAGCAAGCTGAGCAGCCACCTCTTCTTCCATCTCCTTCCATCATGCCAGGGCGTTTCATTGTCTCCCAAGTGATTTCGTAGGCAGCTATAAAGTTTCAGGCAGCCAGCCATTCTGTAGGTACTCCCCAGCCTCTGAACTGCCTTGTAGATACATGATGGATCTGTCACAAAATGAACACAGATAGAATGAAAGTAATAAACAGAGACTGAAACTGGTTAAATATACTACTACTATCCTGCCGCAATAATGTCAACTCATTCCTTCTCCAACAACCAGAGATTACGATTATTTAAAAAAACAATAAAAAATAAATGTCATTCTTCAGAACCTTTGAGAAGTGGCTAAATCTTCACAAGGCAAATGTTTCTACAGAAACCCTTGGGGCACAATGAGCCTTTTGGAAGAAAATAACTTGATCCGGTTTCTTTTTATAGCATCTCACCTAAGGGACAGGAAACTGTCTACCAGCATACTCACCTAGGGTAAGAGAAGACTACAGTTGCTAAGAGCTGTGTTTCAACTGCATATATATCTTTCTTGCATTCTTATAATGAGACTGTTTTTACAGGGTGAACATATTTCAAATGTAAACAAAGAAAAAATAAGCTGAAAGCTGCTAATGTTAAGTTTAGAGCTTGCAGAAAATATCAGCTAGTGAAGAATAGCGGCCCGAATAAGACTCTTGTACTCATAGAGATGATTTTTCTCACAGAATTTGAAAGAAATTGTAATGATGAATCATAAGCCTTGCTATAAATAAATTATGACTGCGAATTGCCAGATACAGAAATATTCTCATTAAAGTCCATTGTCTTTGAAGACACAATTACCTCATTTATTATTTCAGTAGACTCAAGCCAATTTAGAACAATTAAAGCCTGCATTATCAACCATGGTTGATATGCACTGAAAATACATTAAAAGAGAAACAGGTGCTGTTCCAATTTAATAGGATCAATCTCTGACTACCTACTATATGAAGAATGTTACTTTGTTGTGGAAACAATTTGGAGTGTTCGCTGAATGGATGCCAATCTCTAATCAGCCAAGGACAATGTGGCATCATCTTATGCCAACTGATTCATTCATTTATTTATTCATTTATTCAATCAATCCTTCCACATTTCTATTGCACTTACTACCTTCAAGGCAATTAACCAAGCACGATGGTAAATCCAAAGATGGCTCTTGCATATTCTTTAGGAGAGTAAAAATGACATGTACTCAAAGAAAGGTAATTTAAGATTGAAATTGAGTTACAGAAGTAGTGCCAAGAAGTTGAAAGGAATGAAAGGAAGTTTTTGATTGGAGAGGCCAAGGAAGCATATGAGAAATTGACATTATGTGAACTAGGGACTGAAGACTATAAGATCACTCCATTTTTTGATATTTAAGAAGAATATTCCAGGAAGGATGAAGAGTGGGAAACAGGGCAAAGAGGGAGGAATAGTGAAGAGTTCAGTCTAGAATGAATGGAGTATTAAAGAAAGTTGCACTAGATAAGAGTGAAAAAGTCAAAGCCAGAGCAGAAGCTTAAAATCAAGCAAATGGCTCTAGATTATTTGGTAAATATTAGGGCACAACTGAGAGTATGTAAGTGGATTAATGGTGCAATGAGAATGAGCAGGGTTCTCTGCCTGCTGTAATTACTAGAGTAACATTTACAAGGATAAAAACACTATATGACTTCTAAATTAGTATGTGGAGAAGTGGGGTATATTCTGTATACAGTCAATCTTAAAGCAAAGAAAAAAGGATGAAACATTGAAAATTAAGTAATTTCAATGGAGTGTTAATTAAAATAGTATATAATAAAATAATGGGATGAATTTAAAGTAGGTAAAAGAAAAAATTAAAAGTTAAATTTAGAAAAATAGCACTATAAACCTGGAGAATGTTGAAGGGAAACAGTTATAGAGAAAACACTTATTAATAAAGTAGAAAATGAGCAATGGGAAAGATAAAAAAATTCATATTTTGAAATATCTGCTTAAAATGAGGTAATTCTGGCATGATTGAACAGTAAAAATGTGTGAGAACATTCAAATAACCAAAGTCAGAAGAGAAAAAGATAACACTGCTAGAGGTATTCAACCAACAAAACAACCAAAAGGGATTATGAACAATTTCATGCCCCAAATTAGAAAATGGAAATTATTTTTTAAAGATTTTATTTATTTATTTATTTGACGGAGAGGAGAGAGATCACAAGTAGGCAGAGAGGCAGGCAGAGAGAGAAGGGGAAGCAGGCTCCTCACTAAGCAGAGAGCCCCATGTGGGGCTTGATCCCAGGACCCTGAGATCATGACCTGAGCTGAAGGCAGAGGCTTTAACCCACTGAGCCACCCAGGCACCCCTAGAAAATGGAATTAAATGAGTGAACTAAAAATATAATCACCCAAACTGACTTGGGTAGAAATTTAAACAAATGAATAATTCTAGAACTGTCAAATATATTTAGTGTGTGTGATCAAACAAATTAGCAAAACTCTTCAAAAATGACTAGCTGGTTTCATCAGTTAAGTTCCACCAAACACTCAATGTAGAAAGACTGCTCATCATATGTAAAAATCTATCAGAGAACAGAAAAAGCATGAGCATTTTATAATTCAATATATGAACCAAGTGTAATCTTGAGTCAAAATTTGATAAGAACAACATAAGAAAATTCCAAACCATCATTGTCCCGTGAAACCTAAGAAAATATAAGCAAAGCAAAAGCAGCAGCATTGGCAGATGTTATTACATCGTGTTCATCACAGGAATTCAAAGTTAGTTGTGTTTTAAATTCAATCAATGAAATTATTATATTATGTAGAAAAGGCATATGATGAAATTTACAATCCATTCATGATAAAATTTCTTGGTAAACCAGAAATGCCATGTACCTTCTTCAACCTGATGAAAGTTATGTACAAGAAACTTAGAGCAAAAATGGAAATTAAATGTTGAATTTTTTTTTTCTTATGATTAGGCATAAGTCATGGATTCCTACTTCCACCATTTCTATTTAATATGTTACTAGAGAGTCTAGGTTGCCTAATATGCCAAGAACAAAAAGTGCGTGTTCAGGTGTGTGTGTGCATGTGTATGCTTGTATGAACACACATTATCAAATTTAGCAAGTATACAGGATTTAAAATCAGTATCTAAAAATTAACTGTATTCTACACATAAATTCAATGGAGAAATAAACAAGGGTTACCATTTAAAACAGCATAAAAATGTCATGTACCTAGGATTAAATCTATCAAAAGATTATGAAATATTTACTTATTGACACTAGAGAAAACTTCAATAAATGGAGAGTTATATTGTATCAATTGATTGAAGTACTCAATATTTAGTGACATTGATTTTTCTCAGATTGTTTTATAGTAACAGAATTTGTGATGAAACTTGACAAGCTGTGTGTGAAGAAATTTATAAATGTATAGGAAATGCAAAAGACAAAAAGAGCTTAAATGGTGGTCTTAGTCAAGTTTTCCTCGAAAGGAGTGTGAAGAAAAAAAAACTTAAATTAGTGAGTTTGAGTATCAGAGAAGAAAATAAGGAAAAAACAATTTGAAACAGGAAAAAATATGGAAGCAAATATAATGCATTTTGAAACTGGCCTCTGCTTCATAAGGAAACACAGATACTCACCTGGCCACACAGGCAATCCCTGCACAGTCTGTACAGAAACACCATGTCTCAGAAGTCGACGCAGGAAAGGAATAGAGAAGGAATTTATCTATCAGTTCTCTCCTATCTTCTATGTCAAATTTGGCATCATGAGGAGATAGCCTTGTCCCAATGGCAGTGGATGGAAAAGCTGTGTCCTATGTCCTGCCACATGCTACTGCATCAGAAACTAGAAAAATGGGAGAAGCCAGGGAATCCAAGTGTTAACATCAGTGGTGATGGTCACACATGGTCATTTGTGTTGGAGTCAGGTTGGAGGGAGCATCTCAAGGGCCAGGGGACAGACAGGTGTGACTGATAGAATCCAAAGTAGCATATAAGGGAAATATAGTACAGCAAAGTGGGAGAACTTTCACCAGCTATCCAGAGTTAATACTAAGCTCTACTGATTAGGATCCTTTGGTAATGGGGCTAACAAATAATCTGAAGGATTGTAAAGAAGGTCCTGAAATAAACCAAGCACACATGGACATGAGTTATGATAAAGACAACTTTGGTGGTGCTTGTAATGCTCAATTTATTAATCTGAGTAATAGTTACAATAGTATTGACTTTATTTGTTTAACTGTGTCAGATTGACTATGTTAAATTGTGTGTTTGAAATATTACATCCAATGAAAACAAAACAAATGCAAATGCTGCTGTCAAGGGTATGCATTGTCATTTACATCTGAACCACTTTTAAATCTTAAAAATCAGCTTGTCAATATTTACAAAATATATTTTGATGAGGTTTGCATTGAATTTATAGATCAGTCTGAGAAGTGACATTTTAACAATCCTAAGTCTCTCAATCCATGAACACAGTACATCTTTACTTATTTAGGTCACCCTTGATTTATTCAATCGGTGTTTTGCATTTACACTACACAGATTATATTTTTTAGATTTGTACCGAGATATCTTAGTTCATTCAGGATGCTATTGAAAGAAGACTTTGCCTCCATTTTGACCTCCAACCTTCTAGCTGAGTTTTTTCTAGCTCATCTCTAGCTCAGAGCAAAGCTTCCACTACTTCCCTGAGCCAGCAAGATCCCGCCCACGATTGACTCCAAGACAACCATGGATTTGACCTTCACTGCCTACCCTACAGGAAGCCGCCCACCTTTGCTCCACATTTTCATCATATAAACCTGTATTTTTTACATCTTAGAGATAGTCCTTAAGGCGCTAGTCTACCATCTTCCCAGTGTTGGCCTCCCTGAAATAAATCCGTTTCTTGTTTCACCACCAGTCATTCCCCTGCCTTTGGATTTTGTCAGTGGTGAGTGGCCAAACCAGGTCTGCTTGGAACCCCCAGAGCCAGGTGCTTTTGCACCCCCATGCCCTAGCAACACTGTAACAAAATGTTACAAATGGGGCAGCTTTTAAACAACAAAAATTTATTTCTCATAGTTCTAGAGGCTGGAAAGTCCAAGATCAAATAGTCAGCTTGGTCATAATCTGGTGAGGGCTGTCTTCCTGGTTCTTAGCCAGCACCTTTTGGCTGTGGTCTCACATGGTAGCAAGCACAAACAAGCTCTTGGGAAGGAGGGTGGGCTTTTTTGTAATAAGAACACTAATGCCATTCATGAGACAAACTCTCAGGGAAGAAAGTTTTTATAAGAACACTAATACCGTTCATGAGGGCTCTACCTTCATGACCTCCTAAGGGTCTGACCTCCTAATGCCATCACTTGGGGGTTATGATTTCAACATATGAAAGTGGTAGGATGGGGGAGGGGAATGTTACAAACATTCTGAGGATAGTATTAGGTATTTCTTTCTTTGGTTTCAAAAATATTATTATTATTACTTTTATTAAAATTTTGAATTCCAATTATTTATTGCTAATATATAGATAAGCAATTAATTTTTGTATATTGACCTTGTATCCTGTGACTTTGCTAAACTCACCAATTCCAGGTGTTTTTCTTGTAGATTCTTTAGGCTTTTCTAAGTAGATAAACATGTCATCTATGAACAGAGATAGATTTATTTATTTTAATACATTTTTATATAAATATAAATTTTTTATAAATTTTTCAATTTATTTCAATGAATCCCTGAAAAAAAAACATAATTTTTATTGAAGGTTTG
Organism: Procyon lotor; assembly: GCA_028646535.1. Taxonomy (NCBI): domain Eukaryota; kingdom Metazoa; phylum Chordata; class Mammalia; order Carnivora; family Procyonidae; genus Procyon; species Procyon lotor. The sequence goes on from CM053611.1 coordinate 72,623,784, forward strand.
AATGGGTTATTTTCAGTATTAGATTAAAAGAAACGAAAAATATCTTTTAGAGATTCCCTAAAGAGTATTTAATTCGCCACAAATACAAAATGTTAAGTGTAAAGGCCGGTGCCTTTATGACTCAAGTAGAGGGTCATCCCTGATCAAGGGAAACTCTAGGTAACCACTCTCTCAGAAATTATTTCCTACACTGACCAGCAGCCCACCTTGCTTGTGGACCTTGTTATCTTAATACTTTCCATCATTTTTGATTTTTAATTTGCCTACAGAACTTTATTCTCATACTTCCAACTATATCCCAGTTACTTCTCTGTTGACTAGACAATGAGACCAAAGCAGGTAAGGAGACCAGCCATCTGGTTTGTTCCAGACATTCCCTAATTTAGCCCTTGTAGTCCCACATCTTGGAAAACTCTCAGTCCTACATTAACTGGGACTCTGGTCATCCTTAAGTAGGAAGATATGTATTTTAAGAAAATATGGCTCCTGCTACAAAAGAATTACATTAAATATTTCCATAAATGCTAAAGCTAATATTTTAAGGTATGATGAGTATGAAATACCATTCATCAGTCCTATCTGTTCTTTCTCTTTACAAATCAGGTTATTCACTTTTTAGAGATCTCTTTTTGTAATTTGGTATATTACAGCATCTAATTACATAAATACATGAATATTTAGTGAATCATTTGCCCGGTAACCTAGGAAATTTAAGTTTGTTTTCACAAAATCTGCACATGTACACTGCCCTAAAAATATCTATATGGGTTATCAAAGATATGACTGGCATTGAGACAAATGTATCTGCCATTTATCACATCTCTCATTTTAGAGATGTGATAGGGTTTAATGAAGCTCTGAAATGAGCTTCATTAAACCCTACTGACTTTGCTTTCTGAAATTTTCCATCTTGTTCACCTCCTTTCACCTCTTGTGAGAAACAATTGAACACTATGTTGATTCTTAAGGCTTCTGGAAAACTCAGCACTAAGTGGAAATCCATGTCTTCCAGAACTTCAATTTTGATTTAGGCAATTGAGAGATTTTTTTCCTATAGATTACTCCTCATCACAGGATGCAGAAGATCCCTTTGTTTACCTGACATTATTAAGCACAATGAGATAAAAATAATAGGAGGGAAAAGATTCTATAAATGATTCTGTAGGATATGTGATAGTATGGAAAGAGGTCATGGCATTACTAAGTGGAAAAAATAATCAGATTATTAAGCAGCATGTAAATTGTGATCCTGTTTTTAATACATATGTAAGTTTGTTACTGAGTCTGTAAGAAAATTTACCTAGTGTTAGCTTGCCTTTGCTGGGTGGTGTGATATAACTGGACAATTTTAATAAATTCATTTTGTTTCACTATTTTTACATGTCTATAATTCATATATAGTTTTATATAAAAATAATGAAAATTATTTAACCAATCAAATTATAACTAGTTTCAGAATATTTGCATGGCTCATGTCACAGCCATATGGGGTCATCCACGTACACTGGACATTCAATCAGGTGACTTTGATTCAAATTCTTGCTCTGGTTCTTACCATGTAAGAAGGTTTTCAGTCATCAAGAGCCTTAGATTTCTCATTTGCAGAATGGAAATAAAAATGTTTCATATGTTTTCTGGAAATCTGAGATGAGATTATATATGCAAAGATACTTTGAAAGCTCAACTGCTATATAAATACCTAACATTGTTTTGAAATAAATATCATTTTGTGATTTTTAAACCGTATTAAATTTTCTTATATTAAGATTTGAAGCTTACTTCTGGCTGGTTTGTATATTAGAAAGAAAAAAATTTAAAGGCTATGTTAAAATACAGAAAACTTTGTATAAAAAGTCTTTAGTTATGGGCATTTGTGTGGCTCAGTCGGTTAAGCATCTGACTCTTGATCTCAACTCAAGTCTTCATCTCAGGGTCATGAGTTTAAGCCCCGTGAAGGAAGAAAAAATTTTTTCTTAGTTAAATCCTTAGTAGGACTTAATATGTTTCCTATAAAGTATAAATGTATTCCTTTATTTTAAAAAAAATCCTAAGTATATTTCCAAAAAAGCATTTTCCTAACATTTCTATATTTTTTTGTACTTTAATATGTGAGTGAATAATGATCTCATAGAACTATATGGTTTTAAAGCAAAAATGAATTAGATCAGTTTAGACATTTTTATACAATATCAGGTTAACAAGGGAAAAATGTGCAGAAATTTGAAGTATATTTCTAAGTTTCTTTGAAATTGTTCTTTCAAAAGATAGCGATCACATTCTTCTACCACCAAGTAGTTTGGTGCTCCTGATAGAGGCCAGAAGAGCTGTGCCATTTGTTTATGAGTTCAATTCCAAGTGAACATGGCTGTATGATGGAACAAAGCTTGGGTTTTATAAATACTTAGGAAAAATGTTTTCAGAATCTGGTCCTCAGAACATTGAATGGCCAAAAAATCTTAAATTCAGCTTGATTTTACTGTTTATACTCATAATGTCTTTCTTAATTTTGTGTCTACTTCGGCTTTTAACAGTCTAATCTATAACAAAAATGTCATGCTTTCTGATTGTATACTTTTTATTTCCCTAATCATTAATTGGTCTCAACCACATATATTTTCATCCACAGGAACTACAGTAGTAAGTGTGAGAATAAAGAGGAACAGAATATGAGGTTACAGCCATTAACAAATCACAGATCTATAAAACAGATTGCGTCATCTAGTTAACAAGAAAACATCATGAAGATTTCCTTTTTCCTGGTAGTCTATCAATATTGATTCAGTGCTTCATAAAATTTCAGGGCTTACTCTCTGTCCCATTATTCACCTTTCTAGAGACTATAAATAGCCCTTGGCTGTGTTAGGTTTAATTTAGATTCTACACTTACTGGTCTGGGACTCAATCTAAATCCCTCATGCAGAGGGGAGCCGCGCCAAATGGAGGCATTTGAAGGTGCTAAAATCTCTAAGATGCCTTTTAGATGGTCTGTAAACCACGATCCCTAGAGGCACTTGCCTGCGATGCTTTATTAGAGTCCCATCAGTTGACAAAGATTGAAAACTGGGTTGCCATGTTTCTTGATGTCTATACGAACTCAAATCAATTCAATCACCTAAGTAAATATTCCTTCCATCTTTTGAAGAGTTCTTTCTGAGTAGAATCACATTCCTAACATGATATAAATGTGATAAATGTTAGATTTCTCTAGGGGAAAATGGTGGTGGAGTGTCCCCCACCCACCTCTATCTCTAAATATTTAGCAGAATCTTAATGACGCAAAGTAGCTTTTTGCACTGCCCTGAAATCCTTCACCCGCACTAATTTTTACCCTTTGGTAATGTGCTGTTGGATTCTCTGTCATGCTTAAAATAGAAGTGCAATGAAAAGGAACAAACATAGTTACAGTTAATGATCTATTACTTGGGTATTTGAGCATAAAGACTCTTCGAGTGACTTAAGGAAATAAAATTGCAAATGAAAACTTTTAATTACAACCTAATTTTACTTGTCCAGAAACATTTTATTGTTTATAGAAAGTTTCTTGAATGCTATGTTATTGTTTGCTTGAAAAGTAAGGTCCTTTTTAAAATCCTTTTCAAATGTATCTCATTTCATTTTCTTTCAGAGCTATACATTTATCCCTCTTCATCTTGGAACGCATGATTCCCAGTAGCACTAACAGACCCTATATGCAAGAATCTTTAGAAGTCCACAAAACAAAAGAGATGAACATTCACGGCTATATTCCCCATGCCTAGAACAGTGCCTGGCACTAGCTCAATAAATCAATTCATCACAGTGCTTTCGAGCTGAAAAATCTAGTAGTGCCTCTTGTACTCTCAAGGATACTACACACTAGTCAATTCAATATATGTATTTTCCATATGGGTGAGCTCAGCTTAAAGATATTCTATATGCTTAGCTTTTCATCAGCAGATGCTCACATTTTTTATTGTCATTTTTTACTCAAGTTTTCTCTTAGGTTGTAACTGCTCAGCTTTATTCACTGGCCATTCCACTGGTAATATTGGCTTTATGAATTAATCACATTATTCATAAATTTTTGCATGGTTTTAATAAATTCTTCTGAAGCAGTACAGTTCAACTCTAAGGGCTGACCTATTTTAAAAATCTTCCTTGAATACTTTATTCAAAATCTTTTTCCTAAGCAATTTTGGTAAAATTTTACCACTCAATGGAATGCAAGTAGGTGAGTCAGAGACATTTTCTCACTGTTAAGTATTCAAGAAGAGGGCTTGTCCGTATTAGTAGTCCATTTGCAAAAGGCCCAGATAGAAAATGAACATTTTAAAAATAGAAACTAAATTTATATATAAAGTAAGAACAGTCTGTAAGATATGTATTCTGTTCTTTAGCCCTTAGAAATCTTTTCATCTATTCAATGATCTCTTAAATGACAGGAGTTATGTAAATTTGGCTGACACGATGTCCTACATACTTTATGAAACAGGAAACGCACCTCTCAGAAGGAGCTGTTTGAAACATGGTTAGCCAATGGAAGAGTTGCCTTGCAATTTTCAGGACCTCCCATCAGATGTGTGCCGCATAGAGGCAGCCAGGTTTTGAGGCAGCCCTAGTTTTAGGGAGGAATTGTCTTCACTGACTCTCTGAATGACAACATCTGCAAATGCAGTCTTAAACATTTAGTTAACAGTTTATATGAGCTTCCCTTTTTACTCCTGATATGGAGATTGCTTCAGTAAATAAAAACTGTTTTACATATTATAAGGAATACAAAGATGGCACGGTATCTTCCCTTAGGTGATGTCCTGTGAAGAGAGAGGCCATGAAAGAGAAAAAATTTATGTACGTAAATATAGAGAATATAGAGAATGCCAACAAAATCCCATGGAGTCCAAAGGACAGGATGCATCTAATGGTAAGCATTGTGAACCTAGAGAGGAAGAGTGGCCTGGGACATGATTATCAGACGTGGTGATAAGCGTGTCAGAAGTGCATGTTTAGGAGAAGAACTGATGCAAATAAAAATCACAGAGGTGTGAAAGAATCACGAACCACGTTCAGAAAAATAACAAGTCGCCCAACTTAAAGGAAAACATAGCACACAAGAAGTTGAAAAATGAAGTAACTAACAACATCCAAAAATATGTGCCATAAATCAGGAGGTAAAAATAACTGTTTGGGCATAGCATGCAAATATCTCCGTGTGAAAATATATCCGCATGTTAGTGCAGGAAATGTTGTGGAGAGGGGAAAAAAAAAGGCTGCATCTGAAATAGGTCAGCTGATTACACAGTGTTTGGAAAAACTGTGGTTCATAAGCCTATTTTGGAAAGTTCTCATTCTGTCTGAAGCAAGGGAAAAGATAAGATGCAACAAAGGAGACTGAAAGGTCTGAAAGTAGCCCGGTGCTTTGCCAGAGAGAGCAAAGCAATGTACACAAATGTAGAAAAAAAGAGAAGAAAAGGAAAACTGGCTTTTCTCAAGTGATGCATCAATTCTGCACATGTTCAACCATCTAGTACAATCAGATTACTTGAATGCACACAAAAAAAAACATAGTTATAAAGAGACAAGGGAAAATTTTTTACCATCCAGGAAGAGGATGTGATATTCTTGCTCTTTTTTTTTCTGGTAGTGTATAATGTTGCTATTGGAAAATGCCAAGTGTAGCTCTCAACTGATTAAATGGAGGGAGGTACAACTTCCCTGAAGCTTCTTTTGGTTAGAACAATAGGTACTGTGTGGATCAGGATGACGCTAAGTTAAAGCTGGGGCCCAAATTCACAGAGCAGTACTGGATCCATAATGTGGATTCCTGACTCAGCTCTCCAAACTGATCACTTTCTACAAGAACTTAAGGGAAGGCTTTGGAAGTCCATCCCCACACTATCACCACTTAAATTAATGCAAAAGTATCCTCAGTTTAAAATAAGGTGCCAAAAGAAAGAAAAGGTCTTAGAACCCCACAATTCAGAAAAAAACTCTGGGAGGACAGGTACTATCAAATGTTCAATCAAGAGAAAATGAAAATTAGGTATTACACATACGTAACTATGTGTTTGATTTTGTACAAAGTTCCTGATAAGGGCTTGCCCGAAAAACACAATGAAATGTAGAAAAGGAACAAACAAACACCTAACTTGCATGAACTTGTTTAGCTGAAGCAGTATTTAATTTGCAAGTTATGCTAACAAGGGAACATATCTATAAACTACTAAAAATATTAATGTGGTAAACCTTCACTAATTAAAGAAAAGAGAAGAAAATGAAACACGGCCTTGAACAGAAATAACTCCAAATCGTATAATTTTAGAAGAAACAAATTTTCCTACTATTCTTCTTTTTAGAGATGACACTATAAATGGCCACATCAGTTAAACTAATCATGTCATGTGATAGCCACACGTTGCTAATAAATGTTTTTATTCAATATTTATTTTGTTTAAGAAAGTTATTAAAATGAGTGTCAGCCTGTACATTTCATATATTACACACAGGTGTGTTGCTTTGGGAACTTACTCTAAGTACAGTAGCATGATTACTACATTATTTGAGGTTGAATATTTTTTATTTCATTAGTTAAACATTGAAAATGTCCAGATGATAGTCACACTTTAAATATTTAAAGTTATATATTTTCTTTTCTTGAAACAATGTTTTAATTAATGAAATTGAATTTGGGGAGATATACCAGTCCCAGGAGAGATGGGAAACTACACAAGCTGCCACATTTCAGTAAAGGATATCCATCCAAGTAACAACTATCTGCAAAGAAGTTGTGAGTCACCAGTAAGCCTGTCTAATGTCAACCAAGTCATTGTTTTCTTAACCTGAAGTTTAAAAGATTTGGGAATAAACCCGTGTTTTTATGCAGATTGTACACATTTCTTATCAATAGAGAGACTGTTTTGGGATTGAAATGAATACTCTGATGCCTGACCACCTGGGTTTAAATCCTGGCTTTGCCAGTTACTGGCTGGGTAGCCTTAGGCAGTGCCCTGCCAAGCCATATTGGATTCCGAGTCAAAAGGAAAAACGTATTTCTATGTATACTTTTCCAAATATTCTCCTGTATTTTGGATCAAGTAGAGAAAGTTAATACAAATTTTCATGTATATATATACTCACATATATATGTTACATATATATTCTCTATATATGATCTCTTGTACATATATCTGTATGTGTGTTTATAAATAGCAGATAGATGATAGCTAGATGGAGAGATAGATATCCCTGAATTGCCAAATCTGTTTGCACACCACCGTCAACCTTCACGAATGGACCAGCAAAGGGTCCTGATAACCATGCATTCTGGGAACAGTGAAATGATTGGAAACAATTTCTCCAGTTGAAGAATAATATCGGATCATAAGACAAGCAGTAATCTCTTTATTTAAAATTTTGTTATTTTGCTTATCATGGATTTATCTGATTTTGATTCTTAATTCATTTCATTCATTATTACCAACCTTGATTACTGAGTTTTGGGTAATTTTGCACTAGAGTCAAGCACTCACTTGACTTATTCTCTTCTTGTCCCTACTTAAACAAGTTACTTACCTACTCTGTGCCTCATCCTCTCTAACTAAAAATCAGTTATTCCTTATAAAGCACTAAGTGCTAGCATATGGTAAGTATATAAAATATTATTATTGTACTATTGTTACCATGAACTTTTTATTAATATATCCCATATTGTTTTTAGAAAACTTGATTTTTCCAAAGATTAGGATTATAGTAGTTGTAAAGAGAAAACACACCCATTCTTAGTATGTCCTTGTTGTGCCTAAAAAACAGATTGTCAGACACTGGATTTTCGTAAAAGTCTCTGGTTATAGAACCCGAGAATTTATTGGGAGAAGTACAACAATCTAAGGGAGAAACGGGGGAATCAGCCTCTCTTTCTAAGAACATTCTTTGAACAGGTGTCTTTTTAATATTTTTAAAGTATATGCAGATGCAACAATTATTAATACTATGATGCAAAAATATTAGAGGCAGAAGTATGAAAGTAAGAAAATGAGACACTAGGAGAAGATAGTCAGCGTCTGGGGCTTCTGTGTACCAGTTACCCCTTCCTGCTCCCAAGCAACCCTGGCTCAGGTATGGCAGAGTCTGGCTGAGCCTCTGTGGAGGACTCAAAATGCAGGCCCTCCCCTTCAGGGAAAACAGGCTCTGTATTTATGACATAATTATCAGCCTGACAAGAACGCTTAGTGTAATGTCAATATGATATTATTTTCCAACAGCTCCAACAGGAAAATATATTATTCTCAAGAATTTAGACAGAAATAAAAATATTACTTAAGTTTTCTGTCAGATCTTATTTCTTCTTATTCTACACTTTGAATAGCAGAGTTTCCTTCCATGAATATGCTAATCAGGTCGATGAGTTCACCCATAGCCAAGAGTCCTCACAAATGGCAATACCTGAGTAGAGTAAAGAAACAAATATCTGGCATTGACAGCAGGAAAAACTTCTCTTTTCACAAATAGTTCCAGTGCATCGTGGGTATTCATATCAAGAACCCTAGACAGTTTTAAAGAGGGAAGAACTGTCATATTTTGCCTTCACATTTGCTATTACACCAGGCTGAGTTTTATATTTTCTGGCTGTTCTCTCAGTAATTAGTTCACTTAAATATATGAAAAATGTAAATTAGGACTCTTGCTTCTAAAAGAATGAACTAACTTTATGAATGACTGAATAAATGAATGACCCACTGACAGAAAGAGTACAAAATGTCTGACATGTTTTTTTATTCTTGACATCCCTAGTTAATCTTCCATGGCAATAAAGCTTGCTCAGTGAAAAGGACAATTTTTTGACTGGTAAAAATAAAATTAGCCCGGAATGTCACTAGAACATTTTTGAACTGGGAAAAATATGCCAACCTGAGGAAATTTTTTTTCTGTCAAATATTTGGTTAAGAAAAATGACAGAACCAGCCAATAATAAAAAGCTCCATGGTTTTAAACAATAAAGAAAATGTTCCGAACATATTCAAGTATATAGGAGAGGGTTGCATAACATCAATTATCTTTAAGTAATCATTTAAAAATTAGTCATTCATCTCAGAGTCACTCAGTACAGATCAAAAAGGATATGTGCCTTAGTGATAATGTTTAATATTGTTTCTCACCTTTTATGGCAGATAGTAAATCGAGATTTTAAAACATGAAATTACATAGGAAATTTATTGTATCCCTAAATTGGTTACTTCACAGACATGAACAAATCAAGTAAGTTTTATCCTCTATATTTGTTTAGGGTTTATATATATATATTTTTTTCTACTGCTCATATGGCAGAATATAATATGGATTTTAATAATAAATGTAACATAATCTCTGCCTTCCATTAATTTATAGTCCAATTGAAAAGACACCCAAGCAATTATAAGGCCACTTGATTAAAAACTAAGTCTTAGAATGAGAGAGTAAGGAAAGCTTTCTTGGTGTATATGATAACTAAAAGAATTCACAGCAAATAAGAAGCTAATTATAATTCTGTTTAATAAGTAGATAAGAATATCACTAAAAATTTCAAAATGTGTTAAATATGCCACTTGGGATGCCTGTAATAACCACAGCTTCTTTTTAGAGAAATTGCCCTAATCCACCTTTCTAAGCTCTAGCTCTAGCCCAAGTGCAGCCATTTCCTGCATGCTGCTATGGCCTCTGTCTTGGCCTTGCAGGGTGACCTTTATTGCAGTACTTAGTAATGTAGTATTATTGTAGTACTCTCAGTAAGAGAAGTCAGTCCCTGAATTGAAAGGCTGCCAAGAGCAAGATCAAGAGATAGAATTGAGGATATAAGTAATGTGAGATTATAAGGAAATCGACAGGAAATGCAGTCAGTAGGATCTCTGTGTAGACACCAAGGGTGAGGCCATCAATAGTACGATCAGTGAAGCAGCACTGGAAAAAGTAATTTCTAAGTGGAAGACACAAGAAAAGAAAGAAGGTCCTGTTTCAGAGTTCTCACTCAGCTTTCGGTCTAGTTTCAGTCTGCATATGACTCTCTCACGATGACTCTCCCTCAGGTTTCCTAAGTTCCCTTCTTCCTTTATTGATCATTGAAATAATCTTCCTTTATTCAAGATATATGAGTTTCTGACCCTTGCAGCCAAATGGGTCTAACTGCAACATACATTATCAGTCCCTATTGTAATCTACAGAAATATATTTTAAGGTTCTGAAACCATTTTAAAATTACGTTAGTGAGAACACTTTTTAAGAAAAGGAAAAAAGGAAAAAAAAAGAGAAAGCTTAAAATAATAAAGATGTGGGGCAAGAGTGCATAAGTAAGACTCAGTATTATTGTATACTATATTCAATCTTATTTATATAAAAATGTATCTCTTGCTAATATCCTTCTGACATTTAAATGGGTATGAGGAATCACGTGTCCACATTGTATTCTTGCTTATTAGTTGAAACTGCTACACATGCTTTCAGAAAATGACTGTGTGGTCCGTCTGGCCTATTTGCATGATAATATCATGATCAAGTGACCACAGTACATCTTTTCCCAGACATTCTGAAGTCTTCATTGAGTTCCTCACTTAAGCACAGAGCCAGACCCACTCTGGATGCTCCATCATTTAGCCTGAAAGGATGAGAGAAGGGAAGCAGGTTGACATTAAGCAACGACTGGATTATATACTGTCCCCCTTCTATTGGCCTTTTATTCAATCCTAACAGTACCTCCGTGTTTTAGGTTATCTTTTCTCTACAGATAAAAAGAATGTCATCAGAAATTCACACCATTGAGATTTGAACTCAAATCTTTCTAGCTTCCATTCATCTATACCATGCTGCCATCCAAACTCATGGACAGATTTTCCATTTTCATGCTTTGATTAGCCCCAAAATGACTCTTTTTACCCCAAAACACTAGGCACAAAAGGAGCCAGGAAGAGTAACTGCAGTTGGGACAACCATGATACCGGAGAAAGAATTGTTTGAGAAGAGACCAGAGAATAGTTAGCTCTTCTGGATATACTATTCTGGCAATATACTGATTTATCTATAGAAATCCTCATCTAGGAATCTAAGACTAATAATTTAAAACAAATCAAATACATTTGGGTAATGGCCAGTCACAAGTTACAAAATTTATCTTACTCCCTCAACATTCATCCCTTCCTACCTTCCCTGAAGAAAGGGAAAAGGAAATGGGATAGTTTTTCCTCTTTCACTTTTCCCATTTTACATTAACAATGTCCTTGTGTTGGGAAGGGAGAGGACACTCAGCCTTGCCCTGTGTTGGTGGGGGAGCGGAGACATTAAGCCTATCCCTTAAAATTCTGTGTTCTGGCTTCCCGTTCTGTGGGTCAAAAATTTGGGCAGGGTACAGTGAGGGTGGTTTGTCTCTGTGCCTTAATATCTGGGTTTCATCTGGGGTAGCTCAAATGTCCAGACACGGCTGAGACAGCCACATGTCTCAGACTTCAGTTTATTTCCATGTGGTATCTCCTGGCTTGGAATGCCCAGGATGACTTCTTAACGCTCGTAACTGGTATCTGGACTTGGATGAAAGAACAATCAGCAGTTAATTAGTACTGTAGTGTGTGTGTGTGTGTGTGTGTGGTATATCCTCTTCACATGACTATTTTGCAATTCCTCACTAAAATGGAGGCCTCAGAGTTGTCAGACTTCTGATATTGTTTCCAGTCTCCCCTAAAGAGAGCATTTTAAGGAACAGAAAGAAAAACACAGCAGATTCTGAAGGCCTGGGTATAGAAACAGGTAAGGCTTAACTTCTGTTGTATTCTGTTGGTCGAAAAAGTCACAGAAGAAGGGATCCCTTTTTTTCCATATCCCTGCAAACACTTGTTATTTCTTGTCTTTGATAATAGCCGTTCTAATTGATGTGAGGTGATATCTCATTGTGGTTTTTTTTTTTTTTGAACTTCATTTGACACACAATGTTACATTAGTTTCAGGTGTACAACACATTGATTTGACAACTCCATACATCCATACAGCCACACATGGAGCTGCCATTTGTTACCTCACAATGCTATTACAATATCATTGACTATATTCCCTAATCTGTACCTTTTATTCCTATACCGTATTCATTCTGTAGCTAGAATCCTGTACCTCCCACTCCCCTTCACCCATTTTACCCATCTCCCTACCCCTCTCCCCCCTGGCAACCAGCCAGTTTGTTCTGTGTATTTATAGATTGGTTTCTACTTTGCTTTTGTTGTTGTTGTTGTTGTTTTGTTTTGATTTTTAGATTCCTCCATAAGTGAAATAATATGATATTTGTCTTTCTCTGTCGGACTTAACTCATTTAGTATAATACCCTCTAGATCCCCCTGTGTTGTCACAAATGGCAAGATTTCACAAAATTTGTACCTATGTATGGTGAAGATGTTAATTAGACTTATTGTGGTGATCATTTCACAATATTTACAAATATGAATCATTAATGCATACACCTGAAACTAATAAAATGTTATATGTTAACTATATCTCAATTTTAAAAAAAGGGATTATGTGCCAATGTTGGCTTGTTAGTTTTGACAAAAATACCATGGTGATGTATCTTTGCAACTTTTCTAGAAATCAAAAATTATTCCAAAATTAAAAATTTATTTTTAAAAAATTGAAAAAAACCCCTAGAACTCACTCAAATTCAAGGGGAGGTAACATAGACTACACATTTTAATGGGAAGAGTGTAAAAAAGTGCATCCACCTTCAATCTGCCATATCTTCTGCAACTTCCCTCTCCCTTCTGCCTATTTCACTGTAAGTATGGCTTCCTGACTTAATGAATATTTTCAAACTTCTTTTCAAATTAAAAACATCTTTGCACCACTGGCTGTGCTGATATGACAAGGAAGTAAAATATCATACACAGTGATGGTTCTACCCATTACTAGCTTACTATTTGTGTAACAAATCTACTAACTAAGTAATTAACTTTCCTGATCCGATTTTGTCATCTGTACTAAATTTGCCTCACTGAGATGTTTTGACAATTAAATAAGATAAAGCAGATAAATTGCCTAACACAATTTCTGGAGCATACTAGACTGTAAAGAGTCAACTTTCCCTTCCCTAAATTAGAGATAACTGATCAATGTGTGTTGTTTGAGTACATATGTGTGATTTGGAGATGGGGAGAAAGGGAAAATAAAATTTTACTTTGTCAATGCCAGTATCATCAGAAATAGAATCCTTCATGCTCATTTCTAGGGAATATGGAAGTGTAATGAATGGGTTTATTTGGGTAGATTGAGAAGCCAGCAAGTCTAGTATCATTTCATTGGGGCAAGTGACAAGAACTTGTGAAAACACTCAAATTCTGATAATTATTCAGTCTGATACACTGTGTTGGCTTATGCACAGTTCTTTTCTCCTTTATTACAGTCTTCTTATATTAGAATGATTTAGGGATATATATGAGTACAAATATTTTTGCATGTTAGTACCTAGATTTAAAGAATAGAATTCCTATAAATTCATTTCATTTTGTATTTACAATATTTATGATACTTTCTACATACTAAGTACTCAGTAATTAATTGATCAAACTCCTAAGGCATTTTACTTTTTGGTAAATGGCAATAAAACGTGAATAGTATTAATCTAGACACTGCATCACTTTGCAGAAACTAACACATTTCTTGATGACAAGGAATATAGTTTCATAGGTACAAGTTAAAGCCTTATAATTTCCACTGGATTGATAATGAAAAACTGTAGTATTCTTCCACCAGCATGTGTTCAACTACAAACAGATAATTTTCATATGTAAACAAGTCTGAACTGCTTCCTTGCTTTTTACTTTCAAACTCATAATGTGGATTCCTATATTCATAATGTGGATTCCTATTGGTTTGTATAATTTATAACTAAAAAGGAATTGCCTAAAGAAGTAAAACTTTCCAATGAAATTCCTGTTATCTTATAAATTTAATATGTACATTTTGTATCATAATAGAGCTCAGTTGACAATTTCTTATTTTTTAATGAAAATTTAACTTTAAGATGTAGATTTTAGGAATAATATATATCATTTATTTCCAAACCATGAAAGAGCCATTAAAATAACCTAATTTTTATATTTCAAGAATATATTTAGTAAGCATTCATAACCTTCTGTAACCAAAAAAAAAAAAATCGGGATGCAGCAGAAAATAGAAATTTTTAGGTAGAGTATAAAGAACATGAAAATAAAGTTCATGGGGCACCTGGATGGCTCAGTGGGTTAAGGCATCTGCCTTCAGCTCAGGTCATGATCTCAGGGTCCTGGGATCTAGCCCCGCATTGGTCTCTCTGCTCAGCAGGAAGCCTGCTTCCCCCTCTCTCTCCGCCTACTTGTGATCTCAATCTCTCTGTCAAATAAATAAATAAAATCTTGAAAAAAAGAAAAGAAAATTGACATTATCAAATATTCTTACATATGATTGGGCTGTGACTATCTTTCTGCAAAACATTTTGGAATTTTTTAGTTGGTCCAGTTCTGTATGGAACTGTATGGAAAAAAGTTCCATATCTGTATGGAACAGTTCCACATCTGTATGGAAACACTGCTATCATCAGGGTATTGAAATAGAGGAATCTTCTATTTAACAAGTGAAAGGCTAAACAATGAAACTGGACTAAGAGTATAAAAATTTTCCACTTGTTGTATCTGTTGGTTAGAATGCTTGTCCTGTTGAAAATTAGTAATACCAGTGCAATCCTTTTAAATTACATTTTAAAAGCTTAAGTTATGGAGATAAGAAGATAAAGAAAAAAATTCTTTAATAGAAAAAATGAAATTGAACATGAGCATTGTCATACAGAGGTCAGATGATAACATGTCAATAATATCATGAGGAAACCCCTTCCATTTCAAGATACATGTTCCCTCTAATTCTATGAAACATTCACAATTCATCAATTGGTTGGTACTCTATGGAATTCAAACAAACTTCCTGTCTAGTAAATTTCTAAAATAATTTAGATGAAAAGTTATCCTTTTAAGGACATCTGGGTGACTCAGTCGGTTAAGTGGCCACCTTCAGCTCAGATCATGATCCCATGGTCCTGGGATCTGGTCCCACATCCTGCTCCCTGTTCAGCGGGGACCCTGCTTCTCCCTCTGCCTGTTGCTCCTCTTGCTTGTACAGTCTGTCTCTTTCTCTCTCTCTGACAAATAAATAAATAAAATCTTTAAAAAAAAGAAAAAGAAAAGAGAAGTCACCCTTTTATTTAACTGAAACTTAGTTGGGATATCAGAAACAAGATGGTGAGTGTAGAAGAAATTGCTGAAAGCCTTCAAATGGCTGTCTTATAATTATAAAAATATGAGTATGAATCTGAAATACAAATAGAATTGCATTTAATCAAAGTGTTTTTTATGTAAATCAAAATTTTTAGAAATCAGGTCACCTGTACCTAGTAGCTTTTCTGTTGAGTCCAAAAGGACTTATTTTAGTTGTCTTGTCATTGTTAGTTTTCATAAGTGAAAAATGTGCCTGTAACAGTCGCCCCATTTCTGCTGCTCATTCACCTTTAAATAAACTATTCAAATACTGGGGCGCCTGGGTGGCTCAGTGGGTTAGAGCCTCTGCCTTCGGCTCAGGTCATCATCTCAGGGTCCTGGGATCAAGCCCTGCATCAGGCTCTCTGCTCAGCAGGGAGCCTGCTTCCCGCCTCTCTCTGCCTGCCTCCCTGCATACTTGCGATCTCTCTCTCTCTCCCTTTCAAATAAATACATAAAATCTTTAAAAAAACAAAAACAAACAACTATTTAAATACTGCCAGAGCTACTGAAATTGAGAGTTTAAAAGCAGAAGTATCTGAAATCTTAAACATTGAATTCATCCATACCTTCTTTTTTCAGCTTTCTCAAGGTATATGAAGTATAAAAAAAAATTGCACATACTTAATGTATACATTCTGATGAGTTTGGACATATGTATACTCTGTAATACCATTGCCAAAGTCAATGTAATAAATATATCCATTACCTCCAAAAGATTAAGAACAGTTAGCATGAGACCTATCCTTTCAAGTTTTAGAGTGCACATCATATTGTCAAGCACAGGCATTCTTTCAGAGCAGATCTCTGGAATTTGTTCATCCTGTGTAACTGTAGCTTCATACCCAACGAATAACTCCCTGTTTTCTCCTCCACCCACCTCCTGTCAACCACTATTCTGTTCTCTAATTCTGTGATTTCATTTATTTTATAGACCTCATATAAGTGAAATTACACAGACTCAGGCTCCTATGATTGGCCTTTCCCCTAGCATGATGTCTTCCAATCCACCCATTTTCTCACAAATGGTAAGATTTCCTCCTTTTGTAAAGCTGAATAATAAATAGCCCATTGTATGTATTTCCCACATTTTCTTCAATGGATACTTAGGTGGTTTCTATACCTTAGCTACTATGCATAAGGCTGCAAAGAACAAGACAGTGCAGATTTCTCTTCGAAATCCTGATACCAATTCTTTTGGTTAAATATCTGGGAGGGAGATTGCTGGATCCCATGAGTTCTACTTTTAATTTTCTTGAGGAAGCTCTGCATTGTATTCCATGGTGGCTGCATCATTTTACATCCCACCAACAGTGCACAAGCATTCCCATTTTTCTACATCGTTGCCAGCACTTGTTAGCTTTTGTTTTTTTCAGCAATAGACATGCGGTGATATCTCATTGTCATTTTGATTTGCTTCCCTCTGACTGTTAGTGATGTTAAGCTAGACCCAATTATAATCACAAGAAAAACATAAGAAATATCTTCTGTGACCACGAGATGTCACAAATATAACACTATAGTGGATTATTAAATATATTTAGATAGATGTGTGATATTAAATGTCAGCTCGATTTACTAGCACAAAGAAAGGGTCTCTTTTTCACATTGAACCAGTCAGTTTCTCTTGGCAAAGTAAAGAAAAACTCAACCATGATACTCTCCGCCTGGCACCAAGAAGAAAAATGATGTGTTCTTGTAACTGACCCCTGAAAAGCAAGAGGAAGACCAATTATTTGACTGAAAACAAAAATGAAAACCAAGGATGTATAAGCATAGGTATTGCAACATAGGGAGATTAAACCATAGGCAGCTCTGCAATTGGTAGCTAAAACCATTTGAAATATATATTCTTAAAATTCAGCCAAATGCTCTATGAAACTGCAGAAGTCTTTAAAAGCAATATTAGAATGAAGGAAGATATTAGTAAGTAAAATATTTGGAAAAACTAAACTAATAAGCATGAAGCAATTAGAAAATGTAGGACAGATTGTGATTTGATGCTGAATTGTTTAGTGCAAACTGTAGGTCTCAAGGAGTTCAAAGAAAGGAACGGTTAATGTGCATAACATGATTTTTCAAGACTTCAGAGCCTTGAACTTTGAGCCTCAAAGGATGACAAGAATTAAAAAAAAAAAAGTTAAGAAATGTTTTTGTGTATCTTCTGGGATAGAGTCTATGACAGAAAAAAGAAAAAAGGTAATTAATTTCCACATATGTACAATGCCTTGGGGTTTTTTTGATTAATAAAAAGGGAATAATAATTTTGTAAAACTATAAAAATTTAAGGTGATATATATTCAAAGGATTAATATCATGCCTGTGACATTTAATTCTAAGAACCTAAAACAACTGGCTTAAAAGAGTTCTTTAGTTAAGATCCAGCTTTAGATGAGCAACCAGTATTAAATAGGTGTCACATAGAGTAATCCAGAAAATAAATGTTTTCTGGGAGGTAGCTGAGTTTTCTTTTTTTTTTTTTTTAAAGATTTTATTTATTTGTTTGACAGACAGAGAAAGAGCACAAATAGGCAGCAGGAAGAGAGAGAGGGAGAAGCAGGCTCCATGGAGCAGGGAGCCAGAGGTGGGGCTCTCAGTCCCAGGACCCTGGGACTATGACCTGAGCCGAAGACAGTCACTTAACCAACTGAGTCACCCAAGTGCCCCATAGCTGAGTTTTCTGTTACCAGAAGTGACAAAAGCCATTTGGTTCCTTATTAGATAGATGTGTGAAGCAAGTTCAGTATTGGTTGGAAGTTAAATTGATTGATTCCTACAGGCTTTTTCTTTAATCTTGCATTCTTCAAGTTAATACAGTTCTATTATGGATCAGCTTGAGATTTCTTAAGAATAAGAACCATTTTTAAACTCTGGCCTATAGTGACAAAACAGTGTTTCTTATTATTACAAGTTGCCTCAGGAAGTTATAGCATTTTTTTTGCTGAACACCTGTGGGTGTGTGTGTGTGTGTGTGTGTATTGAGGGTTTTACCAAGGAATGTTATCTGAATGAGGTCAAATCCACATTTTTAGAGGAAAATGGTTGGGGTCTGCATTAAGCACTAGCTGCATTTTCCATTTAGCTTTTTTCCATTTAGACTTATTTTCCATTTAGGCTTATTTTCATAATGTCGAAAATGTTTTTCTGGGTTCCTTTCAGAGACAGCTTAGTTTAAGGGTAAAAATCATAATCTGATTAAAAATGTCCAAATATATCGCTTCTCGGCCTTTTGGCTAAGATCAAGTGTAAAAATGTCCAAATATGAGGAAAATCTTTTCTCAACTAAATAAAATAATTAAATGACCTACTCACAAATTGAATTAATGAATATATTTCACATGTATCCTTATGGAAAAAACTAGGGCACCAAATATTATATTTATTTTAATGAACATAGCCTATAGGGTTTTACTTTTATGACATCCACAAAAAATAGTTATAACCTGTTTCCAAATAGGACATGACTTTAGTTATAATTCCAGAATTCCACGTCAGTAGGGGATTCACTGAGAATGTCTAATGGAGATGATCATATTCAATAGAATATTAAAAAATTAATACAAATAGAAGAAACCGCATTGGGAGACATGAAGACTTAATTCACTATTTTCTACTTATGAAAAGAAACTTTTGTTAATAAAACCTTATGTTTTATTAATATGTCAATTGATTAATAACAATAATATACCATGGAAAACGTCTTAAACAATACCTTTGTTAAGCTAATTAGACATATATATAAAAAATATTCTCTAGGCCAGGGGTCTATGAACTTTTTTCTTTGCAGGGCCAGATGGTAAATTTTAGGCTTTGTGGGGGCATATGGTCTCTGATGCTAAAACTATACTTAACTGAAGATAAATAATAACCTATTTTAAATAGGTAAATATTTATAAATAGCTACATAACCCTAGATAAATGGGTGTAGCAATGTTACAATAAAACCTTATTTACAAAAGCAAGTGCCAAACCAGATGGATTTGGCCCACAGGTCTTGGTTCACCTTAGATCACCTGTCCTAGGTGAGCAGTTAAACATACTTCTTATGCAAAGTAATAGATACTCAAATCGATAGTTTAACAAGTATCATCTGCAAAATCCTTGGCTTTTTCTTGGGAAGGAAGGTGTTCCCTTCAGATTCTTGTACACCAAGATCTCAAAGGGATCTCTGCCATAGCTAAGATTTCCTTTTTAGAAGTAAATGACTGACTAAGTCTGCAGAAACCTCTTTAGAAACTTGACTTTCACAATTAGAAAACATGGAGGAAGAAAAGCACAGCTGCATAGGATACTGTGGACCGGTAATCAGTGGAATTGCTGATTATTTCTTGTGAGGACAATAGATCTTAATTTAGTTCTGCTTTCTTCTATCTTTCCCCTATATACGAATCTTTATCCTTTAATGGTGTTTCGTGAGTATACCATTGCTGCTTTATCAAAATCCCATGATAGGTGTGCTATATTTTTAGAGGTTGATTTGGTTGTTATAATTTAAATGTTTCATGACGTCCAAAAATCTTTAAAACTCTCTTATCCTAGATTCTTTGTTATGAGAATCTATAATATCTCTTTCTGTGCCTTCTAACACAGAACCACGGGCTACCAGGAGCTTAGTATAAGCTTTCTCAGTGTGAAGAGGTAGGACTTTTATTTGAACTAAAAATAAGACCTTGTTGAATAGAATACATTTAACAGGATAAATAAGAGTCTTTCTCTCACTTCTAGACAAGAGGAACTATTTTGATGTATATATTTCAGTTACTTGAAATGCCTCTTTCATTCCATCTAAGAAATGCATTAACTAATTTCCTGTTGTTGACACAGAGATTGTTTCCAATCACTATACCAAATAATGTTATAATGAGTGTTTAGACACAAATCTTTGAATGCTAAAGATAGTTCCTAGAAGTAGGACTAATATTTTTAAGTTTTTCTACATAACTTTAGGACAGCATGGGATAGTTTTGTTTTGATTTTGCCATTTCATCTTTTTTTTTAAAGATTTTATTTATTTATTTGACAGAGAGAGAGATCACAAGTAGGCAGAGAAGTAGGCAGAGAGAGAGGGAGAAGCAGGCTCCTACTGAGCAGAGAGCCTGATGTGGGTCTCAATCCCAGGACCCTAAGATCATGACCTGAGCTGAAGGCAGAAGCTTAACCCATTGAGCCACCCAGGCATCCCACCATTTCATCTTTTTAAGCTATATTTACTTGATTAAAAGTTTAAGTTTTAGTGTTTATTTGCCATGTGCTTTCTTTCATTTGAAGATTTAGTCTTCCAACCAGTATTTGTCATTGTCCACCTGTGCCAGAGACATCAGAGGGTCCTGAGGGATAAAAGATTGCTATCCTTGAGAAGTTTAACTTGTGGTATGTGTCTGTCATTGTTTAACACACCTTTACTGCAAGTCTTCAAAGCACTGAGTATTTAACGATGAACAAAGCAGAAAAGTTCATTGTTCTGAGGAGGAAAGAGAAAGATATTGAACACAGAGTTAATATTTTTTTTATATTAATTCTATGAAGAAACTAGACAAATATGGTAGAGGATAATCAGGGACAGTGGGGTTTGGAAGGAGAATTCCTCTGCTTTCTTTAGAGGGCTATAATGAGACAGTACTTGAGATCTTAGTGATAAAAGGAAAGTAATCATGTTAAAATCTAACTGAAGGTCTTCTAGCTTTATGGAAAAACAATTACAAAAGGTTCTGAGATAGTAGTGGTTAGAAACATTAGAAACACAATCAGTGAGGATAGAAGTAGGAAAAACAAGGTGGGGAACGCAGGGAAGTGAAATCAGAAAGTTAGGAAGTGACCTGATCAAGCAGGGTCTTGTAGGCCAATGTAAGAAGTTGGATTTTTATTTGAAATATAGCAAGAAGCTACTGGATACTTCTGAGTAGGGAAGTGCTAAGAAAGGAGCTGATAAATTGTTAGAAAAGGGAGTAAAGTGATTAGAAGTCTTGATGAAATAACAGATCTGGTGGACAAAAGAAATATATATAGTTAAAAATATAAGATTACTCTAAATGCTTTGACAAGTTGATAGGTGTCCATGGTGTGGTTACTTGAAGTAAAATCAAGATGGAATTCACTGTACTTGAGGGAGTAGAGGAAATTTGATGGGACATACAAAATGCCATTGAAGGAGGAATGAGGATATCTCCTAGACTATATCAGGTCTAGGAAAGGAGAAAGGATGAGTGGCAGGTTTGAGTGATGTGGTAACAACAGATGATAATCAAATGGGGTAATAGAGTAGTGCCATAGATAATTAAAATAAGGGTTCACCGCATGATGGTAAAGATGGATGGGTGGTCAATTGGAAATCTAAAATGTGAGCTAGGAAACTATCACCTTACCCACCATTTCTCATATTAAGTGGATGTTAGTGAAGCCAATAGCCTCAATTTGATATGGCCATAGGGGTGATGTATTCTGGGGACTAGCACATTTTGTTTATAGGATGAACTAGTGGAGTGTGATAATACTGAACACTGAAGGGAAACAGAGTGCCTGAGGCACATTAGGGAGACTTGGGAGGGATGAGAATACAGGAGAAGATTCCAGAAGGGTAAAAGAACTACCTTATAAGAATGGAATATAATCGTCTTTGATCAGGGTTCCAAACAGAGATTATTATGGAAACTTCAGATAAAGCATAAAAGCAATAATCATCTCATAGTGATCCCAGAACTCTCATCTCACAGCCACAGTTCTTAAAACCAAAAAGATTCAGATTTTTCTTCATGTATTATTTATTTATTTATTTATTTATTTAAAAAAAACCACTGAAGCATTTACCAGATATTAGAATGTCTGGTGCTAGAATTCTAAAACAAAAAAACAAAAACAAAAACAAAATGGTCTTTTTCCTCAAGAGGCTTACTCTCTAAGAGAATGAAGCAGAATGTATTTTCCGAAGGTATATATAGAGTGACTATTATTATGTGTAAATGCATAAAATACTAATCACCTTTGTTTGCTCTAAGATCAAAGTGCTCATTTTGAAGAGAACATTTTTCAAGAACTCCATACTAAAATATTTTTGCTAAGTAATGCAGAATTTTAGGCTGAATTCCACATGGGGTATACAAAACAGAGGCCAATGCCGTATGCATTTATGAAAGATTTTAAGCAAAGGAGCTATTCATAATGGAAATTCTTCTAAGACAAATCTTAAATATATTTGGATCGGAGTCCAGGGCCTGCTGCCCATCCCTGATTCTTACAATGCAAATGTCCCATTATATTATTTGAGGATGGTTTGGTCTTTATTCAGAACAAACTGAGTAGGTTTATTTGCTTAAAATGTATGCTGGACGTGTCAGAAGCAGTCAGATTTTGTCATGTACTCATTTTATGACAGATCCAGGCCATAGACATGAAGCTTGGCAAGTACCTTATAAATTATAGCTGTTTCACAGCTTACAGCCCTGGCTCTTAATTCAGGACCACCTTCCAAAGATTCCTGCAAAAATAAAAATGATACAGTTACTTAATACAGGAATGCAAAAAGCAATTCCTCCAAAAACTAAGTTCTAAGCACCAGTAATAGTCTTAGATTTTTTATGAATCAGTTTTATTCTCCAACAAACCTAAAACTGTCTCTATTAATAGAAAAACCATGTTATATTATGTAATGCTTTTCTTTAAAGTTTAACCAGCCCTAATTCTAAAGTCCTGGCACAGTTTTTATTTGACAAAATCTCATCCACAATAGATGTGACACTAATGTCACTCTTTGTTTTATATTTATTGATTTGGTAATCTTTAGATTCTAAATGGAAATGTCTCATAAAGGCTATCATTACTTGGAAGAATAATCTATATCTCTTCACTCATTAATCTAGAATAATTGTTCTGTATTAAGTGTTGAGGCCAAGTAAGAGACTTTTTTAGATGTCTGATTCCATCAACAATAAAGATCCCAGTATAAATCTAATACTCAAACTAGGAAAAAAATCTAATAAATTAATGAATTAGAGTTTAGGTTTTTACCTGAGGCAGTTTAACACAAGAACCTGCATATTAAACTTGTAGATTAAACTTTACCTTTACATAAAATTTTATGTAAACTTGTTATGGTGTTTTAAAAGTTCTTTATAATTTGCTTCTGCAAAGTACAAAAAAAAACCCCACAAAATTTCCCGAAGAATTTTTATTATTTTTGAAAATTGCCAAATCTTTTCATCTTTCTGTAATTAATTATCATTGACTTACTGAACATTCTAATTGACTTTCACAATTTTTAGATCCCTTCTAGGAATTCATGCCAGAACATGATTCTGCTCAGACTACTAAGAAAGATGAATCTCTTTTCCTTGCTTAGTGTTATAGCATGGTTCCTAAGGGCCAATTTGAAGGTTTTGTAATCATCCAATTCCAGAACCCTCTAGTAGAAAAGTGTGTTTCAGTCTAAATAAACCGAGGTTAAACTATGATATGTAAGGTGTAGCCATTTAGCGTGTGATTATATGAACAAATATGAAATAACAGAAATAGTTTTCGCTTTCTGGTCCTGCTAACCCAGCATTCTCCATTCAACTCTTGATTTCAAGGCAATGACTTTCACATAAGTGCTATCTTGAAGTTCTGGACATAAATACCATCTTTTATCAGGGCAACAGAAGCAATGGGTACAATGGTTTTCTCATTTAATAACATTGAAGAGATCAAATTACATCTTGGTATCAAAACATTTTATGCCAAAACAATAGTATAAACTTACGTCTGATCTGCTTCAAAATAAAAAACCTTGCAAAGAGAAATTAAGTTTCATTTTATTTCTGTTTCATAGACAGTAATATGGAAAAAAATTTAAAAAAATAAAACAAGGAAGAATTTAAATTTTGTAATAAGAACTCCCAAGATGGCTATGCCCTAAAGGAGAAGCCTCTTTCTTTGAGCCTTATAGTATGTCATGAGACATCTGTTTATACAGATGATCTGTGTTTATATTACTTATGTATTTAGTACATCTTTATTGGTTACTTAAAAGCAAAGACTGTACCTTGCTTACTATGGTATCATCTTTCTCCTGTAATATAAAAAGGGAATTAACATTGAGTACCTACTATGTATCTTAATGGAACTAATCATTTGAAAAATACTAATCTTCACCACAACCCAAAGAAACAGATATTATCATTCTCACTGTACATGTGAAATAAGACCAGTGTAACTTGTTCAAGATCACAAAAATACAAAGGGAAAAGCCAGAAGAATGACCCATGATTTTATGAAGCCAAAGCATATATTTGTTCTACTAAATATTGTCTGTAATTAATTGGCAAAAATAAACAGTTTGTATGGATTAGTTGTTCAAATATTAAGTATTTCAAAGAAGGAAGAATGAAAGGAAGGAGAAAAGGAGGAAGGAAGGGAGAGAGGGAGAAAAATGGCAGAAGGGCAGGAAGATGCTAACAAGTATTTGAAGCAGAAATTTCAAGCATTTTGGTTTAGAACATTTCATATAGAACATCCATGGGAGTACAGAAGAATAAATCAAAGTAACTTTCAGCTCGGTACACGATGGATATCCTTTAGGGGGGAAAAAAGCACAGCTACTATTAAAAATGATTATTTTTAAAGAGATAGAATTCCTATTGATTTGGATTTCTTAGAGTTAGAGGAAGTAACCTGAATAAAAAATGTATTGAATTGCTGTTGGCAACTCTAAAAGGAGTCTTATGAATGTCTGAAAGAGGAAATATATTTCTTTTTTTTTTTTTTTAAAGATTTTTATTTATTTATTTGACAGAAAGAGCACAAGCAGGCAGAGAGGCAGGCAGAGAGAGGGGGGAAGCAGGCTCCCCACTGAGCACAAAGCCAAATGCAAGGCTCGATCCCAGGACCCTGAGATCATGACCTGAGCTGAAGGCAGAGGCTTTAACCCACTGAGTCACCCAGGAATCCCTAGGAAATATACTTCTTTTAAGTAGATCAAGTTTCCTCAGTGGATGTTGCATATGTATATAATTAAAGAGATCTATGTCCTAGGAATTATATAATGATGATGAGACAGCTTTTATTTTAGATATTAAAGTCAAAAAGCATGTTAGTGAATGCCTCAGTTACTCCAAAAACGTCAGCTATGTGGTACACCTGAAATGAATATAATATTGTGTCAACTATGCTCAATAAAAATAAATAAATAAATAAAGCTACTAACCTCTGAACTACAATAAAAAATGTCAGGAACACTTTTGTGCTATGAAGCCTCAAAGAATATTGCTCAATGACAGCGATTTTTTGAGATAGTAAGGCCATGGCCTCTACTTGGTTCTTTAAATATATGATTTAGAGTAAGCATCATATACGTCATTAAAATATACACAAATATTATTTGTGTATATATATGTCTATATCTGAGTATGTGTGTGTATACACAGATATATACATATAAAAATGCACACATATAAGTATAAATATAGGATGCCTCTAATTACAAATACCTCTGAGTCTTATGACAGAACAATATAAAAGTATTGCGGGTGATACCTATATATATGTTATTCTGATGGATATATTTCATGGTCAGATAAAAATAGTTAGATAATATAGTAGCCTATTTCATAAAGTAGGATAAGAAGGTGTTACTTTCATTCTGGTCACCTTAACAGAGAGATACACAATGTGAACATGACATGATAACTGTTGAAGTATATGGAGTTAATATCTAAAAGATGTGGACATCTTATGAAAATACATATTAAAATATATTCCTGAAGGACATTAACAGAGTTTTTCCAATATGCTATTTTAGGATATTAAACCATTTTTTTAAAAATGTATTTACTAAACCTTTCTTTTCAACATATACTCCAAAGTGGTTCATAATAACAATAATTAAAATTTAAAATAATGATGATCTTTAATAACAGGAAGTAATTATTGTGGTAATAAGCTGTAGAAGATAACTTCAAGCAGCTAATAGCAAAGGCAAAATTACAGGGACTGAATAATAATGGTAATCAAATGAACAATTTCCCTACTTAAAATTCTTATTTCATGGCAACCTGGTTAATTAATATTGTCAGTTGCAAATCAATTCAAAACAAACAAGTATAGTAGTGAAGACAATTAAGTGGTATCTTCTAAGTATCACAAAAGACTCAATTATTAAATATTTCTGGAGACAGACTTCAATTAGGTAAATACATAAGAAATATAGAGGCAAAGTTGAATTATGAATCATAATGTAATTGACTCGGTTTGCATCATGATACAAATATTATGTAATGTTTAAACTCCGTGAGCTCAGTGACTACTACCATTACATCCACAGATCTAATTCTTGCACATTGGAGGTGTTAGATAATTACTTGTTGAATGAGTGCACTGGAAGGTGAAAAATCTCTCCTAAGAATCACCTTTGCAATGAGAAGATCCGTATTTACTCATTTTCTATATATGGGATGCACTTTCAATCTTTCCTCTGTTCTTTTCTGAGTCCATGTGTTACAAGCACATTTTCCAAGGCAAAAAGATCAGTAAATTGCTAATTATGTGCCTAGTAGATTTTTTTTTTTAACATCATTTCACCAAACAACATGCAGCCCAGAGGGAAGTGGAAAGCTTAACATATGGGTTAAAGTGTTCCTTTTGGTGTTTCACTGTGGCACTGCACAGTAAAGTTTTATGAGTTCCAGGGAAACAAATGAAAACAGTAATTCAGACTCTGGTTTAACTATCTCTATAACCTTAATTTTTGTTCTCGCTTATGGCATAGCCATTTTGGAAGTTCTTATTCCAAAATTTAAATTCCTCAATCAACAGAGCCATTCAAACAGCAAAGCTGTCCAACCCATCAAAGAGGTTTGTGTTGCAGAGGGTGGCAGAAGGGCAGGAACCTCTTCCAGTTCATTTTTACAGTTTTAGTGACTATCATGCTCTATCTGGTATTGTAAGTCTCCTGACATTAAAGCCACAGATTTCTTCTATTAAAACACATCTCATCAGTGCCTCAAGTCATGGGATGCTTGGGTGCTTGCTCAAGGTTTCATGGGAAAGGACTTATAAATACTACCAGCTCATGGAATGTGATAAACAGGCAAGAGGTGAATACTGTCAATGATTATAGGATTAAAGGTCTTGTCTAAAAAGAGTATGAAAAAGGCCTGAGAAAGGAAGATCTGGTCCTAAAAAAAGAAAGAAAGAAAGGACAAAGCCAAAATAAGATAAGTGGGTAAAGACATTTTATTATTGAGAATGAGAAGTTAATGGGCAGGCTAAGAGATGTGATGACTATATATGCAGGAGGGAAGGCTGGGGTAAAATTAAAAAGGTAACGTAATTTGGTATCTTGTAGCTATCTAGCTCTAGCTCATGTGTAAAATATGTGGAATTTAAGAAACAAAACAAATGAGCAAAGGGAACAAAAGAGAGAAAGAGAGGCAAACCAAGAAACAGATTCTTAACTATAGAGAACAAACTGATAGTTACCAGAAGGGAGGTGGGGGTTGGCTGGGGGCAGGAGTAGGGGTGGGGGATGAGTTAAATGGGTGATGGGGATCAAGGAGGGCACTTGTGATGAGCACTGAATATTGTATAGAAGTGTTGAGTCAGTATATTGTACACCTGAAACTAACATTACCCTGCGTGTTAACTAACTGGAATTTAAATAAAAACCTAAAAAAATAAAAAACCCGACATAGTAAAGTCCAGGATGTATGTGGTAAATTCCGTGGAGCTTAGGTTTAGAACTTCAATATGCTTCAATATTTTTGAATAGTTCAATGACATGTGAAGGTCTGCAAGTGGTATAGTAGATTTCAAGATTGAACGAATAAATATTAAAAATATTATCTTAAATATATACAAAAATCCTTGAGATTTCTTTCTTTTTAAATCAATATTCCAGGTCGTATGAAATAGTTACTGGGATAGACTCCAGTTGGCATTCTGGTTTTCTATTCCTGGATTAGAAATGTCAGGGCTGAGCTTTGTGTTGAATCTTGTTTCCTTATCCCTATGAATAAGGGAAGAGTATAAAGAACACAGCTTTCTCAAAGTTAATGAAAAGGAAGGATGATTAAAGAAAGTACCCAGTAGGGAGCAGTCCAGGTTCCTCAGTTCTGGCCAGGGAACAGTAAACAATCAAGTGGAGTGTCACCATATCTACTTATGGGAAACAGAGCTTATTGTCAAAGGTTTTGAGGATGATTCAGATACTCTGAGTGACTTAAGTCTTTGCATAAAGAAAATGTAACCTTGCCGTCAAAGAGTCAGTTTCCTTGCTCCATCCTTTGAGTGCTTGACACATAAAATACCAGCTATGAAGACATGGTTAGAACAGCCACATAGTCCTGGATTTTCTGAGTCAGTACCACATTAAAAATTTTGGTCTTGTTGTTGAAGTGTGTGTGCCCTAGATTCAGACTCAGGAAATAATATTCCCCCGCACCTGATGTCACTGGCATTAAAACAAACAAACAAACAAACAAACAAACAAACAAACAAAAAAACCCTATCTTAACTCAGATGGGACAAAGAAAGGAAGAGGGGGTTTTCTTAGAGTTTTTAAGTTCCATACCAATTTCCAGCTTCTTAAAGAGAAAGGATTCAGGCTTTGAAGTATCAAAGAGATCAGGGTAGTAAAGAGGTTAGCAGAAAATATGAATTATTTTTAGATAAAGGATATTTGAAGACCATAGATTTAGCTTGGACACATCTGTGAAATTTCTGGAGTGAGACTGGTGGAGCTACCCATTTAATGTAAAAGACTGATCTTATTTCTCATCACTGGAGCAGTTAGAAAACACCTTAGTGACCTTAGGAATTGAGTAAATATAACATAGATGCATCTGCTGTAATCTCTTCCATTCACTTGTTACAGTTGTGTGTGTGTGTGTGTGTGTGTGTGTGTATGTATGTTTTCTCACCTCCCCCCATTATATTGGGAGATTCTTTAGAGTAAGGATGTATTTTTTAACTATCTTTATGTTCTAGAGCCTGACATAGAATAAGCAATTAATAAATGCATGATTTTGCATCAACATGTGCACATTTGAATGAACGCTATTTCCAAAAGAGAAAAAGTAAAGAAGATAATAGTTACATTAGTTTTAGCTGACGTACTTAAATACTTGGATGAAGAAGATAAAATCTTGGCCTTTAAAATGGAATATAATTCATTTCACTGGCTTGTATGTAGGAAGCAGAAGGGGCACAGACTCGGGATGGTTGCCTAGCAACTGCTTACCACTAATAGGAAAAGCTTTTGGAGACAGACCTGAAGAAAGGATCCTAAACCACTGCAGCACAGAATTTATTTTCCAGCTCGGGTAGAGTTAATTCTTGATTATTTAAGTCAGTTTCGCTGTATGGTTTATGAGTAGTTATGGGCTATTTGGCTTTCCTCCTAGGAGCATATTCATGGCGGTCTTCTCCATTCGCCTTATTCAATCAAGTCTACGTTTCCTCTCTACCACACTCAATGTTGAAGAGAAAAGGCTGAGTCAGCTTTCTAAAAAAGACTGATGAACAAAGGCATATGGAAAACACGGAACCAAAGAACCTGTCTGGAACCAGGTGAAGCTATAAGGAAAAACCACAGGGGGCTCCTGGGTGGCTCAGTGGGTTAAAGCCTCTACCTTCGGCTCAGGTGATGATCTCAGGGTCCTGGGATGGAGCCTGAGCACATCGGGCTCTCTGATCAGCGGGGAGCCTGCTTCCCCCTCTCTCTCTGCCTGCCTCTCTGCCTACTTGTGATCTCTCCTCTCTGTCAAATAAGTAAATAAAATCTTAAAAAAAAAAAAAAAAAAGGAAAGCCACAGGGAGCAAAGACGGCCATCCTCGAGGATTCTGATTGGTAATTGTATTCAATGTAACTGTGTCGCCTCGGCTTAACATCTGGAGAAGCTCGCATTGCTTATACCACCTCATGGCCTTGAGACTGGATATATTTGATAGACATGTTTTGTTAAGTCTAGCCACTACCAGGCTCCAGAGTATTTTAAAAATTAATTAATTAACAATTACTATTTGAGACACTTCATAAGCAAAATGTGTAATTCTATGCTTTTGAAAAATGGGAAATTCTGGCAACACTGAGTGATTATGGTTAGGGCTTAGTAATAACTAGTAATTTTCAAGCTAGCTTGAAATTGGCCACGGTGGGAATATTTATGCAACAGAAGCCTGCAAAATTCAGGTTCACCATCCAGCCTCAGACTGGTGGTTAAAACATTTACCAGTGTACCACCAGATTGCAACGGAGGGGAGCAGCCCCCAATTCGCAAAGATGCTTCACCTATATGTGTTACCTGCTTTATAGTATAAAATCATAATTCACAATAAATATATACTGAAACTATCATAATTGATGTCTCTATTTATCTCTTAAACATCATAGCAAATAGTCCCTTCCAACCATACCAAACAAAATATTTTCTATTTCTAAGAGGGGACACATTTCTTTGTAAATGTTATTCCCTTTTCATGGAATAATCTTTCCATCTTGTCCATCTGACCAAGCCTGCTGGTCCTCTAAGATTCGATTCAGATATCCTTTTGTTTTTCAACTCTTATCTTTTCCTGAGTTACCTCTTTGGCCTCAAGGCATATTTGGGTGTTCCACCTCTGTACTTTGGAACAGGAAGCACATTCCTCTCTAATAGTTGTTCAGTATTTGGCAATGACCTATTTGTCTCTTTCTCCTCCTGGACTTTGTGTTACTTGAGAATATAGCTTTGCCTTTATTTAATACCTTTCTGGAATGATACATTACCTATCACCCAACAGATGTACAGTAAAGTTTCTTAATTTTAATAAATATTTAGTATCCAGGAACATGAAGTTCTTTTTATTTTGATACATTTTTATAATGCTTGTTATAGTCATGAATAATTTCCATCTCTTGATTGAAACATACCTCCCAAGCCTGAAACATCAAAGATACAGTGTGGTGAGGAATAAGAATAGTGAAGAAGAGAAACAGCATGGCCTACTAGAACCTACTAGGCCTCTTAGTAATGAACTGAATCAAAATGCATCCAAGTCTATTACAACAAATCCAACCATCTTTCCACAGGGTCTCAGCTGCTTCTCTTACTGCTTAATCCTAGTTCTCTAACTTACTGCTTAATCCTAGTTCTCTAACTTCATCTCTCTACTGCTAAAAATTCTAGCACAAGTCTTATTTATCTTCTGATAGGCACAGAGATTTATTGGTATCATTTCATTTACCAACTGCCCTCTTCATTTTATATCAGAGGCAGATGTTCAACCTGGTATCTTCCCCAGCTGCAATCAATGTACATAATACCACAGGCCCTAGACTGGTTTCAAAATATTTTCCTGTCTACAAACAGGAAGACAGGGGAAGGTTTCCAAAGGTACATTTCAAGTGATGCTGCTTAATCCATCAGCAGTTCTCAATTTCTTGGTTTCTTCATATTGATCTTTAAAAATGGACTCCTTGATATGGTGTCCTGAAAAGGGGTCCTAAAGAAATGGAGGTGAAAATCATGAATACCATACATCCTATTGCACTATGAGTATCAAATGAATACATTGACAAAATTTAGATGTGTTGTCTAGGAGAGGTTAGATAACCCCTGCTAGGTGACAAAGCTGTTTACTGTGATTGTTATGGCTTTTCTATCAGTTTTGCTGTTGTTGTTGTTTTTTAGTGACCCTTAACTAGGAAAAAATGTCTTGGCAGTACTTATTATTTTCATGATCTGTAAGAAAAATTATCACTTAAGAAAGAATATTTGCTGAAAAATTGTCATATGAATTTCTCTTATGCTACCTTAATACAACTTGCTTCAAATAAATTTAGTGTAATAAATATCACTTATCCAAGTTCTTTATCAACTTCTCAAATAGTGTTGCTTTTTTTTTAAAGATTTTATTTACTTATTTCACAGAGAGATAACAAGCAGGCAGAGAGGCAGGCAGAGAGGGGGAAGCAGGCTCCCTGCTGAGCAGAGAGCCGGATGCGGGGCTTGATCCCAGGACCCTGAGATCATGACCTGAGCCCAAGGCAGAGGCTTTAACCCACTGAGCCACCCAGGTGATCCTCAAATAGTATTTTTAAAGCTTTTACTTATAATAAAATATTCAAGCTATCATATTAGATATATTTTCCTTTATTTCATTTCTATGTGGTTGCTTTTATTGTTGTCATTTTTATCATTTATTTAGTACCCATTGAGCAAGTGCACACAACAAAGCAAAGGTTTTTGCCATTCTCCTCTGAATTTGGCTCTACTATGACTATTCGTGACTCCCCAACTTCTGAAGCAATCAAACCAAGAAAAGCTTTAATTGTAGTTAATGAATTCCGAAAATGGCATGACTTTTAAAGGATTTCTCTCATAAAATTCATAACAGAGAATATACAAATGATTTTTTTAATCCCTCTATCTTTTAGAGTTGGCCTCACTTTGTTCTCTTATTATAAATTGTTATTTTTAAGTAGATTAAAACAAGGTATTTGGAAAATCTGACCGACAGGACCTACATAGGTTTATACTATTCTATTTAAAGATATTTTAAAGAATTTTTAGCAGTATCTGTACCACAGGGTGTCCAGGCTATATCAGGAAGGTGGAATGAGGTAAGTGTTTCTCAAAGTGACAGTTATAAGTGAGTAAGACATAAGGAGATAAATCACTTGGTCGTCATATTGATCTGAATTCTTGGAGGACATAGATCATAAATTTGAAGGAGAAAGGCAATGTATTTCTGCAAATGGATAGTGCTTAAGTCCCTAAAACGCTCCTTGAAAAAAAAATGAGACACAAAAGGGGTTGCTTTACCCTAAAACTATCTCACCTCCAATCTTGGCAGATTTCTGAATTCTTGAAACTTCTTGACTGTCCTCTTAGATTAGCATATCTTTAAGGGGCAAGCCAATAGGGATATTCACTGATTGTAGCATCAGAGAATTCAGGCTAGAAAACAAGTCTGACTTCTTACCAATTGTTAACCTTAAGCAAGTCACTTAACCTCCCTAAGTACTAATTGCTCTATCTGTAGAATAAAGTTTGTTGTAGAAAAATGTACAGAGGTCTCAAAAATCACATGATGCACAAAATGCAATGTAGCCTCAAACCAGAAACCATTCCATTTTTTCATAGAACTCTGTTTTAGGAACCAGTGAAAAGTATGCCAGTAAAATATCTAATAATTCCTGAAAATTCTTGGGCTATATATATTATATCATGTGGTTGTATGATAAAGCACTAAACACTATAGGTTATGTTTCACTAAAATTCATAATTGGTTTATTGCCAGAAGAAATTGGCAAGCACACATATAAGTTTACAAATTTTGAATTTCATCTTTGCTACTTAAGATTCTCATCTTAGCAAAAATAATCTTGACCCTTCTCTTATCCCCTTCTGAAGCCTGTACTTCTCTCAAACTCAACAACATAATTGAGATCTTTACTACTAGACTATTCTACTCTTTACTAATTTCTCCCTTTTCTGAATTCCTGTAGCATTCTTAAGACCTATACCACTGATTTGGGTGTGTAACCACATGTGGAAACATTTCTTTATCTATTTCAGTTTTTTCTAAAACTGCATTATTGAATTTTTGAGAGCAGGAATTGGGTCTTGAATTCTCTTGTACATTCCAGACCATTCTCCCGGTGAAATCTTGGTGAATGATTCTGTGAATAAACAGTGAAAGATGACACAGCTCAGTATGTGACCTCCAAAATGTGTGTCTAATATCTGTGTGGTATAGTTATGTAAAATGCAAAATTATATATTTTATATGCAGCAAAAAGTACTCTTAATTCTCAGAATCAGCTTAAGAGTAACTTATATGTCCACCTACTTCAACCTTAAACACAAACAACTGCAAAACAAACAAACAAAACTAAATAAGCCCCAAACTCTCATTTTGGAGCAATCAACCCAGTGATTTATGATAATAATTATAATATATCATCTATGATGCTATATTATCCATTAGTTTTCATAGAGGATTATTCTTATCTTTTGTTGCGCTTGATAACTGATGCAGGAAGCAAGGGCAAAAGAAAAAAATTAAATTTCCTTACTGCCTACAGCCTATTGGCAAATTCTTGAAACAAGTAGAGTGACCTTCCTCTGGGAGCTCAGCTGCCTCAATGTTAAGACTTTGCTAAGGGGAAAAGGTAATCCTAGTTTAACATCATCCCAACCCTCAAGGAACCTCTTAAGTCTTCCTTAGCATGTAAAAATTCCTTTGGAAACTTCCTTTATCTCGACCCCCCCAAGATATATGTTAGCAATCATCCTCCAAGTATATGACCCACTTGATACACATCTGAAGGGTCTCATGACTGAGATTTTACTAAACAGTAATATATGACCTTTTCTTAACAATAGCTAGCCCCCTCAAGGTCCTAAAAACTTTGTTTCCAAAATACCTGTCCTTAACCCGTCCCAACTTGAAAGTATATAATCAGCCACTCCTCATGACCCCAGTGTAGGTCTGTCTGCCTACAAGTCCTGTCCCTGTGCTTTAATAAAACCACCTTTTAGCATCGAAGACGTGTTAAGAATTCTTTCTTGGCCATCAGTTCTGAACCCCAACTTTCCAAATCACATCAATAACCTCTTGATTTTATGATAACCTTATTTTCCTGAGATGAAGTGTCTCTACTTTATAAAATTAGGCTTTACATGGCTCTGGAAATAAAGCCTGTTGTGAAAAATTTTATGGAAACTTACAGAGTATTATCCTAATAGTTTCATCTAACACATAGCTATGGAGTCAGTTGATCCCTGAGACTCTATGCAATTCCTAGGAGACTGCAGTCCATTACTTTGCTGTGCAAGATTTTCAGACTACATTCAACCATGCTCAGGCAGGTCAGTTACCCTTTGTGGCTTTATACTGTGTAAGACTGATCTCTTTATGTGCACATTTATTTTCCTTTCCTTTTCTTTAATGGCACACTGCATGTTGGTCATATATTCTCAAAATGGCTTCCACATCGAAAACTATAGTTGCTTTCTTTTTTTTTTAATAAATGCCCCCCCTAA
The DNA here is from genome assembly GCA_028646535.1 of Procyon lotor. Classification (NCBI taxonomy): domain Eukaryota; kingdom Metazoa; phylum Chordata; class Mammalia; order Carnivora; family Procyonidae; genus Procyon; species Procyon lotor. The sequence continues at coordinate 72,659,041 of CM053611.1, forward strand.
TGGAATGATCTTTTTGTGTGTAAATTGCAAGGAGTCGGCAGAAAGTCAAGATTATTACTGCAGAAGCATTGGACTTCACTTCAGAAGATCTAAATTTAGCTTCCAATTTTTTTAGTTAATAATGATACGGCTTTTGTTGAGTCTCATAACTTTTTTGAGCTTAATATTCCTATACACGTAGTATGGTAATAATAATAATGCCACCATCATCTAAGGGTAACTGGGAGGATCAAATGAAATACTTTAAGTGAAGAGATTTGCAAGCTTTAAACATTATGCAGATGTCTGTGGTATAACTGCTAAACATGAATAATGATGACTAAAGCCTTATATTTGGCACTAGTCTTGAATATCCACAGGACAAGATACATAGAGTGAAAGTCGAGTATATTGACTGACTTAGGGGATTATGCAGAGCCAAAATACAGGTTTGAATACCCAAGAAAGAGGCCAGGGATATATTTGGAATGGTGAATATATAAGAAAAAATAAGTTTGAAAATAAGTTCAAGGGCAGGAAATTCCATGTGGAAAAGCAATAAATGATATTTGAAATAACAAATAATATGGAAGTGGTCGTAATGATTATAACCTAAATATTCAATCGGTGTCCAAAATTCCGAGGGTCTATCCAGGTAGAAATGGAGCAAATAATCAGGAAAGAGCTAAGACCTATGTAACTGGTAGCAGTCAAGACAAGCATTTGGCAGCCAACATTCATGGAACCTCACAGCAAAATTTCAATCTTGTCATAATATTTCAAAAAGTTTCAATTAATAGATTAACTAGCTAATGAGAAATTTTTTAATGTAGGTTTGTTTTGTTTTAAAGAAATATGGTGCAATGGTTAAAGAATATAGTCAAAATTTCTGCTGGAGAAATCGTAGAACAGATTTGATATTTGGTCTTGTTGCAATGTTGAAAAGAATCTTTTGACTACTTATCAGCCACACTCTCAACACGGAGACTGGTACTTGCATATATTTCAGGATGAGACTGAAGATGGCATTAATTGGCTAATCTACCAGTGTTAGAAGAGCTTCATTCAACTGCATTGCATTTCTTATCTTCAGTGAGCTTACTATGCATTGAGAAATTAATCTAAAAAGCATACAGGCTGTACAATTAAAATTGTAATAAGTGTTATGTCAAAAAGTACTCCTAATCTTCTAAATTGGGCATCTACTTATTTGTGTATGCCAAGGAAATGTCCCCAAGAAAGTAGTAACTGAGCTAAAATAATAAGAAGAAAGAAGTCATGTGATGGGAAGATGAAATAGGGAGGAAGCATTCAGGCAGAGGAAGAGTCTAGACTCATTGAAGGGTAAGTAAAGCTAGAGTACTAAGAACAGGAGGAGAATGGAGAAAAATGAAGCTATGAAGGTCAGTCAGGTCAACTCTTAAAGGCCTTGTTTGTGTGCCCTGTCAAATAGTTTGGCCTTATAAGTGATGAAACCTTTGAGAGTTTTGAAGCAAGAAGTCTAAATTTGTATTTCATAGAACATTGTGACCTCAGTATGAAGAAGGGATTTAATGGTGCCACATTGCCTGTAGGGAGAATAGTCTGGGACTACTGCAGTAAGAAGGAGACAATAGTGTATGGGCTGGTACGTGATAGTAAGATGGAGAGATTGATCTGAGAAGTATTTAGGATGTAAAATCTGTTCACAGTGCTGATCACCATGATGGAGAGAAAGAGAGGGCAACGGATGTTGATTCAGGAAACACTGGAAGAGGTACGACTTGGGGAGGGGGGTACAATAATGAGTTCACACATGTTGACTTGTAGATGCATTTGAGATGTTGGCACTGGATATTGTAACTCTCGTTGGGAATATGTTTCTGGAGTCCAGAAATTTCAGAACTATAAATATAAGTTTGTGAATGATTTGCATATATTCCATAGCAAAATTGTTGAACAGCATTCAGACCTATTTTAATTTGGCAATCACTGTGCCGTATCGTAAGAATTTTCTCAACAACATGTGATTAAGCAAGTGCATTCACTGAGAGAGAAAGTGGTTGGACTTATTTACAATTGGGGCTTTGCTGCATGGACGTGACACATAGCAAAAGAGGACAGAGAATTGAGAGTATTACTGGAAGTGTATTGAAATATGGATAGTAGACTATAATGAAATTAGATATATTTGAGACAGTGAAGAAGGAAAGGTGGTGGGTGGACTTGAGATACCAATGAAGTCATAGATAAAAGCAACTGGAATGGGAAAAGTTTGAGAGTGGGATGTGCTTTAATTTTGATTGCAGGTGAAATAGTTACAGGTAGCTATAAGACACTCCAAGAATGAATGGGGTGATGGATTAGAAAAGAAATTCTTTGGCAGTGATGTCAAGTTGCTGAGGAGCCACATGGTGAACATTGCATGCCCCAGAGCATAATAAAGAAGAGGGTAAAGGATTATGTAATAAAATCACGAAGTCTCACATAATATTTCCTTGCCTAAGAATATCAAAGGAATAAGAGCAATGCTATTCCAGGAGCTTTAAAACAATTATGACAATGAACATTTTGGGGTCTCTCAGTGCCAAATATTTATACATCAGAACCAAGTGTTTTTGTATGTTTCACATTCCAGCTATTATTACACCCATGCTTCCTGTTATCTCTCTCTCTCTCTCTCTCTCTCTCACACACACACACACACACACACACACACACACCAAAAAATATAACACAGAAAAACAGAAAAATATCTATTTTGACAGTTTTGATCATTAGGAAGCAGTGAAGACAGTCACAAGATATTTCCTAGTAGGCTCTTGGACAGAAAAAGGAAGTGTAATTAAGATGTTGAATAATTTAATGACATACACTCTCTAGAGCGTATCTACTTTCATTGCTGTTGCTATTTCCAGATCCTATTTTCCAGCCAGCGATTTTTTTTATGAGTTGTGATATTCACTTGAAACCTTAATCATTCTCAGAGATTCAGCTCTAAAATGGAAACTAGGGCTTTTCCCTCTACCTGAAATGTACTTGAAAGAACTAGAGCTGCTATGTCAACTGCTTTCAAGAATTATGGAGGGCAAGCCAAGGGAAATGCTTAAGGATAATGTAATCGGGTTTTTTAAAGGCACTGGTTACAAAGACTTGGCTTGTGAAGACTCGAATGCTCAATTTTCAGGTCTCATATTAAAATGCCGGTTAGATGCAAAAATGAGCTAGGTAAGAATCTCTAATAAAGACTAAGTCATCATAAAATATGCTATTGGCTGCAACTGAAATAATGTAACCAGAAAATAAGTGGGAATTAAAAATTCTATACTCAAAATTCTGATTTGAAGAGTTCTATTAATTAACTTTCAATTTGCATTTAATGTTATTTCAAAAAAATTGCCAAATTCTTTTTACCTAATGCTATATACACACTCTTACCTTTGTCCCTGGCTTTACAATATAATCCATATTCAATCCCAAATTGTTTGTACCCTCAGCTTTGTCTCTAGTTGTCTCCTAGCTATATCATTGTCCTTATGCAGACTTTACCTCTGATATTTTCCAAAATGCCTCTGCAATTTTGTGAATGCTCTCCTTCCCTAAAGTGACATAAAATGCAATGATTGATCTCAGCACCCACCACGGATTTCCAAGCTGTGCAAGGTAGAATAAGATTCCCTACAGATATCTATGCGATAATCCTGGGAACCTATAAATATGTTATGTTACGTGATAAAAGGGAAACAAGGTTGGAAATGAAATTACTTTGCTAACTAGCTGATCTTAAATTATTACGGACTGTCCCAATGTAATTGCAAGGGTTCTTAAAAGTGAAAGGAGGCAGAAGAAAGATCAGAGTCAGAGATATTTGATGATGCTATTCTACTTGCTTTGAGGATGAAGGAAAGGGCTTTGAGTCAAGAAATATAAATGCCTTCCAGAAGTTTAAAAAAAAAAGGCAAGAAAAACAAACTAAACCAAAATAAAAACAGAGTCTCTCCTAGATACCCTAGAAAGAACACAGCCCTGCCAACACATTGATTTTTAGCTCCACATGACTCACTTTGGACTTTTTTTTAAGATTTTATTTATTTATTTGACAGAGAGAGACACAGCAAGAGAGGGCACACAAGCAGGGGGAGCAGGGGGAGTAGGAGAGGGAGAAGCAGGCTTCCTGCTGAGCAGGGAGCCGGATGTGGGGCTAGATCTCAGGACCCTGGGATCATGACCTGAGCTGAAGGCAGCCACTTAACCCACTTAAAGACTGAGACACCCAGGCGCCCCCAACTTTGGACTTTTGACCTACAGAACTCTAACATAAATTTGCATTAGTTTAAGCCATTATGTTTGTGAAAACTTGTTACCAACAGAAAACTAACACACAAGCTTTTGTTTATGTGTCTATTAGCAACTTTTTGCTTCTGAATTCTCATCTTCATCATTAACTTAGACCGATTCTCTATCCACTTCAGTAACTAGCATTGTGATCAGTCAGTTTGCTGCATGGTTGTCTGGGTTTCTCATTACTCAGAAGCAGTATCATAATTTTGAAAAACTGAAAAGTGTTCCCATAAAGGAAACATTGAAAAGCCCAGCATTAGAAATGATCGAGACTTCCAGTAACACTGCAGAAAATTCTCACTTTCCTCCATCTCTGCTCTTGACATTCACCAGGTTATCTCATCTGTGGTGCTGCTTTTCCCTCATCATAGGATTCTTTTCTCTTATTGCTTGTAAGACCCAGAGTCAAGCCATTTGAATGTACCTGCATTTGTGTCCCTAATTCTGTATTTAAAATGCATCCCAGGACTAATTAGGAAGGATCTCTTCTCATCTTTTCTCATTAGATCCTTCGTGAAGAATCTCTTCTCGCTAGGTTTTACACGGCGAACTCGAAAAGACATATTGATCATCTAATTTGTTTAAATTAATAACAATTTCCAAATGCATATAACGTTTAATAATTTCTAATAATGAGAACTTAAATTGTTATAAAACCTTCCATATTAGTACTGAACACTAAAAAGATGAAGACCCATATGAAAAAGAGAAAATCTGAATTATCAGATGCATATGAAGCACAAAATTTTAAATTCATATCATTCAACCTACTCTAACATGCAATTGACAAATATTGAGCTGTTTTCCTTAAAATAACATCACGGTTATGACTATCTATTGAGGTATGCTTAAAGATGCTTCCAGAGTGTGAGAAAATGACTTGTTTTCCTAAAAAGAAAAATTATATATCCCTCTAGAATGTTTTCAGTTTTCTCATCATTTTTTTTTCTTTTTGAGCAAGTAGAAAATTAAGTTTGTGTACCCAGAGATGGTAGTTTCTATGTTAATGAGCAACCAGTTGATTGGGTAATTATTTACAAAACTGACGTACAGTGTGTTTGTGTCCATATGTAAAGTATTTACACGAGGCTGCAGCATCTACAGGCATGAAACATGGATAAGGATGTTATCCTTATAGAAGGATATCCTTCTATCCTTGATAGAATATCAAGGATATCCAAGGATATCCTTATATCCTTGATAGAAGCTCCCTATTCAAACTAGCAATGACAAACATCCTAGTTTTCAATTTTTTGTCTTTGAACTCACAAGCCCTAAGGTCAAAGGGAGAATGTTTTAATTAGAAAACAAGGATTAAATATGTAAAATATATAAAGGACTATCGTAAAAACCATTGTCTTATCTCTGAATTATTGTGTAATTCAGAGAATAATTTCAATCCATTTGGAATAATTAACATATACATAATCCAGTTCTTTTCCTGTGGCGGAAAAATGCCTTGCTATAGTCTGTAAGAAATGTGAGGAATCGAGGAATGTGAGGAATAATTAATATTATTAATTAATAATAATTAATTAATTCCTGCCACCAAGGATGGAATACATTTCTTAGCTTGGTGTTGAACCAAAAAAGGCTTAAAAAAAAAGAAAAAAGTTCTTTCAGAGAATACAATGTCACAATATTTTAAAGAATATTTTCTTCTGGGCTGGTAGCCTTTGAAGGAATCTAACATGTTGGCAAGGCGGGATGAAATAAACTCAGACCAAATCAAAAAACAACAGACTAGCAAAAATATTCTCAGCCTCCTTTTCTTAGTATTTCTTCTGGAAAGTTCAAGCAAATCATCTTAGCTTTATTGTATTTGTGGAAAGCAGCTATTCGCTTACAACAGTCCATGAAATGTATTGAAAAACAAAACGAGTTGCTTTTAATTATTTTAAATATTGTACTATTTTGTTAAGAGCCTTAACCCGATGGCCAAACATGAGACAGAGGAACACACAACACATGTGAATGCTGTGACAGAATGGAAATGGATTTGATGATTTAAATAAATATATAAGTAAGTACCCCAAAGTTAGGTCTTTTTACCTATATACAGATATCCCCATTGGTGTCTCATTAAACTTTTCAACAGGAATATTTGGTGCCCAATTACCGTATCCGAACTGCCACATAAAACAGTATCCTTTATGTTCCGCTTGTAAAAATGAAGTTCCTATGTAATGTTCACAGTTCTGCCGCTGGGTCATTAAACAGTCTACATCACTTGAGATAAAGAGGTTTTAGAAAATAACATATTATGTTTTATACTGTTTTATTTCAGTAGTCAAGAGTCCTTAATTTTTTTATGAAGCTTCACGTAAGTCACACAACATAAGTGATGTTTCATTACTATCCGAAGTTTTTTTTTTTAGACAGTTTTATTTATTTACTTATTTTAGAGGGACAGCACAAGCAGCAAGAGTAGGGGGCAGGAAGGGGCAGAGGGAAAGGGAGAGGGAGAGAGAATCTTAACCAGGCTCCATGCCCAGCACAGAGCCCAGCTCAGGGCTCAATCTCATGACCCTGAGATCCTGACCTGAGGTGAATCACAAGTCACACAAACTGAGCCATCCAGTTTGGATTGGTTGTAGAAATAAAATTATTACTTATGTCCACCTCAGAGACAAATGCAACGTTTTATATTTTCATTTACAGAATTCAACAGCCCGCAAATCCTTCAAAGTTTACATAACTTCAAGACCTAAAATGCCAATTTCATTTTTGAAATTGAGGAAGAAGACTACTCATGTCAAATATAGTATATGGCCCGTAGATTATAGAATATACTTGCTTCTGAGTTACATAATCAAGTATATATTTGGGGAAATTTCCCTTTTGACTACGACCCTACATTTCCATAGTTTCCAATCCAGAGAAGGATTTAAGAAAAAGAAGAAAAACAAAAGTAATTTGTACCTAAAAATCTCATCACTAAATCATGGAATAAAAAAGATCCATTTATTTTTCATTATGAATTATAAATCTACTTAAAGTGAAAAAAGGTCTAGAATACAATCATTAAGATTTCATATTAGCTTTATGTTATATTCTTGGCCTAAACATGTTAGAACATTAGCTATTATTTTGATTGTTTTGCCAATTAATTGCAGTACAAAAATAGGTGTTTTGGGAGAAAATCAAGTAGTTGTTGATTTTTGCTGAGTTTTTTTTTTTTTTAAAGATTTTATTTATTTGACAGAGAGAAACACAGCAAGAGAGGGAACACAAGCAGAGGGAATGGTAGCAGGAGAAGCAGGCTTCCTGCAGAGCAGGGAGCCCTATGCAGGGCTCGATCCCAGGACCCCGGGATCATGACCTGGGCCGAAGGCAGGCGCTTAACGACTGAGCCACCCAGGTGCCCCTTTGCTGAGTTTTTAATAGAGCCAATTTGAGATTTTTTTCATTTATTTTTAAACTATATTAAAGTTTTACTTAAATTTTATTAAAGATTTAAGTAATCTAGAACATCAGCTTCATGAAGGAAATAGTCTTTATCTGTCTTGAGTGCTGATATATCCAAGGCACTTTGGAGAGTGCCTGTGAAATAGTAAGCAAACCATAAATATTTTTACCATGCTCTGAATTAAAGCCATCACATATTTTAACAAAATTTTCAGAAAAGTCATCCAGCTCTCTGATCTTCCAATATCAATATACCAATGTTTATTCATTCTGCTCAAATTTAGGTAAATAAAATTTATTTTATTTAATAAAAATATAAGACACATTTTGGAATAATTATTTTGAATTTTTCTCTTTTTGATGTGATTTATCAGAGATTCAAAATATAATATTACAGTATGCATTCAACATTACTTTCCAATTACTGCCCAACTATCTTTTGTTTAAGTTCAAGCGATGTATCTTAAAAAGCAATAGGTTTGGGGTGCCTGGGTGGCTCAGTCAGTTAAGCGTTGGCTTTGGGCTCCTTTCGTGATCCCAGGTCTTAGGATCAATTCCCGAATCTAAGTCCCTGCTCAGCAGGGAGTCGCTTCTCCCTCTTCGTCTGCCCCTCCCCCCTGCTCCTGTGGGCGCTCTCTCTGTCTCTCATATCAATTAATAAGATCTTAAAAATAATAATAATAATTAAAAAGCAATAGATTTATAATCACCTAAGCAGTTCACACCAACAGAAAGAGTTTTCTAAATCTGAAATTTCAAAAGATAAGGACTTTTGAGGGTACTCCCATCTTTACCAGCAGCATACTTGAACTTGTAATTTAGCACATTTTGGTTTTTTGTTTGGTTGTTTCAATTTTTTATTTAAATTCCATTTAGGGGTCATCTGGGTGGCTCGGTTGGTTAAGCATCTGCCTTTGGATTTACATGATCTCAGGGTTCTGATCTCAGGGTCTCGGAATGGAGCCCCCACATCGGGCTCCCTGCTCAATGGGGAGCCTGCTTCTCCCTCTGCCCCTCCCTCTGCTGGTGCTTTCCCTCTCTCTCTAACACTCTCTCTTTAAAAAATAAAAATAAATAAATAAAAATTCCGTTTAGTTAACGTACAGTGTAGTATTAGTTTCAGAAGTAGAATTTAGTAGTTCATCACCTGTATTAAACATCTAGTGAATATAGGAGAGATTTTGCTTTTGGCTTAGGTTTACACCTGTCATTTTCCCTCTAATGTCAATAGAATGAGAGTTCTGCTCTGGTTCATTATTGAATATTGTTTTCCCAAAGAAAATGGCACTTAAACTAGGATACCTGGTTCCTTCATGTTTTGTTCTGTTTCAGAATAAAGATATTAGGACTTGAGAATAAGCCTCAAATTGAAGGCTACAATAGTCCTTTGAAAAACGCATGCCTAAAAATTATACTTTTTATCATTGATATTTAATGAAGAAACTCTATGCTTTACTGTATAAATCCAAAGTTTATTCATATTAGTATTTATAACATAATTCCACCACCACAGGAGAGGTCTAGATAAAAGAGAGTGGGTGTATATTTTATTACTAATATGGAAAATCTGATTTGAGAAACCACATAATTCACAAAATATTTCATTCCTCTGGTACAACTAATTTTTAAATAGTGTCGAGTTGTTTTAATAGTTTATATGTGTGAATATGTTGGGAAAAAATACTAAAGTAATGCATTTCATGTGAGCTTATTTAGTCACAAATGTGAAAGTTCACTTGTCTAGTGTGTGGTTTCCTTGTAGGATATGATTATTAGTTGAACTGATATTGTTCAAAAATGAAACGTATATGTCTCAGACAGCTATATAATATTTTTAAAGCTATGTAATGTTTTTATGCCAATTATTTTGTGACATGGGCTATTTTTTCTTATTCTGCTCTCTTGACAAATTATTTCCTCTCTTAACGAAGTTTTTAAAATACTGAGATAATTTCAAAGAAGCTGTTTCCATACCGGTTTTTTATGGCTATATTTTGAGACCATTGGAAACAAACAAACAAACAAAAACACCTCTCTCTTCCTTGATTTTACCCTCAGTCTTAATTCTGGTCCCATTCCTGCCACCAATCTCTGGGACTACTTCAAATGGCTATATCACTTGTAATTTGTCCAGATAAGAAGCTATCAGACCACATTCCAAGACAATTGCTACTGGGTTTAATTTGTGTACCAGCAGATCTTCAAACAAATAAATGTTGTCTGCTAATTCCATCCCCTCAAATTTTATCAGTTAACTGATAAAAAGCTATTTTGGGTATTATTTTGCAAATATGTATTTGTTTTTTTTTCCTTTGGTTCTTGGACAAAAAGAATTGAGTTAGTCACTCCCAACAGTCTGCAACTCTCTATTTTATTTCATTTTACTCTGTACATTTATTAGCATTTACATGTGGTCAGTGTTCCACAGTTTTTGTCAAATATTTAATTTGTGACCTGAAAAATACTGCATCCATGGAAGATATATGACATTGTCGTGTGTGTGTGTGTGTGTGTGTGTGTGTGTGTGTATCTGTGTGTGTAAGTGGTGCTGTAGATCTCCTTCTTTCTTACATTTTCCCCTGACATTACATTTTTAATTTTTAAGATTATTATGTTGCTGTATGGTATCTTGTTTACTACTACAACTGCTTCATAATGATCCATATTTTGCTTCTCCATTGCCCTAGAAATACAAGTCTAGGTTACTTTCAGTTGTCTGCCAACAAAATTAGTATTACAATGACCATCCTCATACTTGTCCTCTGACTTACTTTTGTAAGAATTTGGGGAGATCTATAACTGTGTGTGATTGCACAGTACATGTGCTCTTACTATCACTAAGTAGGGCAGGACTGTTCTATGCAAAAGTGTCCATTTGCACTTCTACTAGAAATGCAGGCTCTCAGTCCTTCACCAATGCTTGGAAATAATTTGACTTGTTAAATTTACCAACTGATCAGAATGAAATATAATTGCATTGTCATCTGATGAGGTTATGAACATCTCTTCATATGCTTTTTAGACACTAGTGTTTCTCTTTCCATGAATTACCGCTATTGCCTATTTTTCAACAGAAGTCACTGGTGTGTGTGTGTGCACACATTTGCATATTTCCTTGCGAAATATGTTTTAGAATTTAAAAATGACATTGCAAAACATAATCCATTTATTGGACTTTGGAGAAAGTGTCATTTCTGGTACTGAAATCATTCTATTTAAATGTAGCTGAATCTATCATATATTTACATTATGCTCGTCGACTACTTTTCCTTTTATTAGTTCAGAATTATCCCTTTCAAACTATGTGTTTTTTTTTTTTAAGATTTTATTTGACAGAGAGAAACACAGCGAGAGAGGGAACACAAGCAGAGGGAATGGTAGCAGGAGAAGCAGGCCTCCTGCAGAGCAGAGAGCCCGATGCAGGGCTCGATCCCAGGCCCCTGGGATCTGACCTGGGCCTAAGGCAGGCGCTTAACGACTGAGCCACCCAGGTGCCCCTGTTTTGTTTTTTTTTTTAAAGATTTTATTTGTTTATTTGACAGTGAGAGAGAGATCACAGGTAGGCAGAGAGGCAGGCAGAGAGAAGGGGAAGCAGGCTCCCCCCTGAGCAGAGAGCCCAACGTGGGGCTCGATCCCAGGACCCTGAGATCATGACCTGAGCTGAAGGCAGAGGCTTTAACCCACTGAGCCATCCAGGTGCCCCCAAACTATGTTTTTAATACAGTTGAAATTCAGTAGTGGTCCAACCATTACATGGTTTAACCATGTAATGAATCAATTTTCTAAATACTGTTTCTTATTAAACAGTCTATCTTTTCAGCACACAGGATCAATTTCTGTGTTCTTTATTCTATACTCTTCGTTTTTATGTCTGCTTTTTCACAAATACCACATTGTATCTTCAGACCAGATTCTAATTTTTGTAGCGTGAGTCCCCTTCATTGCTCTTCTTTTTCAAAATGGACAGTTATTCAAGTACATTTTGTGCTTTTATATAAACCTCAGCACATGCTGTTTAAATTCTTTACAAATTCTGTTTGGATCAGATTTAATTTAAATACTAATTTGTTGAGAATTGCCACGTATACAGTAAGTTATTTCATCCATACTGAAATTTTGTCTTTGGGCACAGAGAGATCTATATTTATGCAGATATAAATGTATGTGTTCTTTATGTTTTATAATAGAGTTTTTATGTTTTCCTGAAGCTTTTGTACATCTACATCTTTCCTTGGGCTAATACCTAAATCATTTTTTATAATTTATGAATGATATTTTTTCTATTATAATATCTAGCTGGTTATTTATGGCATAAAAAGACATTATTGATTTTTATGGGTTAATTATGCCGAATTCATTCTTATCCAGAAGCTTTAAAAATTATTTTATTAGTTTCATCGTGTTCCAAGTAATTCTGTACAGTTATCAAGTGCTCTGCAAAAAAACCCAGTATTTTTCTCCCCTCTAATCGTTACACGATTTATGGCTTTTTCATTTCTTACAAAATTGGACAAGACATTTAGGAAAATGTTGTAACATAACAGTGCTAAGATATATCTACGGTCACACTGATCTTAAACAAAAAGTAACTATTTATCTCTAAATTTCCCACAGGGAAATTATGCAGCTTTCTATATGCAGCTTTCTATAACTATGGAAGATTCCACCTCTGGCTTCCTGAGAGATTTGAAAAAATAATTTTTTTTAATATTACCAACTTTTCTGATTCTATTGAGATAATTATTTTCCTTCAGTTAATGTGGTAAGCTGATAAATTTCTGATGTGGAATAACATTTGTATTCTTGAACTAAACTCCAGTTGATCATTATAAAATATTTTAAATACTTTTTTGACTTTTACGTGATTCATAACTTAAAGGAGTCTATCCTTTTTTTTTTTCTTGCTTTTTCACTTTCCAATTTGGAATCCAGGTTAGACGACCCTCATACAACTAAGTGGAGAACTCTTAAATTTCCATCTCCTGCAATAATACATATAAAGGTAACCTGTCTTTTGAATGTTTGAAGTCATTTGGTCTGTGACTTACTGATGGATATGCGAGGGCTCTAATCACTACCTGAATTTCTTTAGTAGATTATGATCTACTAAGGTTTTCTATCTTGTTTTGCACCAATTTTGGCATTTAATCTATTTTCCAAAATTTAAACATTCCTGTTTAATATTGAAAATTTGTAATCATATAATTGTTCTTAATATTCCTTTGCTATCTTGCAATCACTTGTGTCTATTGTTAGACATTTCTTTTTCTTTCTGGATTTCATCTATATTTAAATTGCTTCTGTTTTTCTTGATCAGTTACCTGATGATGGACTATTTATTCTTTCTAAAGAACCAGGTTTGGCTTGGTTAAACTTTTATTTGATTGTTTTCAATTTCAGTGATCTCTTCCTTACCTCCTTCTTACTTGTCTGGATGTTTTCATCATTCTGTCAGTGTTCTACTAAATGTTCTTGAAATGGATGTTTGTCTTGATTTTTTTTTTTTAACTCTTTCTTGTTCTTTGGTAGATGTACTTAAAACTAGAAGTCTTTTGCTAAGCAGAATTTTTCTGTGTCACAGAAGTTTCGGCATGTTGTGTTTTCATTGTCATACATTTTTTTTTTTTTAAAGATTTTTTTATTTATTTGACAGAGAGAAACACAGCGAGAGAGGGAACACAAGCAGGGGGAGTGGTAGCGGGAGAAGCAGGCTTCCTGCCGAGCAAGGAGCCCGATGTGGGGCTCGATCCCAGGACCCCGGGATCATGACCTGGGCCGAAGGCAGACGCTTAACGACTGAGCCACCCAGGTGC
>CM053611.1:72672660-72830694 GCA_028646535.1 Procyon lotor
ATTGTCATACATTTTTAAGTATTTTTCTGATTTGTCTTATGGGATCATCCTTCATGTAAGATTTATGTTTTAGTTCCCAGATGTATTGAATTTTAAGGTATTCCCTTCCTATCAACTTCATTTTATTGTATTATGATCAAAGAAGATAGTTTCAGAGATGTGGGTTCTTTGAATTTATGAAACTTCTCTTGAGGTCTAAAACTGTTGATTTCTGTGAGTGGGATTGAAAAAAAGTAGGAAGTTATACGTTCAATCCAGCTTTTGTGTTCTAGATCCATTTTTTAAAATAAGAGCTAACATATCTATTTTCTCTTATGGAGTTTTCAAAGTCATGTTAAATTTATTTACCTGTTATTAAAATTGCTAAACCAGTTTTCTTTTGGTTAAGAATGTCTTTTTTTTTTTATATCATTGTATTCAAACTCCTGTTATTCTTTTGTTTCAAGTGAGTCTTGAACCTTTGATTGATGTATAAAGAATTTTCTTTTATGTTGATTATTATTCTCTTAGGGCTTATTTTTGTCATCTTATTTTCTATTTCTTTCTGTCATCCCTTTTAGTTTTTTTGTCTTCCTTTATGCCTGTTATTACATAATTAATCTTCTGATTTGAAAGTTAAATATATTATTTTTATTCATCTAGTGTCTACTCTTAACTTCCTGCTACTACCCAGCACCTTTTTAATCTCCTTGTGGCCCCCAACACCCGCCACCTCATCACACTGTTATCATCTATAAATTGAGTCTTGGATTGTTTTATATAGAAAATTAGGTAGTAAGTAGGTAGGTATGTATGTAGGTAGATATGTAGATATCCAGATAGACTATAAATAGATAGCTATATATAGATACATCAACATACAGATTGGTAAGATGCATTTAGTCCTTATATTTGTGGACAAAGATAAATTTCTTAGTCATTCACTCAATGTTATTTTCAATGTCATATTCAATATGCCTAAATTGATTTTCTAAGGCATGTTTGTTTGGTTGGTGGAGTACTTCCTCTAAGAATGATATAAAAGAGATCCTTTGGATGAAAAACTTTTTGAAGACTTACACCAAAGAATGTAATTTCACTTTTACATTTAAATGATGGATTAGTTGAATAGCTAACATTGGTTTTAAGTTCCTTTCCTTCAAAATCTCAAAAATATTATTGCATCAGTTTCTTGATTTGAGACATTCTGGTGAGAAATTCAATGCCATTTTGATGATTGTTAATTAGTAGATCCTCTCTTTCTCTATGCAAGTTTTTAGTAGGTTTCTTCCTCTGTTTTTTTGTTTTTTGTTTTTTTACTTTGGAATTCTCTAGGGCATTTATGTCTGAGATATTTCAGATATTTACTTTTATTTCTGAGCAAGTTAGTCATTACTTCTACAAATATTTTCATCTCAATATTTTTCTCTCAGAAAGATTCCCACAAATATTGGAAATTCTGCTTTTACTTTTGAAATATATTTTTTCATTTGTATTTTCCATTTCCTCATTATTTTTGATACCATCTAGGAAAATTATCATACTTCATCTTATAGAGTATTACCTTTTAGTGCAATTCATTCTGCTCTACAAAATGTTTTGAGCTCCCCTCCCACTTTTTACACTTGTGCCATGCAGAGTCTTTCATGGGACTGTATGTCTATGAGACACAACGGGAGAGGCAGAGCAACTAGTACTGCGATAG
The DNA here is from genome assembly GCA_028646535.1 of Procyon lotor. NCBI lineage: Eukaryota > Metazoa > Chordata > Mammalia > Carnivora > Procyonidae > Procyon > Procyon lotor. The sequence continues at coordinate 72,674,345 of CM053611.1, forward strand.
TGGTTGGGCACTCCCTTGGAGTCAGGCCTGGCTGAGAATTGTTCTTCACTTACACTGTAGGCTATGCTCTTCTTCTAACATTCTTTCACGGAGATTATCACCTAGCCCTGAGTGTCAATGGAGAAGAGTTGAGAAAGAAAACCATTCAGGGGCTGGTGGGTATGTTTATACATTTTTTAATATTTTTATTGCTCCAACAAGGCTTGAACTCTACCCCGCAGTAGTTCTTTAGTCACAGGCCAGTGCCAATGGGCACTGTTGGTTTCCGCCTCTCCGTTGCAATGGGGCAGGCAAGGATCTTCCCAAGGGGAGGAAAAAAATACCCAGTAAAAGCTTTCTTCTCAGCAGACCTTTCATCCATGGCCTACTTGGTTGTCAATTTCTCCTCACACCATGACCCAAATAGTTCTGTCTCCACAGGAGTTTCAGAAGTTTCAAATGATCTGTATCAAACACAAAACCTAATAACTCTTCCCTTTGCTTCTGTGGCATCTCTGGAGTTTGGTTTGGAAAAAACCAAACTTTTCACTATTTCCTCAGAAACTGGAGCTAGACTTAATTTCTCTGAGTCTCTCTTTCTCTTAATACACTTGTATCAGTTCTCCTTAGAGAGAGTAAAAGAGGTTTACATACTTCCGATCCTATTTTTAAATGGTTGCTATTTCTTTAAAATTTTCAGAAAAATAGCAGGTAGCATGCATTGAGGCTCAGAAATGTAATTAAGGTCAGATGGACGTTATATATCACTTAATGATTGTTTAGAATTTAAAAATGTCGATGAGTATTCTGAAGTGAGGATGGTAAAGGTCAGGAATAGGGTGATGCTCAGAGATAAATAATTTTCCGGGATAGTTTTTTTATATGTACCATAAAAACGTTTTATATATTTTGACATTAGGGCTTTCATGAGATGGAGTCAGAGTTGCATAAAAATGTCCTTACTCTCACTTAGGTTAATGCATCTCTGTTTATTGTCTGCTGTCAACCAAACCCTGCAAAACCCTTTTGCTTACCACTTAGGCAAGTGCTTTCATATACATTGTCTTGTATGATTCCTCAGGCTCCCAAAAGGTGAAATAACCTACCCTAGAACTCAGGTCTTCTGCTTCCAGAGTCTCAATACTTTCCTTTAGACTATACAGAGTATAGTCAGAATTACAGAGGTAATTCTGAGGATAATTAGTAATACAAGTTAACCAACTTTCTCTTTACTTCCAGCAGCCTTATTCGGATTCCAGCTGCCCAGGGATCCCTTTTTGGCACGACTTGCATGGAAATGACATGTTCACAAACTTTGACATCCACAGTCTTATAAAACCTCACATCCCACACCGTCCCATTCCCACACTGTCTTACTAGATGATTACCCAGCTCATTGGATGTGATGGGATTTTTAAGTAGATAGTGGATTAATTTGCCTCCCTCTCAAAGGGTGTTTAAATAATTATCAGCAGCCTCCAATGCCTTAACTCAAGGGAATGAATAATGTGGTAATTTCCAGCTCTCTGGCAGGGCTAGTGGGAGAAATGTTTTTGAAACTTGGGGTGTGGGAGTAGGAAGAAATGGGCTTGACATGAGCTGAATCACCCTGTGTAGGCAGCTCTGCTCACAATACCCACACAGCCGGTTAGCCTAAACTTACAGGAGTCAACTTAAACTTGTAGGTATACAGAGGCTCAAGACTCAACTTCAAAAGATGAAAAAGGTCAACCCCTTTAGAGCCACTGAAAACCATGTTCATTTGTACCCATATTACTTATGCTACACACGTTATTTATATAACAAATTACTATGAAATTTAGTTATATCATAGATGTATTATAAAAGCATGTTAACATGTTTTGCTCTGTACTGTGTGCTCACATCACCTGAAAAGAATTAGGTCAATTCATTATATCAGTTAAAGGCATAACTTTATGTTTTTATTTATTTTTTCAACAAAGTTCTTACCATGGGCTAAAACGCCCCTATGTGATCTATGCTCCAGCTCCTTCCTCACATTCTTTCTCTTGCTGAGCTCCAGCCCCACTGGCTCTTTGCTACTCCCTGATGGCACCAGTAACACTTTGGTGTTCTGTCCTCTCAGAAACACCCTTGTCCCAGATTTTTTCTGGTGCCAGGCAATTCCTTCACTACCATATACACATGGTACTATACCATCCACTCCCTATCTCCACATCCCTATTGATGGGCTACATACCCATTGTCAACCTCTGGTTTATGGTAGACAGTATTTATTTATGTATTTTCTTTCTTTCCCTACTAGAAACTAAATTCCATGACAGGAAAGGCCTTGGTTTGTTGAGCCACTGTGCCCAGGCAAAATATCAGAAATTCAATAATTATTTGTTAATGAATAAACCAAAAGAGAACTTAATCATGTTTAGCATAGCATTATTCACAATAGGTAAGATATAGAAACAGCCCAAATGCCCATCAACAGATGAATGGATAAAAGAAATGTGGAAAAATACATAATGGGATATTATTTAGCATGAGAAAGAAAGACATGCTGCCCTTTGCAACAGCAGGAATGGACCTTGAGCACATTATGCTAAATGAGATAAATCAGAGAAAGACAAGTGAAATATGTACCACTTATTTGTGGAATCTAAAAAAAATCATGATGAAGTCCCAAAAGTTCATTTTCGCTTTTGTTTCCTTTGCCTTTGGAGACATGCCCTGAAAGAAATTGCTGTGGCTGATGTCAAAGAGGTTACTGCCTATGTTCTTCTCTAGGGTTTTGATAGACTCTTGCCGCATGTGTTTTTTTTGAGAGAGTGTGGAGAAAGGGGAACCCTCTTACATTGTTGGTGGGATCGCAAGCTGGTGCAGCCCCTTTGGAAAACAGTGTGGAGATTCCTCAAGAAATTAAAAATAGAGCTACCCTATGACCCTGCAATTGCACTACTGGGTATTTAGCCCAAAGAAGCAGATGCAGTACAAAGAAGGGCCACATGTACCCCAATGTCCATAGCAGCAATGGCCACAATCGCCAAACTGTGGAAAGAACCAAAATGCCCTTCAACAGATGACTGGATAAAGAAGATATGGTCCCTATATACAATGGAATATTATGCCTCCATCAGAAAGGATGTATATCCAACTTTTCTATCAATGTGGACGGGACTGGAAGAGATTATGCTGAGTGAAATAAGTCAAGCGGAGAGAGCCAATTATCTTATGGTCTCACTTACGTTTGGAGCATAAGGAAAAACATGGAGGTCATTGTGAGAAGGAAGGGAAGGGTGAATGGGGAGAAATCGGATGGGGCGATGAACTATGAGAGACTGTGGACTTTCATAACCCTCACAAACTGAGGGTTTTGGAGGGGAGGTGGTGGGGGATTGGGTGAGCCTAGTGGTGGGTATTGAGGAAGGCATGTATTGAATGGAGCACTGGGTGTGGTGTGTGAACAATTAATCTTGTAACACTGAAAAAATAAAAAACATATTTGGGAAAAAAAATAAAAATTAAAAAAAAATAAAAAAATCAAATCTAAAAAGAAAAAAAGAGAGAGAAAAAAAAATCCAAAGAGTAAACCAGTGCTTACCAGGAATGGGAAGAAGGGGATAAGACTGATGGTGTTTAAGGGTACACACTTGTAGCTAAGTACTAAATAAACCATAGAGAGCAAATGTACAGGATATTGAATATAGACAATAATACTATACTATAAGTATATAACTTGGCACATGTCATAACAGCCATATTACTATATATGAATGTATCTAAGTAACATGCTGTATATCTTAAATTTACACAATGTTACATGTCAAATTTATCCAGTTAAAAAAAAAAGAACTTTAGAGATCCTAGATACTGTAAAGGTTTGGGGAGATCCTTATGAGATACAAAATAAAAACAAATTCCAATCTATAAAATAAAAATTTTAAAAAAGAGAATTTAAGTACCATACATGTTTGCAATTTGAATCCTATAATTCTGAAGTAGTTCCTTATGAATGAAAATGGCACAATGTTTCTGCAAATGCCTAAAAGGGCATAATGTTTTATATAAAATAAAAGACATTATTAAAATTTTTTCTGGCTTTTAACACTTTAAATTATTCTTAATTACTGCTTTAATAAACAAATGAAGACTGAGTTTTTAATCATCTGAATCTTGTTTATTTTAAAATATTTGGAGCTAAAAGCACGCCAATAAAATCAACAAGCATTGAAGTACCTATGTGCAAATTTTTAGATATTTACTTTTATACTATCATTTAAAAGATCAGTTCTTAATTATGTTTTGTGATTGAGACTCCAGGTTATCAGAGGCATTATTAGCTGGATGGCATATGTAGTTTTCATTCTACCATATAAATCAGGCACAAGAACCATCACAGGATTATATTTGAGCAATCAGGCTAACTCTGTCTCTATACCTTTCTTTGCCACTGTGGCAAAAAAATTCAACTACAGTTGTTACTGAGGCATTTCTTCTTTTTTTTTCCAAGTTTCTACGAAAATCTGAAGGTTTTATGCTGTCTAGAAAATGAAGAGTCCTTGGTCTTTCATCCTAACACCTGAAGGCATGCTTGTATTTCAAATTGGCATTTTCCCCTGAGGAAAGTAACATGCCAAATGCAACAGAAGCCATAGGCTCCTTGACTCATCCTTCACTTCAACCTATCCTTTTTAGCCTTCCTTAAACAAAAGAAACTAGAAACACTAAAGACTCAATTTATCAAACTCTATGGGAGCTTGGAAGCCATGGTAGAGAGGCTGAGAAATGAGTGAAAAGCAGTAGCTCACTGGTATTGCTTTTTGCCATGGCTACTTCCTCATTCTGCTTCCTGAAACGGTGGCGTGAGGCTGCCAGTACAGACGCCGCATGAAAAGCAAAAGGATAAAAGCCAACATGCTAAGGTTGGCAGAATGGGGAGACCGCAAGAGCCAAATGACACAGCTGAACAGCTGAGATAATGCCAAGAACCCACCTATGAGTTAAATTTTACACCTAAAAAAATACACACCTATTTGTTTTAAGATATTTAAAAATTCTCTTTCTTATAGCTGAAAACATCTCTAACTGAAATACCAACTTCAGTTAAAGGGATCTTGGTCTATCACAGTAGCCATGCAGCTGAGAGCCCCACATCTCTATGTATATCATTTTCCACCGTTGGTGCTGTCTCCCCAGCCTATTGTGAGAAAGTGGGTACAGTTACTCATTATTCCTGGTAACACTTCAAAAGCCTGCCTCCTTCTCAGTCATGGGGAAATTTGCCTTTCCCCAGAGTGAGCAGTTCTATCCTTTTCCCTACAAGCACTTTATTTATTTTCTCCTTTGGAAAGATCCAGCATACTCACTGAGAATGGGACTTTACACCCATAAACTAGCATCTCTTCTTGAGGAGAAGGGGTAGGGATGGAATAGGGAAAGAAGATGCCAATGCCAGGTACTTTTTTCTTATTAATATTCTCAGTTACACTCTTATAACCTATCCTCTCTGGGGGTAAATAGTTAATTTAGTCATCCAAAAGATCAATTTTAAATTCCAGGGTTTGTCTCAGCTACCAGTATCAACCAGCTGAATGATGGACATACCCAATTCACTGTTGGTTGAGATACCAAAGGACAAACATCCACATTTTAATCTCTCCTACGAAAAAACAGTTATAAACACAACCAAAGTTTAATTTGAAGGCAGGTTCTTTTACTGGGAATAAAAGTCCCATTTCAGCTCTTAGCCACCTGAAATCACTTTCAATCTAGAGTCTACATATTACATTCATATCAAGTATTATTTTAAAATATTTCTCTCTGAGGGCGTCTGGCTGGCTCAGTGGGTTAAAGCCTCTGCCTTCGGCTCAGGTCATGATCTCAGGGTCCTGGGATTGAGCTCCGTATCCGGCTCTCTGCTCAGCAGGAGCCTGCTTCCTCCTCTCCCTGCCTGCCTCTCTGCCTACTTGTGATCTCTCTCTCTCTCTGTCGAATAAATAAATAAAATCTTTAAAATATTTCTTTCTGTTTAGAAATAAGCAGAATTTGTTTGAAAAATAGTTAAAAACATTGCCTTATTTTTTTTTCTGGTTATAGAGAAATATGCTCCTATTTCTTTCGTCTTAGAAAAAAGTCATTCAACTCCACATTTTCCCACCTGCAGTCGCCCTATTTCTTTGTTCCTTTTTTGCAACAAATCTCAAAGGATATTCTACGTTTACTGTGTCCAGTTCTTCTCTTGCATGCTCCTAAACCTATTCTAATCAGATTTTTAATTCCAACAGCACCAACAAAGCTGATCTTGTCAAGGTTGCCAGTGGCTTCATTGCTAAATCCAACAGCCAGTTCTCACAGTTGATTATTCCCTTCTCCATCATTCATTTTATTTCTAGGATTCAGTTCCTCACATTCTTTTAGTTTTCCTCCTAACTCAATGTTTTCTCATTCTCAATCTCATATGTCAGTCCTGACAATCTTTCCTTACTGATTAATATGGAAGTGCCCTAAGAATCGGTCCTTAGATCTCTTTTCTGTTCTGCCTACACATACCTGCTCACCTATTATGATGGTTTTAAATGCCATCTTTATACTAGCACCTGCCAAATATAAATCTTCAGCCCAGACAGTTAACCTAATCTCCAGGCTTATATATCTACCTGCCTGCTTGAAATATCCACTTGGATATTCAATGGAAATCTCATATTTAACATACATTTAAAAATTAAAAATTTTTTTAATTTAAATACAATTAAAAATTCCTTCTGCCTAGGAATGAAAAGTAGAGTTCATCCTTTTGTAAGAAAGAAATCTACAAATACATCAATATATTATCTACCCTTTGTGCCTAGCCAGTTTTTTCAATAATTGAATCTCTCTGAGGGTCAATATGCAGATTTTAGAAACAATGTTATAAATTTTCCAAAGATAACTTCTGAATTATGAAATAATGTGTTTCAGAAGCATTAAATAGTTTTCTCTTTCCCCAACTCTATTCTCCTCAATTCAAAGAAAAACGTGCCAAGTTATTTCCTAAAGAAGAGTTATCCTATCTTAATTCATTTTCATCTCAAAAAAGAGCAATGCTAAAGTCTTGTGTTCCTCCTACTAACATTAATCACTTTCTTCCTTCCTTTCTCATGCTAAATGCAGACATGTTTTCCATTTTCATAGGATTGTGAGAAATAGCTAAGCAAATAGTCATGTGATCATAGCCACTATTTTTCTTTTTTTACCAGTTTAGAGTGGAAGCTACTCCTAATGAAAGGACTAGATGAAGCTCTTTAGTGGATTTGGTAATTTTCTGAAGAATTCTCAATAGATGAGGGATACTGATACCACAAAGATTATAGTTAATATTGGGTGTGATATAAATTTGGGTGTGACCCCGGGGTAATGTTGGAATCTCTTTAGCTTATTCTATAGGATAGAATAGAAATAATATATATTATATTTCCATAGACTTCAGGAATTATGTTAAAAATTTCCAGTCATATTGAACCTTTAATTTACCAAGGATATCCTGCTAATTTGTATTTATTGTTATAAAAGGTAAATACCTTGATCTCTGGAGACAGTCTGCAAACAAGAAAATCCTTTGAAAGTCTGTTCATGTTGATGCTAGGATAAATATGAAAGGAAGATTTCATTATCTTTAAAGGCTATTGGAAATGGGTTTAGATACTGTTGACAACATTTTGTTTAGTAAGATCTATCACAAAGAAGGTCAATACTAGAGAACAAAAATCACAAGTTGTTACACTCTTCATTAAAAAAAATCAATGAAAACATAATAATTATAATCATAATAACAGTTCACATTTACAGAGCAGAATCTTTGTACATATACTGTACTAAGCGTATTATATGCATCTTCTCATTCAGAACTCATGACAAAATTATGATGTAAGTATTATTCTTCTTACCAGATGACAACTTTCTGTAAAACTAGTGTTTAATTTACTTGCTGGAAGACATAGCTAGTAAAGGGTACGAACAAGATTCCAACTCAAATTTACTTTGCCTCTGAACCCCATTTTCTTTACTGTAGGTCAAGTAGATCTATCTTAACTGGGTTTATCACAGCACAATAGGACCTAATTACTTGTGCTAATTACGGAGATGAGGCCCCAGAGGAGATGTGTAAAGTGAATTTCTGGTCCTGGTAATTAACTCTGGCGTTTGCTGTTGAAATGGTTTAAAGAATTATAGGTTTAAAATACTATAACTAGAATCTGTGGCAAATTAAAGTTTAATCTAGACTTATATCAGTGTCTGAGAAGGTAAAGTCCAGTGGGTGAGGCAGGACAGCAAGGGATTCAGGGACAGTGATAAACACAGTGTCTATGATATCCCAGATACCTGTGAGGCTCTGGAGATACTTAACAAAGGAACCAAGTAAAAAGAATAAATAGTTGACCCTAGGCAAGGAAAAGGAGCCAAATGATAAAATGGCAAGCTTGAAATTTTGTGTTTTATTCTGACTTTGATAGATGAATAACTAGAGGAGAACACAGTAAGAAATGAAATTCAGAAAAATCAGTGTAACAGTTCAATTTTTAAAAATGTGATAAAATTCTTTTATGAGCCCAGTAATGTGCCAGGCAGTAGAAATGGGGTGATGAATGCCTGCTGGGGACCCTAAGGGTCAGTGTCCAGAAAAGGAACAAGCCTAATGAACTCATTTTATCATGTTCCTTGACAAAAAAACGAGAAGAGACGAATGGCAGCAACTTATCAGTTGACTATAGCCCCTGTCAATTTAACAGTCTGAGAAAGAGGGAGAAAGAGGGAACGTAACTCTTTCAAAAAAGGAAAGCAAGCAATCGAGTTTTAATAATTTTAAGTAATATTTATAATATTATGAAAATCTTCTAAAGATCTATTTCAAAATTAAAGAAAGTTATAGAATCATTAGAATTCCTCCTCACTCCCACCCATTTCGTGTAAGTCCTCAAAGTTGTTTTATCGTGATTCACAACATATAATATGCACTAAGGAACTGTCAAAAATAAATTACGTCATAAAAAAATAATAAATTATGTCACGCCAGTTAGACAAGGAAACTGAAGATTATTGCAATTGGACTCAGGACTTCTGCAATAAGGAAGAGAGATTGAATTCAACTCTGTTAAGACAAAAGCATGAGAGTTTTAAGCACTGGGGGGAGTGAGAGGAAAAATACTGGAAGGCATTTGGGGAGCAGTTGGTCAGTGTGGTTGGGCCATCTATGCTTGCTAACTGGCATTTATGGGAAGTTAGGCTCCTATCCTCTCACAGACACTGGTGGATAGGGGCCCTTTCATAATTATTATATTTTAAAGGAATGGCTCCCCGGCACTGGAGACAAGACACACTTGGGTTGTAACTGTTGAGAGCAGGAAGAAAATTTATACTTCCAAGGGACAGAGAAAGAACTTATGATGTCAAGTTTTCTAATGTAAATGCTCTAAGAAAAGGAAGGTCAGAGGCCTCAGTCAAGAAAAAATAAGTCTAAAGTTTAGTCAAGCTGAGGAGAATGTTAAGACATCTTGGTCATAAATACCAGTAGGTTTTCAGTGTTTTTTAGGTCATATGTAACCTGATATTTAACGTGAGAAACAATCTCATATTTAATGAGGCGTGGTTATGTAAAGGAGTTTTTGATAGTGTGAGGCAATGGAAATTTCTCCCTCTGGCTCTCTAGTGGACCACATATGTCAGAGAATGTTTTGTAAGTATTAACACTGTGTGTCCTTTTTCTATATGTGCAATAAACCACATGTCAATACACGGACATTTGGGAGCAAGAGAAGCTGTTATTAAAAGACAGTCTTCTTCCATTTTCATATTTTGACACTTAATGTAATCATTTTTTCTTCATAGAACTATCCATTCTAGAAACATAAGTAGATAGATCTAAACCTTAACACCTTTATTTTGGAAAGTAAACCTTATAGTGATATTTGCTCTAGGAATCTCATTTGTATCATTAAGAAGTTGCACATTAAAAAGCAGTATGTTCTCAGTAGTGTTTTGTCATTATATTTTGCTCTTGCAATAAAGCAGACCAAAAATATATATATTTTTGTTATATATATGTTATATATATAACATATATACGAATATATATTATATAAATAAAAACAAAGTAAAGCCAGTAATATTTTATATTTTGACAGTCATCAGTTGATTCTGGAAGCATTTAACATTAATCTTAATGTAAAGGAAGAATTTATTTTTTTGGTCAAAACTGAAAGAAGAAAATAAAAAGAGGGCATCTAAGAGAAAGTTGTTAACTTCATCCTTTGCTAGGGAATGCAAAAATTGGTCGTCTCTTCTAACTCCTTATTATGCAATGCAAACCCTTCAAGGTCTCCATCGAAAAAAATGTCTGGCTCTTTTGTGATGAACTTATTCTAACATGGTTTATGAAGCAGAGTTATAGAATTATTTCTTTATCTTTGACTTGTCCTTTTGCTTAATTCTCACTAACTGACCTTGACTTCGGGCCATATTCAGTATTTGCTACTTCATCTTATGCCTTTTCTTTCTCTTTGTATATTCAGCTGTGTGTGAGTGTGTTTTTTAATCATTGCTATCTTAGATTCTGGAAATTTCTACCAGCATCCTTCCAGAATTCCTATAATTTTTTTAAGCCTCTTGCCAGCACCCAAAGTGAGAAGGAACAGTGACTGCAACAAGAAAGAAGATCATGCAGAGCATTTAAACTAGTGCCCTTGTTTCCAGAGAAACTTAGAGACAAATGTGAGCTCTTCAGGAAAATACACACACATATACAGTAACTCCTTAGTTACTGGCTTCATGCTGAATCCTTTGCAATGAAGTTACAGGTTTTGTTTTGGTTTGGGCTTCTTTGGGCCATTAAGAAAGAATTGGTTTTATGTAACCTTTTAGTTATGTAACCCTGGGACCACCAGTTAAAGAAATATACACGTATAAAGAAAGGTTTCAGGAACTGCCACCTTCAAATTAAATTAAGAATCCTTTCCATATGGTGGTTATTTTTGGCCATTTCATGTCACTATTTACTCCTAATAAGAATGTGAAAATCTCACTTAATTCCAAAGTATTTAAATCATTTTGCTGTGACAACTGTTCCTGGCTTATAGGAAAATTTATTCCTCCCTAAAAAAGTTGATTTTGAATTACATGGAATATCCTTATCTCATTTGTTTTACTATGAGAAATATGTTGAAATATGAAGATGTAAATTCTATGGGTTTACAATACATGTGCACTATTTTACCAACAGTGATATATCAAATTTTATTCAAAATTTGAAATCTGGCTCCAAAATGAAAAAAATAATTTCCTACTAAAGATACTTGGTTGACCTGCTAGTATATGACTAGCTAAACTGGAAGGTAAGTAGAGACATGATATTTATAAAATCTATAATCGTTCAGCTCATGCTAATTTAATCATAAACATAAAATTACTTTAAGCAAAAGAGTATTTTTTCGAATTTTATGCGGCTAAAATTGTCCTGATAATGTCAGTTTCATCTGTTGCTGATGAAATGTAACATTATATGACTATGGGAAAGTAGTTTTAATTTTTTTTAAAAGATTTTATTTATTTATTTGACGCAGAGAGAGATCACAAGAAGGCAGAGAGGTAGGCAGAGAAAGAGGTGGAAGCAGGCTCCCTGCTGAGCAGAGAGCCCGATGCGGGGCTCGATCCCAGGACCCTGAGATCATGACCTGAGCCGAAGGCAGAGGCTTTAACCCACTGAGCCACCCAGGTGCCCCTGGGAAAGTAGTTTTTAAAGTATGGTCATAAAATTTTTCACACTCTTTTAAAATAATAATTCCATTTTGGGAATAATTTTTGAGAAAAACCCTCCCTGTCAAAAAATAAAATAAAAATGTATATACACAAAATGTTCAATACTTCTTGTTTCATAATAGAAAATAGGAAAAAAATAGAAATCATGAATAGCTGAGGGGAATGAATATATATAGAATATTAACCTGATGGGATATTTTGCATTCTTTTTCACATTTTAACTGCTAAAACAATATACTCATGTGCAAAATGTTTAGGAAAAAATGCTATTCTATTGTAGTAATTTCAAATATCTATCTTACATTAGGCCATATTAGACAGAAGAAACATCTGTGGGGTGTTTGTTCTTTGTTTTGTTTTATTTGTTAATAATACATATGCATAAGACTTTACTTTTTAAAAATAACAAATATGTCCAAGCCTCATCCCCAGAGATAATTTCAAGAGGTTTAGAACTGAGCACAGCCATGTGTAGTTTTAAAGGGTACCAACAGTGTTTCTGACACAGAGCCAGAAAGGGACCAACACACTAGATGGAAGTTCTTCAGTTGCAGAGGTGATGTGTGTCCATTGTGGGGCCCGGGGGGTGCTTCCCTGAGCATGTGCAGTTAGAACACCGTCCACGATGAAGAACAAACTGAGGCAAGAAAGGTAAAAGGCCAAGCTGAAGCATGACTGAAATGATAGGTTAAATACACACGTATATACATACAGTCCCACAGTATGCTAAAATTATAAAATGAGAATCACAAAAGGGAAAAAGGCAAATTGACAAAATGAAACTATTCAGTTTATGGAATAGAAAATCATGGAATTATAATTAACCTTTTTCTTTTTTTTATTTTATAGAAACTTTTCCTGTATTTTATTTAGAAGTTGTATTTTTAAAGATTTCATTTATTTATTTGAGAGAGAGAGTGAGCAAGAGAGAGCAAGCATGAGCAGGGAGGGAGGGAAGGAGAGGGAGAAGCAGGCTCCTCCCTGAACAGGGAGCCTGATGCGGTGCTCAATCCCAGGATCCCTGGATCATGACCTGAGCTGAAGGCAGATGCTTAAGGGACTGAGTTACCCAGGAAACTCCCACCCCTCAACTGTATTTTTAAAGAGAAAGAATCTGCTAGTGAATAATCAACCAATATATTTATATCTAGAAATGAAACAACAAATGTATAAGTAATCCATGCGGTGCACATAATTGACATTGAAAAGATAGGTCATAACTGTAGTTTTGCTGATGATGTAAGAGGACCAAATGAAAAAAATGAGTGTAAACTAACATACTCTTACCACATGACCCAGCAATCCTGCTCTTGGTATTTAGCCAATGAATCGCAAACTTCCATCTACACAAAAACCTCACACAGATGTTTATAGTAGCTTTATTCATGATTGTCAAAACTTAGCAACCAAGATGTCTTTCGGTTAAGTGGCTGGATAAACTGGGATACATTCAAAAAATGGAATATTATTCAGCACTAAAAAGAAATGAGCTACCAGCCACAAAAAGGCAAGGAGAAACCTTAAATGCATATTACTGAGTGAAAACAAGTCAATCTGAAGAGACTACATATAGTATGATCCCAACTACACAACATTCTGGGAAAGTAAAACTATGGAGACAGTTAAAGATCAGTGGCTGCCAAGGGTTAAGGGGAAAGAAGGGATGAGCACAGAGGATTTTTAGGGCAGTGAAACTACCCTTTCTGATACTATAGTTGTGGATACAATGTCATTCCACGCTTAACAAATCTATAAAACAAATAACACCAACAGTGAACCCTTATGTAAACTAAGAACTTTGGGTGATAATGATATGTCTTTGTAGGTTCACAGATTGTAGCAAATATATGACTATGGTACAGGACACAGTGGGGGAGGTTGTGCATGTGTGGGGGCAAGGGGAACATGGGAATGCTCTCTGTTCAATTTTGCTGTGGACTTAAACTCTAAAACATAATCTATTTTTTTAAATAAAATTAGCTTATGTGGGATTCTAGATGGAGGTCTCCATAGTCTTTGCGGATCTTGATGTTCAAAACGCATATTCAGGGGCGCATGGGTGACTCAGTTAAGCCTCCCATTCTTGATTTCTGTGTGTGTGATGGTCTGGCTGTGGTGGGATGGAGCCCCATGAGGAGCCCCACCTCCGGCTCTGGGCTTAGTGGAAAGTCCGCTAGAGATTCTCTCTCTCCATCTCCTGCTTCCCTTCCTTTACACCACGTGCACATGCACTGTCTCTTTCTTTCTCTCAAATAAAAAAATCTTTAAAAAAAAAAAAAATGCACATTCAGCCATCTTGCGTCCTTGCGTGTGTGCACCTAATCTCAGCTGGTCAGCCGGAGACACCGCCCCCCCGCCCCAGTGCCAACCCTAGACCCCCGCGGGGTCCCATTTCTGCTCCAACAAGATGAAAGAAACTATCATCAACCAGGAGAAACTCGCCAAACAGCCAGCACAAGTGCGCATTGGTAGGAAAGGAACTGCTCACTGAAAGAAGAAGGTGGTTCATAGAACAGCTACCACGGATGATAAAAACTTAAGTTCTCCTTAAAATAGGGGCCAACAATGTCTCCGGTATTGAAGAAGTGTCCATGTTCACAAACCAAGGAACACTTTAACAACCCCAAATTCCGGCATCGCTGGCAGCGAACATTTTCACCATTACAGGCCGCGCTGGGACAAAGCAGCTGGCAAAAATGCTACCTAGTGTCTTAAACCAGCTTGGTGCAGACAGTCTGACTAGTTTAAGGAGACTCTGCCCACACGGTCTGTGGATGGAAAAGCCCCACTTGCTACCAGAGAGGAGGAGGATGATGAAGTTCCAGATCTTATGGAGAATTTTGATGAAGCTTCCAAGAATGAAGCAAACTGAACTGAGTCAACGTCTGAAGAAGATAAAACTTGAACAAGTTACTGGGAGCTGCTAGTTTATATTTTTATATTATGACTGCTTTTTAAAATTTTGTTCATGGATCTGATAGAATCTAGATCTCTAATATTTTTAAGCCCACGCCCCTTGGACACTGCAGCTTTTTTCAGTTTTTGCTTATACACAATTCATTCTTTGCAGCTAATTAAGCTGAAGAAGCCCGGGAATAAAGTTTGAAACAAGGTTAATAAAAAAAAAAAAATGCATTTTCGGTGGTCCATCACTTTGAATGGCTATATGATAATTAAAGAAAAAATCAAGTAATACTTATTCAACACTGTCATTTAATTTTTAGATGATGAAAAATATATTTTGAAACAGAGTTTAGGGGAGAATAGGAAATTATTAAATTTAGGATCAATATTAATGATACTGAATCCATGTTAGAGAAAATTAACATATATCTGTAGTTTAATAATGTTCAAGAATTTAAACAATTAATTGAATTTTGGCAGGGGAAACTGGAAGGAAGACAATTTTTGTCAGTAAGGAAAAATTTTAAGCTGCATATTTTAATCATCATAAACTGCTAGGGATTTCAATATTTTAATAGATTCATTTAGCTCTAAATGTCTTCAAGCACACTGTAAATCCTCCAGAATCCCTGCTTTGTAATATAGCCTTTTAACATATTCATCGTCTCTTTCCAAGAGAAGTTCACTATTGCTATTCCATTAGTCTGTTTTGTGATTTATCTCAAAGATAAAATGAGTATCTTCACTTTTCATTCATGACTATTTAATCTTGATTTTTTAAATCAAAATTTGATGGTAATCGTCATCTATTAAAATGCATTCTTTCCCCCTTCTTGTGCATTTTTCCTCTTTACAGTAAAACTTAGATTCTGACACCATCGTTAAAAATATTTGATCAGTAATTATATCTAGATGTATTCCCTTTTATGAACTCAATTTCTTAATGGACTCTTAATAATCAACACTGAGCATTTTTAGATGTAGGAAAGATTCTATTGGTGCATAATAGGAAAGTGTTGGACTTGCCAACCTCATTTCTCTTTTTCATTTTATCCTTCCCCCAATCCTGAGAGGATCATCAAATCTATGATCCTGAAATCCATAGATTTCACAGGATAAATTTACACATAACCCAACAGTATAAGGGAATGTTAGTTATGTGTGGTGTGCTGCAAAACAGAGGTCCATTCCCCAAAAGTGAGGCATTTACAAGAGGCTTGCTTGGTAAATATTAAAACCATAAGAAATTATGGCAGAGAAGAATATCTGTGGCAAAAATATAAGTAGACACTTCTGCCTCTCTGATCCTTAGCTCCACCGTCAATAAAATGAAAACAAAACATTACTTACTTCCAGAACTGCTGTGATGACGAAGTTGGACAGTATAAGTGAAAATTCAGTATCAGTCATAAAGTGCCATACAAATATTTTGGAGAGCAAAATAATTAATAATTTTCCATCTCAGAATTATAAGAGAAATTTAGTCAGGCAAAGCACTTAGAAGAGGAAAACACTGGCTACACGTGCAAGACTTGAGTGAAAGTGAGACTTATGTATGTGTATAAATCCTTTCATCCCAAATTCCTTGTATTGTGTGTAACTGGCTGGTTTGGTACCGTGAAACATAAAGATAGTACAGCCTGTTGAAAACTCAGAAACAAAGAGGAGAGCCAAGGAAATAATATGAATAATTTAATCAGATAGGATTCGAGTTTGTCCCCAGCTTATTTGCCTTTTATTCTTCATTTCAGTTAGTTACATATCCATCTGTTATCGCCAAGGTTGTGCATGCACCTTGAATGTTCACAAAAGGTCCACGATACAGGGGTTCATAATTAGGTCATACGTTATATTCAGAATCCCAGGGGAACTAATCGATTCTGGAAATATTGATTAAGCGAGATTAGAATTCTTAACACAGTTTTGACTACAACAATTTTAAAGACAAGTTCAAGCTTTGTTTGCCACAAACCTCACAAAAAAAGTAATTGAAGAATATCTCTTTTATGCAAAATATACATTTTAAGATATAATTTGATTAATACTCTACTATATACTGACATTGCTCCTTGATCATTTAATAAAAAAATACTCTCATTGCCAGAATTTTATTTTCTGTAGTATTTATAATTGAGGTAACAATGACAAAGGACTTAAACCATGAATAATGTTGGTGAGTTTTTTTTTAAAGTCATAATGATTTTCCAAAACTAAACATACAGGTGACAAAAAATAGGTTAATTTTGATAAATAGGCACTGAAAATTTCACAACAAAGACAACCACATAAGTGGCTTATTAAAAAAAGATAATCACTGTTCATGGATTCAAACAACAAAGAAGAAGTAAGAGAAATTACAACACGTCTATACTACACCAATATCACTGCCTTGTATGATTCACAGCACGATCTACTGCAGGCGCAAGAGGGGCGATTCACAGAGGTATGGGCCTTACACGAAGCTTCAGAGATGGTGGTCATGGACTTGGCTTCCTTGGATGTGAGATGGCTGAAGCTGTTGGCCCATGCACAGGTGTTGGTATTTACAGTTGTTTCACGGCTCCTGGCCAGTCGACAGCAGACCACTCCTATGGGGAGCACCAAATGAGTTCCAGCCACAGTTCTTTTCTAAGCTTTAAATGCCTCGCGAAGACGCAGGGAACTCTTCCAAGTGCTACCTGGTCACATCAGGGCACATTCAGCAGCAGAAGTCTGTTTCCAGTACAGTCCTTGGTATGGCTAAATTCCATTGTCCCTTTTTCAGCAGTCAAAAATCCATGATAAATTCTGTACAACACTGCAGTCAATAACAGCAGCACCAGACAGTATATTAATTCCTTTACCACAATGCTATATTTCATTATAACTTTCTAAGTGTGGTGTTATTAAAAAGATCACTGAATCTCTAAATATCAGATGTGTACGTCTGGGTAAATTCATTGCTGTACAAGATCTCTGACATGCAGTTCATGCTTTAGGACTTAGGGATATAGAGTAATAGATGTTATGTGGCCAATAATAAAATTGACATTTGTCTTCCTAACAAAAAAAAATAAACATGAGAATTAAGGGTTAATCAACAGTCTCAAGGATCCCGAATGCCTTAGAAATATTGTTTATCCCTCAATTTATATTATGGCATTTTTCTTCCCTCACACGCCCAATACACCAGACACACTAACGCTAGTGCCTTCACAGGGATGTTGTAAACAGAATTTCTTCCACTTGGACTGAATAAAACTCCCTCGGGGTTTTGCTGGAGTGTAGTGATGAATGCTGGTTGCTAGGTAGTAGAAACTGACAGTGCAGCAAGTAACCAGTGGTAATGGTGATGCTGCCACTTAAATCCCGCTTATCAAAAAAGGTTCACAGTACCGATTGACTTAGGTAGTCTACAGGGCATCATTCATTTATACACAAAGCAGAGAGGCTGTTCCAAAGGGCAGAGAAGGCAGGGGGCAAGGGAAAGACCCAGTACTAAAATCAGGAACATCTTATCAAGGCATCTCTGTGCTTCATGAAGACAGATGGCATATACATTTAAGACAGGGAGCTAAGACAGACAGACAGAACAACATACAGGACAAAGCACCTGGTTAAATACTGCCTGAAAATCTGATCAATCCTGTGAGTCAGAAATTTAAGGCTGGTCAAAAAAGCCTCCTGTGAACCATGATAATCTTTGATGTTTGCACAAAAATCAATAAATAAAAATAAAGGACGGGGTAAAAAAAGAAAGGACACGAGAGCTTTGGGTGATATTTGGCACTTTGCCTCTGAAA
This sequence comes from Procyon lotor, assembly GCA_028646535.1. Lineage (NCBI taxonomy): Eukaryota > Metazoa > Chordata > Mammalia > Carnivora > Procyonidae > Procyon > Procyon lotor. The sequence continues at coordinate 72,692,770 of CM053611.1, forward strand.
ATGATGACAAATCCTGGGATTAAAAAAAAAAAAAAAAATATATATATATATATATATAAGACTCTAGTTCCAAGCAGCAATTCCTGGCTAAACAATGCAAGCCTAGCTGGCAGTTACCTTTCTCTCATGTTTTGTGCCTTCCCCAAGCCATTAAGTAAGAGATCTGGCCTCAGCTTGCGTGTAACCAGTAATGACAACCTCTTTGCAGTTATCTGTGTGCAAACAACCAGAGACATTCAGAACTCCAATACAGCATTTTTGAAGAAAAGTAAATCAATCCAGAAATTAAACTAGTTAAAACAAATATTTCTTTCAAAGAATAAGGAAAAAAAAATGCCAAGGAGAAACTCGCCCTCCCTGCCCCATAATTCAACATGCAGAACAGCTGACCAGTGCTTCCGTATCAGCCGGATGGTTCGATGCAAGTACACATATCCCGAGCCATCCACGGTCTCCGGACTCTGAGACATTGCTTTCAGGTGATAAACACAAGATGGTCCATGCAAATGGGCTGACCAGAGTCATGTTGTATGCAATCCAGTTAGGATCCCAAACATCTTCAAAATGGTTTAGAGTCACGAGAAATGAAGGTCCAATGAAGTGATTGGCATTTGGAAGCACACTGTTTTAAATACATCTCCCTGAAGATATGTTTATGTATTAGTGTACTGGCCAATAGCTGACACTATCTGTCATTTTATTGCAAAAGGAGCCCAGGGCAATTAATATGGAGAAGTAGCACTACTTTAGGTAAGCTTTAAAGCCAGGGTAAGATTTGTTAGCTACCCAAGTGGCATTTCTGACTTCAAATAGTAGTATCATGCAGGATTTAAACTGTATTTAATGGAGTCTGGAGTAACTCTACACTTAATTATCTCCATTATGGGGTAGACAGTACTTGAATTCATACAATTTAGCCGACTGATGCAGTTTGGTTTACAAAATAGATGGGATGGGAGATCGAGAGCGCCTCAGAGGACAAGGAGAGTTGTAGGGTGATGTTACTGGAGAGAGCCTCAGAGCATTGCCTGCCAAGCCCGCTATGTTGTTTAAGCTTCGGGATTTTTCATATCCTTTTATGAAGAAATGCACAGACATCAGTTGAATTCAACCAGAGAATAGACACAGACAAACAATACCATGCAGGATAATCAAAAGTGCTATTTTGAGTTCAAGGAAGAATCTTTTTTTTTTTTTTTTAACAAAGAATTCAATCCTGAGACCATTTGTAACTTAAAAAAAATAAGTAAATAAAGCTCACTAGAGCTGTCATTCCCAAAAGATTAAACCAGCTATCACAAATTATAGTTGTAATACTTGAAAATTTATTCTTTCCCAGATTATATTTTGCATTGATGTAATTTTGAAATATAAAATACTAGAAATCTTTTAAGAATTAGGCAAAGCAACTTAAGTAAGATATAAACTTGGCTAATATTCATACATTTCAGAATATGTTTTGGAAAAAAAACAAATGGGCTATTTTTTCTTTTCATTTTTTATTATTTACTAAGCTAATAAGCAGGATTAACTTTAAGTGGATGGCTTTTTTTTCTCAACATATTTTATCTTCCAGCTTTATAGTGTTAAAAGGATGATTCTTAAATAATGGCACTGGATGCCATTATCTAGGCGATGTGGAATGAATGTTCATATCTAGCTCCTTGGATTAAAAAAAAAAGAAAAAAAAAAAGAAAGGAAAGGAAATATAAGTTGAGTCATAATTTCAGTAAAGTTTCAGTCCAAACTGTTATCTGATGTTTTCAGCTGGCTCTCCACTGCTGGGAATTGAGAACCATTTGATCTTGATTCACTTTTTCTTTTTATCATCTCACATTCTAATCATTGGGGCATGATAGTCATGGACTTACAGGATAAAGGATTCCTCTCACAAGCGTTAACCCAGGGGTTTTCCTTAGCCACTAAAGCAACAACCTCATTAAGGTCACCTTCGGAAGGACTCATACACTGTAGTACTATTTATTAGAAAAGATTAAAGGTGGTTGAGTGGGGCGGGTGGCACACGATAAAGTTAGATGTGAATTGTCTTAAGAGCAGGACAACTATTGGCTGAAAGAGCAGTCGGGAAATCAACATTCTGACAGGTCTACTGAAGAAAAAGTATTGTCGAACAAGGAAATGAAATTCTCTGTTGGACAGTCAAAGCTGACCAAGTACATACAACTTCAGTGAGCTTTGTTATCCCTTAGACGTAGGGCACACTCCTTGGGCTCTGATCGGCCTCGGTGGGCATGATCACTGAATGAGAGAGAAAATGGGCCTTTTGTGCTTTCCCATTTTCCTCTCAAATACTTCTTTCTCTAATTCTATATTTTCATGGACTTCTGGAGAAGAAGCTACTACCATCTCTCCTCCTTTCACTAGAAAAGGAGAAATTAAGCGAGTTAGTGATTATTTGATTTATCAGTGCCCAGGACAAGTATGGACATGGGTAGGGTGCAGCTGCATTGAATAGGAACACCCCTCCCCGCACACACACATAAACTGGCAGCACACTAGATGTCTTCTCTGAGATCTTGTTGATGGAAATTTATGCCACCCCTTTAAGCGTGGTGAAGTTCTCTAGGACATAACTTCTGCTAACGAGAGAATTATCTGCCAATATGTTTTGTTAGCATTTGGAGATATAAAACATGGGAGGTAATATATATTTCATCCTATTCCAATGGATGATGGAATACTTAATAAGGGGATGTCTTAAATAATTAAAAAAGAATTGCAGATTATTTATCCTTACATGGGGACCTCCGTGTGCCTGGAGAGCTAGTTGTTACTGCTCTCCAAAGTGACTAGAAATATAACTTGGGGGATTATAGGAAGAATAATTTATCCTAGTTGACCATGTAATCTAAAAATGCAAGCTACACTATAAACATTGATTCGGTTTGATTAAAAGCAAACTGGTAAATATGCATGAACCAGAGAGGTTGTTAACACCTATAAATCATTCATCCTTATAAAAATTTACATCTTGTCTCCCACAACTTCCACGCTCCCAACAGGACCTCCAAAAAAGTAAACATTTTCTATTAATTACACTAGTTACATGTAAGTCTTGGTTGCCATTCTAAATGTTCAATTATTTTTCTGAATTATAGTTTTCAACATAAATATTACCCATTCTGTTTATAAGTCCTTTTACTTGAATAACTATAATTTCAGTGTTCATTTGAAAAGACTTCCCTTCTAATTTAATAACAAGTATTTAGTAAAATTACGTTGTTTTTTTAAGTATGTATATTTTTTTATTCTGCAGGTTCATTTGTGATAGAAAATTTGATAAGTTTCTTGCTAAAGCAAAATTTTATTGACTAGAATGATTAAAAATATAATTCATGAGGATACAAAATATTGGACCTCGTTGGAATTGGCATCTAAATACATGGTGTGCATTTTATATAGTTCTTAAGAGCATGTGCTTATTTGGGGCAATACTGAAACTGCCTAGCCATGTATTATCAATGGGTATGTTTTTGTGTATGAAAGATGATTTCCTAAAAACTACTGCATAAATAAAAACATAGGTTCTAAGTATTGAGAGTTCATTCTCATGGAATCCATAAATTTTCTTTATGTACGCCCAACAATATTCATATTTGTTGATAGAAAAAGAATTCAGTTGGATTCTGGTAATTTCTTTTCATCTATACAGAGGAAAATTTTCAGAATTCTAAAAATCCGTAGAGAGATCAATTTGAAAGATAAAAGAGGGATCATATAGGAAATAAATGTTCTGAATAAGAATAGTAGGAGAAATCTATAATCTACATAAAAAGGAACAAGAGAAGAAATGAATGGATTCCTGATAAACATAACAAGACAACACACTAAGAAAATTAAGTGAAATGAACCCAAAATACTACAAGGTCTGAGATAAAAAACACAAGGTGTAAAGAAACTAAGAAAGAATGAAAAGGAAAGTTGATTGTGGTGAGAAATGACAAAGAATAAAGCCCATAGATGAATTTTCAAAGATGTGCTCATTGATAAAGAGAATTTTGCATTTGTGAAATAAGATTTCATGTATAACTCTCCCATGCAAGCTAGATATCTTATTAATTGCTTTGCTCATGAAATGTTGCCATTTTACAGAAAAATTTTATATTTACATAGTGATTTATAACTTGCAAAGTATTTTTTCTTATGTGATCTCCTTTTAAAGTTTAAAATCTAAAGTATTATCTAACAGTGGAAGGAAAAATTTTAGCTAAGTCCTTAAACATGCAATGTTAGTATAAATATTGCATGTGACCATTTATTAAATGATGCTCAAAAATGTATGTGAATGTAACCACATATTACATATAATACATATATACACATACATGCATATATATGCATATAGTGAGTAAAGATATGTATTGCTCTATAAATATAATAAAATAAATAAAATGTATTGCTCTATACAAGAAATTATTAGTTACATATTATAATTATTATTTAATGTATGTATACATATTTTGTTTAAGTACTATGATAGGACATTAACTCTTTTCATAAAATATTTTAAAAATTGTTCTAGCACTTAATATTGAAATGTAAAATAGCAAAAAACCAAATAAACCTATTCAGATAAATGAAACACATTTTGGTGCAAATAATAGATGCAGAGGAATGGAAGTAATTGAAATGAAGAAGCATGTAAAATATTACATACTGAAGAAATAAAAGAAGAGTCTGTCTTCTCTTTTGAGACTCAAAGGCATGGAGACAGAAAGGACAATACAAAGTGTTCAGAAGCAATGAAAGAGCAGTATAATATGGATAATGAGACATTTCAAAGAGAGAAGACGTCACAAAATAAATATTTAAGGCTTAAAATGTTGAAGTATTCAATAGGGAGAAAATGCAATGAATAGCAAAAAAGTGCAATATTTTTAAAATGCAGTTGTATTAACATGAAAGTTTTGGAGCGGTTTTTCATTAAAACTCAGTTCATTGCATAAGAAATTATTATAGTTCTTTCTCTATTCAGTCAATAAGCAGAGAAAGAGACCCATGGCATTAAAGCAACCGGAATTATCAAAGTAGGAGGTAATCATTGAGCATATCAGCCCTTGGACAAGGGTGGGTAACAGATGTCACAAAACTATTTCTTAAGGAGGGAGAAAAGGGTCCAATTGTCCTGAGATCTGTCAAGTTTATGCAAAACGAAACCAAAAAACAGTACCTGGGGAATAGTCATAGATGGTATCATCTAGAAAATTGGAAGGACATAATGGAGTGGAGCTTCAATATTCTGTAGTATTTCTTAACCAAGATGCCTGCTAACAAAATTTATTCATTCGACAAATATTTATTGAGTGTCTTCTGTGTGCAGGCACCATTTAGTTTGGGTTGAAAATAGTAATAAACTTAAAAATATTATTATTGCCTTAAAAAAGAAATTCTGTAGCACAATTTGGAAGTACATAAGTAGCCTTTCAACTGATGGTGTATACTATTCCATATGGCCAAGAATGTTGGTCCTTTTTGACCTTCTGACATTCAGATAAATCATGGCAAAACTGCCCAAATACTGGATAAGAGACTTAATCACAGTGTGTTTAAAGCTTTTCTTTGGGAAAAAAAAAATCCTTATCGCTTTATCAATTACGTATTAAATATATGCATAGAGCCAATTAGTGAATTTTATTACCTGTAGTAGAAAAGATAACTTTTAAAAGTTGTTGAGTACATTATATTAATTAGCTGAGTGACTTAATTTTTAAATACCCCATTACAATTCTTCCCATAGACTAATGGAAGCCAAAAATACAAAGAAAGAAAGGAGGGTGAAATGCCTCTCAGATAGGACAATCAAGTAAGCTGTTATGATATGCACTTTCAATGTTTATAATGAGAAAAGAGGTGATGAGGAATGCAAGAGAACACTCCATGCAATCTTTCCTAGAAAATGATGAAAGAGCATTTATATCACTCCATATATTTGTAGCACTTAATTTTTAAGTAACCTACTAGGATCTAATTAAATGCATGCCTACCTTTCCTGATCCCTCCATCAGAAGCACACGTGTAATCACCTGTCGTCAGTAGGAAACATGTTTCCCCTCTTCTGTTTTTGTCTCTGGTACTAGAGCGTCTGATGGGGAGCCTTTCTGGGGGTGATAATGGCGGCTCACTTCCTGTACTGTCGTCACCTGATAACACTGGTCACAGCACCATGCCCATTGACAGACAGTGATGGATGAGGAAATGAGACAGTACAAAGAGTTTACACTGATGTCCATAGTACAGGCACTCGATATACAAAACACAATAATCACATAATGATAAGAAAAAGGGTTTCCATCACTCATTACAAAAATTTACATGGAGCAAAATGGAAATGTATTGAAAGGGAGAGAAATGTTCTTTGGGAAGTTTTAACTCCATTTTGGATTCTATCTAATAGGAAATGGGCTTTTACAGAACTAATATGAATTCAAAATAAGTGTGATAATGATGTAACACACACATTAATATCTTATGATCTTTGACATGCTATATAGTGTTTGTGAATAAGAATCTTTAAAAGTGGAATCTATTTAAAGAAAAATTCCTAGGTGTGCATTTGGTTTTGGAGTTCTTTAAGACACATGCTTATAATATTTGCATAAAGTAACTTTCCAAAAAAAAAATCTTAATAAAAATAACTCACTTTGTGTCCAGGTTCTCTATTCTGAAGTGAAAGAAATGTTTTTGAGCATAACGGTGGAATAAGATTAACTTCTCCAAATGCCCTTGAAACAACTGTTTACTTCTATATGCTTGCCAAAGACATTTACATCCTATTGGCCTAGATGCTAGCTTGTTATAACAATATTTATCCAGGCTGAGAGTGTGTCTGTCCTGTTTCTCATGCCCTTCATAAGGACTCTGCATAGGTACTGTGAGAACAGTCCTATGAGACTAGCAACACCAACTAAACTCCACTTTCATAAAGACATTTTTTGCCTGATAGTCTTTAGACATATTGAGAGAATTTGCAGAACAATGTACTAAATAAGCATAAGGATATTTATGAATAAAATCCTTAAAAAGCAGTTTAGTTCTAGCCACATTTTTGTTCCCATTTACTACATATAAACTTCTGGAAACTAATAAAGGAACCTATGGACATGTTACCTGCCTTTTCTGTTTGTTTGCTTGCTTTGTATAGTTGGTGCTATTTCTAAATTATGCAAAAGTATTCATATGGGATTATCATAAATCATTTTTCTATAAGAAAAATATTTAAGAAATCTAAATTATAGGGAATGCACATATCTTAAATTTTCAGAGTGGGCTGAAACGTAATTAAAATGTTCAATCTGTCAAGTATTTCATCTGTACCAGACACAACAGAGTGTCTGAGCACATTACTGACTATCATTTTGGCAAAATGAATATTAATTTATAGTCAATGTCCTCTCGATTATCTATGGCAATGGAGAAGGGTAGGGATTCATCAGTAAATCACCCAAAATTCAGTTTGGGAGGGGAACAGAACCCAACGTATAGTGTGTAAAAAAGGAAATCCATAGGGAATTTCAACTTTGCCATTGATTAGACAAAGCAGATCATCTACCTCCAGGATAATGGTGAATTTATTATATTTCATAGCACCTTACCCAATCTAAAGGGATTATACTGAATACCCTACCTAAGTTAACAATAATGAAAATTTAATCAATCCTCTAGAATATTACTAGGGATGACTTTTGTTATTGAAAAAGCTATGTTCCACATCACCTTTTTGGTGTTCAGGCTATTGAAATGTAAGCATCCATTCTTTTTAAGTAACTGCTTCTTGTGAAATAGGTTGAGATGCATGGTCCCATGTGGCAGAGATAAAACTGAGACAAACACACCAAGCCAAATGATAAGGGAATCAACATTTTGAGAATGAAAAATGGAAAATGGCCAGTATCATACCATCACATCGTGCAGGGGAACAAAGAAACATTGGCACAAAAGCAACAAACAGGCAAAAGAAAATATTGGCACCATCAGCAAAGGGCATTCCCACTAAAGCAGGAAAACTCTATAGACCAGGCTTCTACTTGGAATCTACCGAGAAAAGCTACAGTCTAGCTGTCTACAAGCCTGACACAAACACATGTATTGTGAAGGGGTAGAACTGAAAACTCAGGAATGTTTGCAGACAATGAAAATGGTTGCCTTCTACCTGAGGGACATACTGGTCTATAAAGTGGTTAGTGGCATGCATTTGAAATTGTGCCTTACCTGATCTGTTATGTTCCAGAAGCCGATTGTCTTTGCCCAGACACGTGTCACCCTGTGTGCTATTGCAGGCCATATTTAATTCTGTCTTGCAAAAAGTAGGTGAGCTGGCCTGAGGGGCAGGAGGGATGTGCTTCTTTCTTTTTCTTGGAAGTTTCTGCTTCGCCATTGCCAAGGAGTAGTACATTCCAAAGTTGTTGACAATGACAGGCACTGGCATGGCTATTGTCAGCACTCCAGCCAGAGCACACAGGGCTCCCACCAGCATCCCTGACCAGGTTTGGGGGTACATATCCCCATAGCCCAAGGTAGTCATCGTCACTACAGCCCACCAGAAGCCAATTGGAATGTTTTTAAACTGCGTGTGCTCACTAGCTGAAGGGTCGTTAGGTTGAGCTCCTACTCTCTCGGCATAGTAGATCATAGTAGCAAATATCAAAACTCCTAGAGCCAGGAAGATTATCAGCAGCAAAAATTCATTAGTACTAGCTCGAAGTGTGTGTCCAAGCACCCTCAGACCTACAAAATGGCGGGTGAGCTTGAAGATTCTCAGGATCCTCACAAATCTTACCACCCTGAGGAAGCCAAGGACATCTTTAGCAGCTTTGGATGACAGCCCACTGAGTCCCACCTCTAAGTAGAAGGGTAGGATGGCTACAAAGTCAATGATATTCAAGAGATTTTTGATGAATTCAAGTTTATTAGGGGAAAAAATGATACGGACTAAAAATTCAAAAGTAAACCACACCACACACACTCCTTCTACATACGTCAAGGCAGGATCCGTTTCGATTTCATATTGCAGAACAACACTTGTGCCATTGATGACTGGTTCTGTCTTGTTTTTAACAATATTGAAAGCTTCATGTGTCTCCAGGCAAAAGGTTGTGATTGAAACCAGGATGAAGAATAAAGAAGCAAAAGCAATAAACTGTAGGGGGAAAAAAGAAATAAAAAAAGAAACAAAGAGAGAGTGATCTGAACTTTGGTATACTTTGATCCAAATCTAAAAGCATCGATCCCTGCAGATGAAAAAAAAAAATAAAAGCATATTTGGAGATTTTGCTTGGGATGTCACTCAAGTGAAAGAAGAGATGAGTAGGTATCATTAATTAGAGTTGCACACATAATGTGTTTCAAGTTCTGTTTTCTGTTATATAGGTAAAAACTTTTGCTTTATGTTGGAAAATAATTTCTTGACTCTTTTGTATAATATACCTGTTAAGAGAGCATAAAAATCAATCCAAAACAATGTTAAAAGGCAACAGACTGAAAAAAAAAAGAAATGTACACAATGGCTCTAGATACTGTTTCTGACCCAAGAAATCTTCAAGTATTATATTAGATCAAGCTTCACATCTATAAATATAAGATGCAGTCCACGCTGATGAAAATTTGGAAGACAACCAAATTTAGGGGTTTTTAACCATAAATAAAATCTTCAAGTTGTCATGAGGTATGAACATGAAAAAAAATTTTTTTTGAGCTATGTTACAGTTAAATTGTATCGACTTAAGGTGGAGACTTGTCCAAAAAAACAGATCTAGAGATGAAGAGTGGGCAACAAGACTGAAGAGAGAAAGAGACAGAGTTAAGGAATAAATTAAAAGACAATTTTCTTTCTCACCTGAAAAAGAACTCCAAGATTAGAGGAGCATACTATAAAATTGCAGGGTTTTTTTTTAATTTAACTTTTTATTTCATTTCTTTAGTCAGTAATATGTGAATATACACACCTACTAATACAGAATAATAATAAAAGCTCTCACTTGCATAATTCTTATTAGTTCCAGATACTCATATAAGCAAATTACATAATTAACTCATATAAATACTCATAACACCACTACTACATATTTTATAGTTCTGCAATACTAACATAGAATTTAAGCTACTTTTCTAAGTCATAAGACACAAAGTGATAGACCTAAGACACTAACCTGACAAGTTTCACCTCCAATCATTTTGTGAACTACCAGACTCTCACTCGTTGAACCTAAATATGTTGAAAAAATCATTTATCTTGGGGCCGCATACTTCTTAATATTCGAAATCTGAACACTTAACACCCAGTTTGAGTGAATGATACTGTTGCAGACAGTACCAGAGTCTTGCAAAGAAGCCAGCAGATTCCTATTGCTCTCTGCTAATGCTCTCAGATTTAGCATGTGTAACAAGCACCAAGAGCAATCTTTGAATTTCCCTTTGAATTATTATCAAATAATCAAATATTATCAAATTATCAAATATTATCAAATTATCAAATATTATCAAATAATAGAAAATATTATCAAATATTATCAAATAATCAAATATTATCAAATTCCCTTTGAATATCCAAATTAATTAATCATTTAGGAGCAAGTAGTCATCAGTCAAGTTCAGGGTAGCCCTTTTTCAGAAATAATAAGGTGTATCTGAATTTCAAGCCCATCCCCTAATACCTATTCCTCACCCATGCCATTGAAAAGATCTAAGTTTCAAGAAGAGATTGAAACTACCTCCTTTTTTTCCTGGTAGAGTTTCAATATAAGCAATACACAAAAAGACAAAAAAAAAAAATCTTAGGATAGTGACTATCTGCCTTAAAGAACCACCTCAAATTCTGAAATTGTTTCAATGCAGTGTAGCACTTAGTACATTATTCATATAGTATTATACAGCATGCCATTTTCATGACTTTGACTTATTTCCCCATACATATCTTCCCATTTCCCTTGGTTTTGATATTTTGGTTTCACTCATATCTTCCCTAGACATAAAGCAAGATGTTAACATGTTTTCACTCAGTTTTCTCTTTGTACAAATAAATATACGGTTCTTTTAAAATCAACTACTTGTTGTAACAGTATCCCTAAGACCTTCTAGATACTTAAAAAGATGGTATCTTTTGGACGAAGAATCAATTATCCTTAATTCATATATCTTAATTTAATCACAATTTTATCTATAGATTTGAGAGTCACCTTTGTTTCTGATTCCCCCTGAAATCTCCTTTTGTCATTAGAGTCCTGCTGGTATGTACATATTGACTCCGCCACCGAGGCACTCCCAACACTCTGGTCTCCGGCATTTCAGACTAAGTGTCAAAAGTTTTAGTGCACACATTCTATCTACGAGGCAGGTACAGAATACAAGGCAGTTAAAGTAAACTGCAATTTTATTTGATGCTTCTAGTGTTCCTCAGTCAGCATTTTTTCAGCTAACTTTGCAGTCTCAAACTCTGTCCACTTACATTCATGTAGTGAATTGATTGGAATGTCCCAACATTGCTCTTTCAAAATCTGTTCTAGCTTCCCAGCCTATCTGTTATACAACAAAGACAATTTTCTAGTGTACTCTGATGATTGTCAATACAAAACACCGGGACTTCTTCTGATCAGATATTTTCTAACTCTTCATTCATTCATTCATTCATTCATTCATTCATTCAGCAAGTATGAATTAGGTGCCTCTCTATGCCAGGCCACAGGATGCGTGTTTTAACATAAGAATAGTTAACAAGACACGATGCCTGTGCTTGAGTAATTCACAATCTGTTAAATAATTAACCACACAAAAATTTTATAATTACAATTATGATAAATGCAATGAAGGATAGAAAGGATCAAAAAAAGGGGACTGAGGGATCATAGAAACCTCTGACAAAATATCTACAGACTAAAATTTGAGGGATAAATGAAGGCTGACCTGATGGAAAGGGGAAACTTGTCTATAGCACAGTAGGAAGTTTTAACAAAAAGTCTGGACTTTTTCAAACTCCCTTTCTCAAGTGATGCCTTTACTGGAACACCCCAGGAGCAGCAGATCTTCCAAACCTGCCTCTTTTGCACGAATTGTCATGATTAAAGCCCAACCTAGCACAGAGACCCTGACTTTTTCAAGGTTAACCTTTTTTTTCTGAAGAGCTTTAAATAAACCAGGAATATTACCTGGGTTTTAAAATGAGGCTGTAAGGTGACTTTAGAGCAGTTTGGTTGCCGGTGGTACTCTTTTAGATTTGTTGGTCTACTGGGAGAGTTACAGAATTCACTTATCTTAAATTATTGTATCAGCCCCATTGTTTGGGATACAGTAAAAAGAAGAGATATACGTTAAAGTGGTTTTTAATTCAAAGACCTACGCAAACACTAGAAATCATTATTATATATATTTTAGTATACTTTAAAAATATATACTTAGTATCTCAATGAGAACTACTACAACCTGATATTTATGTTCATTAAATGAATTATGTTGTCAGAAAAAGGTCAACAGAGTCGGAAGATACCACCACACTTGGTGGTTGGAATTTAAGTAATATGAATCATCTTGCTAAATTACCCATTTAGCCCATCCATATTCCTAGAAAAGGAGTTTGGTCATATTTATCAGAACATACCTGTAGAGCTTACACACATGTGAATTCCTCACTCTCCACACCAGATATCAGACACAGATTTATTGTTTGGGGAGAAGAAGTTTGCATTTAACAAGCAATCATGGTGATTGCTATGCATACTAAAGTTTGAAAAACACCGTTTCAGTGTATTTTCAACTTGATAATACAAGGTCGATAACTCATTAAATGAATTGGAGAAGTTTCTAAATTACAATCATTTGTAGAATCTTTCTAAATCTTAATAATAGTTCACTACCTCCTATAGTACAGGACGTTTGTGTCTGTGTCTGTGTGTCTTTGTGTGTGTGTTGTGACATAATTCTGGCTTCTACACAAATATTGGTGAATAAACAAAGCAAGTAAGCCTCTAAATACACACAATTCCAAGACACAAAACCTTGAAAACCAAAAGTTGTCTGTTTTTATAAGTCACTTGGAACTTGAATTTATCAACATTTTTATTAGCTTTATTTATTTGTTTATTTTAAAGATTTTACTTATTTATTTGACAGAGACACAGCGAGAGAGGGAACACAAACAGGGCAAGTGGGAGAGGGAGAAGCAGACCTCCCACCGAGCAGGGACCCCCAATGCGGGGCTCAATGCAGGGCCAATGTGGGACTCGACTCCAAGACCCTGGGATCATGACCTGAGCTGAAGGCAAACGCCTAATGACTGAACCACTCAGGCGCCCCACTATTAGCATTATTTAAAGAACCACATCACGGTTTTTCTTATTTGTATTATTTGTATTTGTATTATTTGTATTTGTATTTGTATTGTTCTTTATTGTAATTTTTATAGTTCCATATATATTTAGCTTTTAAGGACTTTGTAAATCTGCCAGAGTGTGATAACAGTATAATAGGAAAATAAAAAGAGTGTAAAAAAAGAAACCAACTGTCATTCTGGGAGGGAGACATTCATCTCAGAAGTACATAATTATTTTCCTTTAAAAAACGAGCTAGAATGGCTTTTTTAAAAAAAAAAATAAAGTCTAAAGACACTACTAGGTATGGTTTAGAATGAGAGGGCTGTAACAGAGAACCAAAATATTCTTCATAATAACGTGGTAGGAAATCAGAAGTTGTCTTCTGTCAGCTTAAAAGGGTAGAAGTTGGAAGAAAGATGAAATCCCAAGAGAAAGAAATGGGGAAGTTCTCTAAGGAGGAGGAAAAGCACACAGCGGGAGGGGGCAAGCAAGGGAGAAATCCCTGTTCAGGTGCAGCAAAGGAACTTTGGGACACAGATGGAGTAATCAAATTTTAAGATGATGCTTTCTTTGTTATGCCTTCAGTAAAAGGTGGTTGTACAAGACCCTGGCATTGATGGTGCTTTGAGTGATGAAGGTATTGGGCCATGGGAGGACAAAAAGAAGGAAGCAGTCAACCATGGAGCAAGATACACAGTGAGCTCAAAAACATAGGAGAGTAATAAATAAGAGTAGAAGGAAATCAGGAGAAATGAAGCCCTTGTGAAAGCATTTGGAGACATTAGGAGAGACAGATTTCCCAATGGAATGAAGAATAGGAGCTCAGTGTAATAGGAACTTAGTTTGAGTATCAGATGAAAAGGTGACCCCAGAAGCCTTGAAGATCTAGAATCATCCAGAGGCAACACTTGGACACCATTAGCAAAAAATTTGTACACTTCAGTTGAACTTCATTCTAAGAGACTTGGATACAGAAAATTCTTTTTTTCTGACTCAGTAAGTTAAACTGCAATGGGTGATTATAAAGTTAGATTAAATAATATTAAGAAAAAAAATTAAAAAGAAAGAAATGGGGACAAAAAGAATGTTTTATTTGTTTTTATCCTTCATTGAGATGAGATCTGTTTAAGGACTAGAAGGATGTCATATTCATTTTTGTATCTCCTGCTTTTGGCACAACGGTTACTATTTAGTATGGCTGGCTGGATGGATAGAAGGATGAAAATAATTAATGAAAGAATAAATAAATTAACAAAATAATAAGGTAGACTACATTCTAGTGGGACTCTAAATGATTTGCAAAAAAGGAAATGACAGAAATGAAGCAATGAAATACACATACTGAGGCAAAAAAAAAAAAAGCCAAATTTATAGCCGAAGCAAATTGAACTGGTCTATAGGTCCAAATGTTGCCATTAGTAGCTTCCATTAATTCTGTTAATGGAGTCATATCAAGGAGTTGGGGTAGAAAATCACATTGCCATCTCTCTCTTCCTCTTCCTCTGTTATAAGACTGAAAAATTCTTACAGGCATTAAATGAAAATAAAATAAAGCATGTTAAATAATTAAAATATTAGAAAGCTTTCTTGAAGGTGCTACCATGCTGACTGAATTCACAAAACTGATATATCTATGTACATCTATGTATGTATGTACATCTCAGATGTATTATCTTAGAAAGGATATATTCTGCTAAAATATTGGTTTGTGGACTCAATGAGTAGCCATTTTTTTTCTCTATAACCCCAGTGTCCATGATTGCCTAGAGTACCCAATACTCTGTTTTAGTTTAGTGTAGTTTTGTTTCTAATTAGCAACCATGGAGAGAAAGCCCTCAGAGTGCAGTTTACATAGACGATATTATGTCAGTCTATCTCAGTGCAAAGATTTAAGTAGATCTCCAAGTACATATAATAGGCTAAAAGAAAGAGGGGAAATCAGGCCATATTTTTGTTTTATCATTTTCTCTTTCCTCTTAGCATTGAAACTCATATAACTGAACTCTATCTATAATTAGCTCAAAAGTGCCAAACATAATGAGGACCAGAATGATTAAGTGGCCTTTCTCTGTGCTCCCATAGCCCAGGATCACTGATGTAGCAATTTTTACACACTTTTGTTACAGATTCTACATGTCCACAATTTGTGGAAGAACTTAACACCTATCCCTAGAACCAAAGATAAGGCTTCAGTAATGGCAAGATGTAGGTGCTCAGTTCTTGTGAAATTGATGAAGGAACATGTTTTTGATATATGTTTACTTGGTATGTAAAAATTCCACTGGCTCCAACATAGAATCTGTCCTTTAAAAGTCTTCTCAAAAAAAAAAAAAAATAGTGAGGAAGGGAGCTTGGGTGGCTCCGTTGGTTAAGCAGCTGACTCAGGTCATGATCTCAGGGTCGTGAGCTCAGGCCCTTGAAGGATTCCGTGCTGAGCATGGAAACTGTTTTAAGATTTTCTCTCCCTCTCCTTCTGCCCCCTGCCTCTCTTGTACACACGTGCACTCTTTCTCTAATAATTAATTAATTAATAATAAAAAATAATAAAAAATAAAAGTCACTTCATCCTATTATTTCACAAGTAAAAACCTCAACCTATATTCTGAAAGGGGAAAAAAAACTTGAAGAAAAAAAAATCAAACTTACCTCTATTTGAAAATAAGAGTCAATGAGATAATTTAATCGTTAGAAATTAAATCGTTAGAAATTAAGATTTTTTTCTTTTTCTTTTTAGAGAAAGAAAGAGAGAACAAGCAGCAGGGAATAACAGAGGGAGAGGGAGAAGCAGGCTCCCTGCTGAGCAGGTAACCCAACGTGGGTCTTTTTTTTTTTCTTTTTTTTTAAATTAATTTATTTATTTACAGTGTTATGAGATTTATTGTTCCAACGTGGGTCTTGATCCCAGAATCCTGGCATAATGATCTGAGCTGAAGGCAGACCTTAACCAAATGAGTCACCCAGGCACCCCTAGAAATTAATATTTTTTAAGACAAGTTACCTAAAACATAGATTTTGCCATGACCCGTGAATTCCAATCCTTCAAGGAGATTCCCACTGAAAGACTGGAATTCATGGTCCATGGCAAAGAAAAGCTTTAAAGCTCTTCTTGACCTTGACAGTCACCTTGAAAATGGACTCCTTACTTCAGGAAATTGACGACACTGGATTTTGTCAATTAAGGCTGTGAAAATAGCCATCGATTTGATGAGACATTTAGAAGGGAGGAGTTTTCTTTCCTCCTTGATTTCCTCTCACTTGTAAAAGATGATGAACCATCACTCTTTGCTTTGAGATGATTTCTCACTTTCTCCGGCATCTTGCAGAAACTTCATGTGCTAAAACTGAAATGATTTCTTAGGATTATGGTTGCAATACTTGGTCTGGGATCAGCTTTAAAAATCCTTTGCATGTAAATACTGACAAACTGTACGTAAATACTGATAAACTTGTGATCAGATTGCCTCACCTCCTGAGTTTTTCTGCGAAGGACATTAGGTACATTGTACTGGGGTTACGATTCATGGAAGCAATTGGTTAGGATCTCTCTTTTCTCTCACGGCACTAATGCGCTGGAAAGGGATCCCAGCACAATAGTTTTAATCAATGCTTCGGATGATGGTTTTATTTTTATACAATAACTGTTAAGATTGCTGGTGGACTGAGTTAGCCAAGAGGAAGATAGCTTTCACAGACAGTTGCCTGCTTTAAGAAGAGGTCTCGGATTTCAGATTAAGATGTGAAAGCTTGAAGAATGTTGATATAAACACCCTTTCAGGGCTCATAGTGTATTGTAGGAATGAAGATCCTTGGAGCAACTATGGAGGAAGATCTTAAATTGCAAAGATTTGCTGTTACCAGCTTTCAACCCAAGTCAATCCATTAAGCCAACTTATGTTATCATAAAACTGCTAAAATGCTACATCTGGCTAAATGGGAGAAAAGTTTGCTTTATTTGCCTTGTGTACCCACCCTGCCCTGTAATGTCTGTAATCATAAAATTGGAATGAATTGTAACATTTAGTGTGTGTGTACAGATATCTATCTATCTATATAGATATCTATCTATATCTATATATCTATATAGATATAGATAGATATCTACACACACACACACACATAGATGTCTATATCTACACACACACTAAGGAAATTTCAGCTTTTTCAATTCCACATGAAGTATATCTCCCTTTAGCTTGCATTTTAAGGACATTATGGATTTTCTAAACAGAAATGCTTCACTCCTATTATGCCCATTCTGCTTTTCTCTCTTAAATAATTAACTAAGACATCAACAAGGACTTCCAATAATGAAGAATCAGAGCCAATAGTGGCTCCCAATCCAAAATTTCCACTTTTAGAAATTTACTCTGTAAAATGTGTACAGAAAAGTACAAGGATATATGTAGAAGGACATTCAAAAGCATTATTTGTAAAAAAAGAAAAACAAACAAAAAACCCAATAACAACAAAACAGTAAATGTCCACGAGTCAATGGTATATCCATAATATAGTATTACAAATAACGAGGCAGGTAAATACGTTCTGATACAAAATGATAATCAATGAAACACATTAAACAAGAAGATGGCTGTCTCATAATATGCAGAGTTTAATACCATTTCTTTCTCTATGTAAAACTAATGCATGCAAATAAATAGCAACACTATACCCTTAGCAGTGGTTGTGTCCAAGTGTAAGAATAGCATCATGTGAATGTATCGCTAAGTGAAAATTATAAGTGATTCTATAAATAACTTTAAGGTTTAAAATTTTTACAAAATTTTAAATCATATATTGTGTTTAATTTTAAAACAAAATTCAAAGAAAGTACTAACCAAGAGAAGATTAAACTTGGATCTTCATTCTCAATGACCATTAAGCTAATTCTATTACTCCATAGAAATTATTCATCGGTAGATTGCCATTTTTCTTCTTTTCTACAGCACCTTCAATTTAGCAAATGCTCTTAGTTATGTATGTATTCAAGTCTCATATACTAGCTTTGCCATAATTAACAAGAATGTGGTGTTGTTCACAGAGCTGTAGTCTCTAGAGAAAGACAGTAGTCTCTTTGATTACAAGTAAGACTATTCTCAAGGGCCAACGAAGTTGGGACAACTAGAGCCAGTGTCTGCTGGTTCCATGCAGAGCTGAGAATTACTTCAGTTTCTTTTGAGGCTGGTAAAATCAACTTCTCTTCGTTTAGGTTTTACTGTTTAAAAGCAGTTTCACAAACTTCCCATTGCATTTATGATATTGAATTAGATCTTTCCTCAGTGGTGATACCATACATATACATGATTACTAAATGCAGAAATCAGTGAAGACAGTGAAGAAGAGTAAGCTAATGTAACTGTATATTATCATATGTGTGTTTATAACACATTTTATGTTTTATATTTATATCTATGCCTAAAATGTGTTTATATGTATGGATAGATATACATAGGCATAGATTACATATAAATATATATATATGAATATATTATATATAGATAATCTATATAGATAAGATATATATATCTTATATAGATAAGTACAAAATAGATAAAAAACAATATAAAATTTAGATTTCTCAAATCAAGAAATTACCCAAATATTACTTTTGGCTACTGAAACTTATATGATCTCTGATAAATATCTTCCACCATGTTTTTTGATACCTTAACTAATATAAATGCACATCATTCTCTCTACATTTTTTTTCCTATGCTACAGACTGATTTCTCTGAAATTTTTATTTGGCCTATCCACGCACACCTAAGTGTAATTTTTCAGGATCCATGCAAGCAAACAAAGCCTATACATAACAGTATTATCAAACAAATTATTGACGTTCAAAGTTAGGTAACTAGATTTAAAAGTCATCAAATATAGGCGTGCCTGTGTGGCTCAGTTGGTTAAGCATCTAACTCTATTTCAGCTTAGGTCATGATCTCAGGGTTTTGAGATGGAGTTCTGCATGGGGCTCCCTGTTGGGCTCTACATTGGGCATGGAACCTATTTAAGATTCTCTCTCTCTCCCTTTTCCTACCCCTCTCCCCCTTAAGCTCATGTGCACGTTCTCTCTAAAAATAAAATAAAATGTAATTAATTTATTGCATGAAAACAATTTTACAATTGTTTATTAGAGAGAAGAAGAATTTTACACTTTTAGTCATAAGAATAACAGATTACGTACAGTCATTTCTTAACATAAACATGAATTATAATTCCTAAATTCCAAGTATTGAATTCTCCCTCCAAAGTTTATTTATTTAACATATATTAGTTTGTCTTACATTTATTTTTAAATGATTCACTTTGTCTTGGAAAAATATCACCTATACCACCACGATCTAGGAATACCAAGGAGGTCACATTTTAAAACCCTATCTACTCTAAGTCCTAAGCTACCTTTCTTGAGGCTAACAATCACTTCCCAAATCAAATTATCCAAGAATCCTTGGCTGAACTTCGTTGCAAGTGAGGGAGGTAAAGAGAATATTAGTTGAAGGTGAAAGGAGGTGACTAGCTTACAAATATTTAGCAAAGATTTGTTGACTCTGATGAGTCTATTTCTTTCAATACAATGGCATTGTGGTTAAAATCTACTCTACAAAGTGCCATGTATGCCTGTCTAGCCTGCTGGAGCCACCTGTGCTTGTCCAGATCCCTGTACAACACAGGGAGTCCCAAGCTCCAGTCTCAAATGTTATCATTCTCTTTTACATATCTGCTTGCTCAGTAATTCTTTCTAAAACATAAACATATGCACAGATGGCCATGTCCTGAGAGTCTTCCAATTGTCTTCCAACCATCATATCTCCAATGGAGAGAGCGTTTCCCCTCTCCTTCCCCACATTTACATACTTAAATTAGGGCTTTGGTAAGCATTCCTTTTTCCTCAAGATCATTTTGTTTGGTGGATATTTGTTCTTCCTTGCTACTAAGCCTGGGTCAGGACATCTCCAATCCACCCTAGTCTACTTTAGCAGGTATGCCTATGTGGAGAGAGGCAACTAGAATCTCAGTTCTTCTACTGCCTGAAAATTTGGGTGCTCTTACAAATAGTTGCAGATTCTTCCCAGAGTCAAATTTTCTGTATTCCACAAAACAAAAGCCCCTGGGTAAATGGTAATCTCATTATAAGAAGCAAAAAAAAAAACCAAAAAAAAAAAAAAACATTTAAAATAGGAAGGGATTGATTGGCTATGTAATTGGAAATCTGGTAGGGTCAACCTTAATGTTGTTTGCTTGAGCAATTGAACTGTATCAACTGTTATCAGAGTGTGACCTGGAACTTCTAGTGGTCCAGAGACCCTTTTCTTGGGTCTATAAAATCAAAACTAGTTTGAAATCATATTAAAATACATTTTGCTATTCTCATTCTCATTGTCTTACCAGTTTATAGAAAAGTTTTCCAGAGGGTACATGATGTGATATTACAACAGACTGAATGCACCAAGAAGACATGAGAATCTAGCCCACTTTTTATTACATCAGACATGAAAAAGATCAGCAAAAATGTAAAAATAATGATACTTTTCTCACTTTACTTTTCCTCTTTTAGAAATTTTATTCTTTTTTAAAAATTTATTTTTAAATTTTAAATAAATATAGTCAATGATATTGTAATAATGATATGGTGACAGAAGACAACTAGACTTATTGTGGGATCATTTCACAATGTATACAAATATCAAATTACTATTATGTATACCTGAAACTAATAAGATATTGTATGCCAATTATACTTCAGTTAAGAAAATTATTTTCATTAAAAATATGTTTGCTCACATCACTGGGTTATGTCCTAATCCAGGAAAATAGGTATTTCCTAGCCCTTCTGTAAATATTAATAGGGCCCACCAGTAACTCTATACAAAGATCATAAGATCTCCAAGGCAATCTTCAATACAATCAGCTGCTTTATTAGATTATAAAGTAAATAAATAAAAACATGCATTTATTATGTTAATAATTTAAAAACTGTCATGAATGAAATAAACACTAACCTAAGGAATTTTCAGTAGTCATAGAAATCTGGAATAATCGGAACATCTCAACCAACTGCTTAAATACTAGTATCTCTTGAAATTTAGTAATATCATCTACTTCCATGATTCCAACTGCCATCAATGAAACAGTGAGAGCTCAAACATCATTCTCCAGCTTATACCTTTATTATGTGGGATTTATCATAATTCTACAAGTCCACAAAGTTCTTCTGTCTCAATTAAATAAAAAATGATATAATGACAATCAAAATAATAGCTCTATTAGTCTGGGTTTTCCAGAGAAACAGAGCCAACAAGAAATATAAGTATACAGAAAGAGATTTATTATGAGTAATTGGCTCACATGATTATGGAAGTTGAGAAGTCCCACCATCTGCTGTCTGCCAGATGAAGGCCAGGAAAACCAGTGGTGTAGTACTGGACCAAGATTGAAGACCTCGAAACCAGAGTAACCAATGGTGTCAAGTCGCAGTCTGAGTCTGGTGACCCAAGAACCAGGAGCTCCAGTGCTCAAAGACAGGAGAGGATGGATATCTCCACTGAAGCAGAGAGAGTAAATTTGCCCTCTCTCTAACTTTTTGTTCTATTTGGTCCCTTGATGGATTGGATGATGCCTACCCAATGGTGAGGGGATCTTCTTCACTTAGTCTACTCTCTTAAATGCTAATCTCTTCCAGAAACACCCTCACAGACACATTCAGAAATGTTTACCAGGTATGTGGGCATCTGTTAACCCAGTCAAGTTGACACATAAGATTAACTATCACAGTGACTATTATACATTTTATTAGTGAAGGTTTAAAAGACACTTCAAACTCAACTTGCCCAATATATCACTCAAATCTGATCTTGCTATTCTATTATATATTTCTTTTATTCTGAACCATCATTTATCAGTTAATCAGCTTAGTACTTAGATTCCTTTTTTTCCTTCCCCAACACCTTCATCTATTGTATCACTGAATCCTATAGATTTTCAGACTTGAAATATCTCTAGTATTTTTCTCCCTTCTCAACATTCCCAGTGCCAGTGGCCTAGCTTTTATTTTGCCTTTAACTTTTCTTGGATTACTAAGAATAAGCATTCCTTCAGGGGAACAAATGTGATTAGGTCACTCAT
The DNA here is from genome assembly GCA_028646535.1 of Procyon lotor. Classification (NCBI taxonomy): domain Eukaryota; kingdom Metazoa; phylum Chordata; class Mammalia; order Carnivora; family Procyonidae; genus Procyon; species Procyon lotor. The sequence goes on from CM053611.1 coordinate 72,715,209, forward strand.
CTGCTTAAAATAGTATAATGGTTCCCATCACCATTCTTAATGTCATTCAAGAAATTTCTTTATGTGGACCTTACATACCTTTCTACTGTGAATATCACCATCTTGCCTGATGTACCAGAAGCTCTTAATGGAGTTCCTTTGCCAAATATACTTTTTTCCTTTGTATGGCTAGCAAAGAACTACTTAGTATTTAAGACTCAACTCAGAAAGCAGTTAATCTTTGAAATTCCTAAAATCTGAGGCAAAATTAAGCACTTTCTTGTTAGTTTCCTGCTCATATCTCTATGATAGCACTTATCTCATTTCTGTAATATTTTATTTTCTGCTCTTTTAGTAAAGCACAAGCTTGTGACAGAAGCAGGAATTTTTATTTGTATTTTATGTCAATGACATTAAGTTAGTACTTAATAATATCGACAAGAAGTAATAACAAAGACTATGGCCACACCAAAAGTAAGGTTTAAGTCAATTTTGTTTCCCTTATTTACACCCAATCACTTCCTCCAAATGGATTTTTAAGAAGACTTATAAAAACAACAAATAGAATATGAAGAAAAGTATAAAGGAAGACTAATAAGGGAACAGATGGTCAGTTTGAGTGACAAGAGCAGGGCAATGTGAGAGATAAAAAAGAAAGCAAGGCTTTAAACAAGAGGGATTAACAATGTCAATTTCTGCAGAGTTCAAAGAAGATAAAAACGGAGAAAGGTCTACTGGATGAGATAGGCCAACATTAGTTTTCCTTGATGAAGTGGTTTCAGTAAAGAAATAGGAAAGAATCCAGATTTCTTGGGATTAACAAACTAATGGGTACTGAGAAGTGTGAGTGGCAAGTAAATACACACACACACACACACACACACACACATTACTGCATTCTCAAGGGCTTACGTCAGTTTTGTTCACAGAAATCATTACAAATTAAAAAGAAAATGGGCTCTGCTCTAAGAATAAGTGAAATGAGCTAATTTCACAAAACATAAGAAGCTGTTCATCTAATATACCACCAAACATTTTCAATCCATAACGAATCAGCAATCTCCGGTAACTATATGATTATTTTGCTTTTTTTAAAACTAATTCTACCCTCAAAATCTAATTCTGTATCTGTTGTCCTAAGAGGCATCAGAAAAGTAAGAAGTTCATGACCATGACATTTATAACAGTTCTAAAGGATTAATAAGTGATAATAGAAAAATTAGTAATAGTTTTAATATGGCAGGAGCAATACTGCCTTTGTCATTTAAAAAGTAGCAAATAAAAATAATAAAAATAAAAATCTAAAAATAATAATAATAATACTAAGAGGTAATATTCAGCAAGTATATCTGTCCTAAAAAAATAATTTTCATCTCATTTAATCCTACAAACATATTGCATAGTAGATTCTATTATCCCATTTTACAGAAAAGCAAACTGAAGCATAGAGACTAAGGTCAGTTGTTTTGTAACATATATTGCATCTGAATTCATCTTGTTTTTTAAACAGGAATCTTCAACTCTACTGAGCACAAATTTTAAAAAAACAAATGCAATGATAGTCCTATAAATAGTGTTTTATACACATATATACACAAAAACACACATACATGAATGCTAACCTTTGGTCATCAAAAGTAGAAAAGCAATAAAGCCAGGAAAATAAAATTTCCGAATTTTATTCATGATTCAGCTTGTGAAACTTTATATATAGTACTTTTTCAAGGTTCTTATAAAACAAATGGTGTAATAACCAAAGTCTGATTCTACTACACAGGCGAAGATAAATAAAAGAGTCTCAAGCTAGAAAGCAGTTGTGTGTTTATTGTTTGGACAAAGTAAACTATACATTTCAGGCCGAAAAAAGTCTGAAATTTGCATGAATGGACAAGTGTGAACTGGGCTCTTTCTCCTCCTTGACATATATTTTTTTAAATTTTTTAGACTTTCTAGCTAAAGAAAGAAATGGTTGTTTTCAGAGATTACTTAGCTTATTTCAGGGCTTTCAGAGCAAGGTTTTCAGGACTTGTCCTTGATATAGAGACAACAGAAGGAAAGCTTCTGAATATTTAATAGAGCTAGAAAATACTACATTTAATATTCTCTTGAGCTTGCACAGTGCTGACTTAGAAGGAAACCTAAAGTGTCTCCTTCCCACATGCAAAATCTTAAAATTGCAGTCAGTAAAGCATTCTCTAGAATGACTCCCAAAACTTGAATGATTCCATTCTTAAGGTAAAACATGTCTTTTAAACTATGTGCTGAAAGCTCTTAGTTAATTGGGAAGAAATAACTGAACTGTACCTTAGGGTTTCATTCATGTTCTATTTTTTATCTCCTTATTTCTTCCTCTTAAAACTTCAACAATTTGGCAACAGCCAGAATTTTAAACTTTTTAAAATTTCCTTCTGCTTTGTCATTTTGGGGTTTTTTGGTTTATTTGAATTTTAGGAATGCTAAGCAAATCAGACACCAACTACCACTGAAGAGTTTTTGCACATCCAATAGGCCTTGATTTTGATTTTACAGATGGGAAAATTCCTCTAGATAGGGTAAGATTTTAAAGGACCAGGACTGGAAAAGGAAACTTTATACCTCAAAGTCCTTTTCAATCAGTTATAACTCTTCACAGGATTTTTGAAAAATGCCCTAGAGTTTGGCTTTTTCTGTTCTTCAATTTCTTTATGGGCTGTTCAAGATCTGTAACTCAATTCAATAACTATTTCTTGTCTAACTATTAAATCGAAGGCCCTCTGCTGTAAGATTCTAGAGAAACCAAGGCAAGTTCTTGTGTAAAGGAGCACGTACTCTATATTTCTGTAAGAAAATAAATGACTCAAATAAAGGTAAAAAGTAGTCCATTCAATCAGAATGAAACAATCAGAAATAAAATAATAAAATAAAATAATTATAAGCCTCAAATAAAGGTAAAAAGTAGTCCATTCAATCAGAAAGAAACAAAATGCTTAAGAGTTAGCCATCAACCCAACCTTGGTCTGCCTTCCATTCATATTTCTCCAGGGAGAACAGCTAGCTCTTGGGGAAGTCATCATTTACAAGCCTGTTGCCAATCCCAGTGGATATTGGATGTTTTTGTTCTCAAAAAGCCGTAAACCCTGAAGGTCACTAAAGGTTGTCTCCCTTTGAGACACTCTCACTAAACCACTTCCAGGATACCACGTTCTTATTTTCTTGCCACTTCTCTGGATAATACATTTCAGCTTCCTTTGCTAGGTCCTCTTTTCCATCTGACCTCCAAATGTTGGAGTGGCATAGAATTTGGCTCCAGAACCCTTTCTATTTCTAGGTGACCTAAAATGCTCCAATTATTAAAATCTAGGTACGTTGGGCGCCTGGGTGACTCAGTCGGTTAAGCATCTGCCTTCATTTGGGTCATGACCCTGGAGTCCCGAGATCAAGTCCCCCATCAGGCTCACTGGTTGGTAGGGAGTCTGCTTCTCCCCCTCTACACCTCCACCCCTACTGGCACACGTGTGTGCTTTCTCTCTCTCTCTCAAATGAATAAAATCTTAAAAAAAAAAAAAACCCTACATACACTTGCTTATGATTCCAAATTTTTATCTCCAGCCCTAACCACATAGAGCTCTAGACTGCTTTCTTGATCAATTGCTTTCTTATAATTGTCACAGGACATGATGTCAAATAAGTTTACCAATTTTTTTTTAATTTTTTCTCAGATCTGTTCTTCTCCTCATCTTCTTTATCTCAGTAAATACAACACTGTTATTCAAGTCAAAACTGAGAGGTCATCTTAGTGCTTCCCCTTCCCTCTTCACTTCAGTGTCTAATTCACTAACTTACCAGAGGCCAAGTCACAATCATCTTCTTGAGAAATTGCCATAGACTTCTTATTAATTCTCTTGTCCCCATGCTTCTAGACATTGTTGTACTTATCTGCTGCTGCATAAGTATCACCCTAAAACTTAGCAACTTAAAACAGCAAATACTTATCATCCCAATTTCATACTCGTCAGGGTGGATCTGGATAGGTCTGGCTCATGGCCTCTGATGAGATCATAGTTAAGATTCTGGCCAGCAGCTGTGGTCATCTGAATGTTTAACCACGGCTGGCAGATCTGCATCCAAGGTAGCTCCCTCATAGGCCACTGATAGGAGACCTTAATCCCTTAGTGTCTATTGAGAGAAAGCCTCAGTTTTCTTACCATACAGGCCTCTCATAGGGCTCCATGAGTGTCTTCAAAACATTGTAACACATCAGCTGCCCTACCCAGAATGAAGGATTCAAGAGAATGAGAAAAAACAAGGAAGAAAATGTCATGCCTTTTATGACTTAGTCTCAGAAGTTACCTTATGTACTATCATTTTCTTCATAGTCTATGTTAGAAACAAATCACTAAGGCCAGCCCACATCCAAAAGCAGGAAATTAAAACTCCATCTCTTGAAAGGAGGAATATCAAGAGACAGGGAAGTATGTTAAAACCACCACTGTCTTCCTTTGTCCAGAATGCAGGACCTTTACCTAAAACAAATCCATGACCATTGTGATATGTGGTAAAGCAGAATGAAAGGATTGAGCAAATGAGTAAATTCAAGAATTGTGAGTTTGTGTGGACAGACTACATCTAAAAAAAGTTTAGGTGACAAAGTCTAACGCTAACACGAAAGATGGGAGGAGATTCCAGAAGTCTGTGGGTATTTTCAATGAGAAAAAATTATCAAAAAGCATAGACTGTAGAGACAAATTACTTCCACTGAGGAAAGTTTCCGAACAGTGGTATGAACAGAGCCACAGAGAAGAAAATGAAAAGTACTTCTTTTCAAAAAATGCCAAAAGGAGGCACCTCTAATCGAAAGCAATCTCCAGAAAAGTCAGGTTTTACTTAGGCAAGGAGGTGAAGAATTGACAGGAGAGTGAACCATCATCTGAATGTTTTGGTCACTTCAAATTGCCCTAACAGAGTATCACAGGCTAAGTGACATAAGCAAAACAACAGGCATTTATTTTCTTACAGTCCGTAAGCTGGAAATGCTGGAAATCCAAGAGCAAGGTGCCAGCAGGGTTTTTTTCATACAACCTGTCTTCCTGGCTTGCAGATGGCTTCATTCTTTCCGTGTCCTCATACGGCCTTTCTTCTATGTGTGCTCATTCCTAGTACCTCTTCCTCTTCTCATAAGGACACCAGACCTATTGGAATAGGGCCGCCCCCTTATGGCCTCATTTAACTTTAATGACCTCTGCAAAGGCCCTTTCTTCGGATGCAGTCACACTGGCAGTTAGGGACATCAGAATATGAACTTGAGAGATGTAGGGGAGACTAATTCAGTCCACAGCACTGCATTAGTTAATTCATCGTAAAAATGGATTGTGGGTTTCATGGCACCAGGTGAAAGAAGAGAAGAGCATCTTGGCCCAGGCTGTTGTAGGCAGAGGAAAGAGGATAGGTGTTAGGAGGGTGGGAACATAGAGTGGGGAGGGAGATCTGAAAGGAAGGACACAGTGTTAGATTCAGGATGGAGTAGCTGAGGAATACTGGGGTCTTGGTCTATAAGCAAGAAACAACTGCGGGCCGTACAACGAGACGGAGAAAACTGTATGTTGAGTGAGTGTTAGAAGTTGGAAATTAGAAGTCATCAAATGTTCAAGTCCTATATTAAGAAAGTTAGTTCAAATGGGAGCCAAATTATCAGCCTTCCCAGAGTACCCATCTGCCTCTCTGATCCCAGAAGGGCCATTTTCTGTGTGCAACAATGAATGACCTTCAACACCAAGAATGAGAGGAGGACTGACAGGTGTGTGTTAGCAATGGCTGAGGGTGGGAGTGGGGGCAGAGCTGACGAGGCAGCGGGTTGTCATTTCAGTACTAAGTCACCTGAAATACTTCATTCCATACAGAATCACTGAAAATACGGGCGATAAATTCAATAAAATGGCTCCTATCCTTAAGTTTCTTATTATACACGTCGGCAACAGAACATGCATATGGACCAGAGAGGGGACGTATCATTTCACGATTTATGGTGAACATGTCTAGGCAGGTGAGAAGCAGATGAGAAAAAGAAAATGCAAAGGCAAGACCAGTCAAGTTTGCCCGTACGTCCTTAGCTTGCCAGTACGCTAATTCTCACAACCAGTTATGATTTTTTCCCAACAAATGATTCATGAGGACTTGGATGAATGTTGGAACTTTACAAGAGATTAGATAATTTTCCCTTTCTTGGTGTTACAAAAGTGATTTCTTAAAGTGCCTAAAATGATTTCTTAAACTAAAAGTGGAATACAAAAAAAACCAAAACAAAAAACAAAAAACCCTTCCCATCCAGTTAATTTTCATTGTTTCTAAAACTGATTTCCAGATAGATAAATACTCAGAAGCCAAATTGATACATATGTTGCTTAATCTCTATTAAATTCTATTTCAAATATCTTTCATTAGTTCCTTTATTCCTTTATTCTTACTACACGACTCTAAGAAGCTATGAAATGCAATCTTTTGTTAGATTCTCAAAGATACTAAAGCCAAAAAAAAAAAAAAAGCCAAATATTGGATGGACAACATCACTGTTCCACAATACCTTTTATCTTTTGTGATGCAGCTTCATGTTATGGATACAATTATTTTAATAAGATGTCCCAATATTTCTTGAAATAATTATAACATTTCACTTTCAGGGGAAAAAAGCTTTAGTACACTAAATTCTGCTGATCAAGAAGTATATTAAGCATTCCATGTAATTGTAGTAGAAAGACCAAATTAATTTTTCTCTAAATCACATGTGTTACAGAAATGATACAAAAATGACATTTAGATTTTTTAATACTGCTGTTATTTAAAATTTCTTCCCATTGAATTTTTGCTCTGCTGTTTTCAGCAATGCCAATTGTTTTCAACGGGATGAAGGATTTTAAAAATGGACTCTGGAATGACAAAAGAAATTATACTAAAAAATGTCATTTCCAAGTTTATTCCTTGTGACAGGGTATATTGCCTTTTAATTTTGAACTTGACTAACCAGAAAATGTTATCCATTTTTTTTTTTAAGTTTCACACTTGAATGTTATCGACCTAACTCCCCACTAAAATATGCCTTTTACAACTTTAGGTGAAAATACTTTGTGTATGTTATTTAGGTCATGTATACACTCCATTGTATATCTAGGGTGTGTGGCATAGCACGAACAAATATTATATAAAAATTATATAAAATTTATTACATTGTTGAGTGTATTTGCCCCAATAACATAGACAACTAGGTAGGTGGAGAAAAGAAACCAATACCAATGAATGTTTTACTATTTGAGCATCTAGTAATCTTTATTCATTAATTTGATTTTATTATAAGCTCATATTTAGATGACAAAAACAGAAATACAAAATTAAATTAAAATTAAATATAATTATTAGTCTTTGAAAAATAATTTTAATGGTAACACAGGATTTAACTACAGGAATTCAACAAATTCCTATAGGGAAATTTGAATCCCTAGTGGAGATACTAGGGGGAATACTAGGGAATACTTTGGGGATTCAAACAGTAACAGTCAACTATTTGTTCAGTTTTTTCAAAAGACCCCAAGAGCAGTAAGAATGTAGTAATTCAACATATTGGGGTGCCTTAGGTGAAGTCCTATTTTGATCTAATTCTAACAACACTTTTGAAATTGATGAACATCTGTTTTTTACCTAGAGTTAAATATTTATAGTTGTTATAAATATTATAATTGTAACATAAATATTTATATTACCATATTAGTTTTAATTTTAATTTTGTAAATGTCCTAAAAAGCATTTGATATGATCAAGCATTCCTTATTTTCTTAAGTAAAATTACATTCATGTCTTCAATTTGCTACAATCCCATTTGCGCCAACCAAGAAAAATGTGAAATATATCAAAACCTTATCTTGAAGTACTTAATATCAAATATTTATTAAAGTAAGGTCTTATTCTTTATGATAGTAATACTTTCATTTTAGCCTTCCTTATTACTTTTTGATTTCTTCAACATTTGTTTGGCACTATTTTTTATGGCTAGCCAATGTATAAAGTGTCACAATAAAATTTGTTCTCTGCATCATTAAGTTCTGCTACAAAATTTTGTTGTAATATAAATTCCAATACAGTGAAGATTAATATTTTCCTACAAAAACAAAGCTGGAACTACAGTGTGCTCCTTATACCATTGGAAGTAATAGCAAGTTTTTTTTTCAATAGAGCAAAATCACTTATGAATTTGGATTATATGGGTGTCACAACTTATGAATAAATTAAAGTTTCTTAGATAATTTAAGCCTTTGAGCTATAATTGCTACTCCATTGAAATAATTCATTTGCATATAAAAATGAAAGATTTGGGTAATAACCAAATCAAATAACTCATTTCATTTCAATTAATTTTGCTAAAATTAATAACACTTTATTACTATTAAAATGATATAGTTATATTACAGAGATCTGAATTTAAGCCATGTGTTCTTTCTCCTCTCACCATTTAATCAATGAAATTAAAATGTTAATTTTAATAAATACAGTATCTTTGGAACCTGGATTTGATCTATGTATTCCTGTTTTTACTAGTTAATTGCAAATAGATAAAGATTTTTCAACTTTAACAGGGTATGGTTTAAAAATGATGTCGTTATCTTAAATACACCAAATAGATGTATTCCAATTTTATCTATTACAAATGAATAGAAAAGGGAATTTTAGACCTGTAAAAATCTTTAACATTATTTTGTCTAATCTCTGCAATTTATGGATGAAAAAAAGCCTAAGAAGTTGAGTTGCATGTCTATAGTCACCTAGATAGTTTGTGGCAAAGTTTCTAACCCACTGTGATATTTATATATAGTTCTGTTTAAACTTTCAAAACAAGTAATCAGATAAGTTAAAAAAAATTTAGAGTGTATTAAATCCTATTCAAGAAATTCCTTATACCTGCATTCCACTAACACAGAATACCCACAATATGTAAGACACATGGTTTTATTTCAGTTCTTTCCATCTAAGCATAAGTGGGCTCAATTAATCATTCTTTATTACCAAACACTTAAAAAGGAGGAAGAGAAGTCCCTTTACTGACTATATCAAGAAAAAGAAAGCATACCCTCCCACACCTCCAGCTCTGCATTAAAGCTTTTTGCAGATTTAAATGTACAAACTTTGGGGATAAATAAAGCTTCAAACTGATAAGGAGTTAATACTTCCTCTATGCCTCATCTGTACTGTCTACATCTTTCCTATTCATGGAGACCCAGGAGAGCAAGGCTGGATCTCAGGAGGTCAATTTCTGAGGCTGTGAAGTCAAGTTCAGTAGCCCTTTTATTCATCAAAACAGCAAGCAGGATATAACTGACTTCCCTGCAACGAATTTCATGAGAGGTGGGAGAGGCCTCTCTCTAGCTCCTCCACTCATGCATAGAAATGTAGTTTTTAATAATCATTAGCTAAACGAATTAAGAAAGGTACTGAATCAATAAAATATTAATAAATAAGAATATTCTGCTTAGGACAGAAATATTTTTATGATACATTTTTAAGCAAAAGATAGTCACTCTTCAACTCTATAATATTAAAAATTGCAAAAGCAAATTCTTTCAAGGAGAATTAAATATTTTCAGAGGAAAGTCCCACAGTCTGATACCTACAATTCCATTTTATCTCAATCTTCAAGGTGAGAAACTCACAAATAGACCTTTAAAAAAATCATCACATATTCTTCAATTCATCCTATAAAATGATAATATATAAATGTGTAAATGCATTTATAAGACATTTAATTTATATGCACCCTTTATCAGATACATATGTATTAATTAAATTTAAAAGAAAATAACCTTATAAATTGTAAATGTGATTAAAACAGCATTTCTGGGAAATAAATGGAGAATACAAATATCTTAAAAAATTAATTTTTTTCAGACAAAGGCACTAAATATACCCAGAGGACATATACATGCAGCGGCAGAAAATTACATATTAAAAATACATGTTTTAAAATTAATTGTCCATTTTCTTAGCAACAGACATATTTTTCATATTAATTCTTATATTTATTTTGCTATTTTTTAAATTTTCATCTTTCTCATTGTTTTCCTGTGGCTATTTACATAATCATGGTATAGTCGAAAGTAAATTTTAGTGGACTGGAATTGAATCTTATCTTCACCATTTACTATCTGTGTTAACTCTCGGCAATTTACTCCAGCTCTATTTGTGTCCTACCTTAATGAAAGAGATAATAAAACTCTTTACATAGTTACTATTTGATCTTCCAAACGATGGTATTAATATAAAAGGCAGTGTATAATGCTGCGGTCTCTTCTAGTATAAGAGGCATCATGGAAGCAATTTAAATAAACATTTGCTCTGGGTGGACTAATTTATAAAAATGCTCCCATGCCTCACCAGGTCTTGTGGTTTATGGGATTGAGAGAGGAGATTCAGATCCCTACCTGCACTTGAGGACAGGAGTCACTGCATAGGGCACATTCCACAAAACTTACCTCACAGCCCCACACACTTACTGATGAGGAGCTCAATAAATAGTGTCATCTCCCCTTCTTAGACATATCAGGGTTAGAAATAAAGAAGTATTCTAAAAATATTGGCACACATTTTTTTTCATATGTATTTTTTTCCCTATAAACAATTCAGAAAGAAACTCAACTCATTCTTTGTTATCTTCACTGGTTTGGTTCATCACTTATTCCTCCTGAGAATCATTCTACATGTTATGCATGTCATTTAAGTTTTCAAAGAAGCAGAAACAGTGAACAATTCTTCTTACTAAAGCTGTACCCTTCCCGACACAACTCTTTTGTGATTCAACAGAAACTTCAGAATAATTCCTCAGGGCTATTATCGTGAAGAACAATTAACTCTCCAAACAAATGTGAGTTAGTTAAGGTGTTGGAAAATAGAAGGCCAGATACAGAGATTCTGTTTATATAAATGTCTTGGTGTGAAAGCTCAAATAGCTGTATTCTTTAATGTAATGTTAATGTGATATATGTAACTTTAATGATATAGAATTAATAGGTCACGGAGCTAATTGTGAAGTTATGTACAGCTCTCTTTGTCTTTCTGTTGATGCCTTTGTTGCCTAGCCTTTGTTAATAGCTGTTACTAAGGATCATGTAGTCAAAAGGGAGAAGAATTAAAGTGACCTTGACGTTCCTGAACATAGTTGGAAGACAAAAGTGATACTCTAATTTGATTTAATTTAAAAGATTTTAAATGATGCTAATCAGTGACAAGTAGATCCAACATAGGTAATTCAAACTGATGTTTAAGGAAATAAAAAGATACGGTGGCAAAAGGAAGGGAATTAATTCTTTTGTAATTACAAAAAAAAATCATACTTCAAAAATGTATCTGAGATCCTTCAGGAAGTTCTGTTATTTAAATATGTGCATTACAAATGCTTAAACTTTCTATTCAGCTGAAGTCTTGATAAGAGAAACACAAAGAACAAAAATGTCAGGATATTTTGAAGGGAAAAACCAATAGAAGAATCAATTAATTCCAATATACAAAAAGTCATTTTATGGTTAGCTTTTCAGGAATTCTTCCACAGAACTCAAAAATTTCTCTGGAATTTGCCTGGGAGTGCTTGGGGATGACAACTTTAACTTGTAATTGTCTTTCTTTTGTCAGTTTAAATCAGGCCTTTAATGCTACATCAGTAAAGGTTTTGAACTAAAGATCTTGAAATGGCTTTGATCTGACATGATTTTAAGATACAAATATGTCAAAATTGCCAAATAAATATAACTTGCAGACTATTAAGAGATTTAAGATCTCTCAATAAGACTATCTAATGAAGTGGGCAGAATAGTGCCCATTCAAAAGTATAGAAATACATCCTTTGAGGGGCGCCTGGGTGGCTCAGTCGTTAAGCGTCTGCCTTCGGCTCAGGTCATGATCCCAGCGTCCTGGGATCGAGCCCCGCATCGGGCTCTCTGCTCTGCAGGAAGCCTGCTTCTCCCGCTACCACTCCCTCTGCTTGTGTTCCCTCTCTCACTGTGTTTCTCTCTGTCAAATAAATAAAATCTTTAAAAAAAAAAAAAAAAGAAATACATCCTTTGATATAAAAATGTCTATGTTATAGAAAAATGAGTATCAAATAAATTGCAGCAACTGAACGGAGAATTGTAAAGCTCATTCCCTTGCTTCATAATTCTGCACAGGTTGTTTATCTGTGCAGACCTGATATTCTATCATCAAAAAAGAGCTACTGCCATTTCTTCGACTATTCAATCTAAGCATATCAATCTGCGTGACTCTAATCCGCTCTGAAACAAATGTCACCATACAGCAATAATAACAATAACACTGTTAATTTAAAAATAAGCATAATTCTAAAATACGTTCTTGGCTGGCTAAATTCTGCTGACAGGAACTTTTAATTTTAAGTAGGAAATAGATTTAAAAGGCTGTCAAAACTTAAAGCAATATCTCTGTGCCAACTTCTGGAACTCATTTTCTGGGTAATTTTGTGTGTTTTCTCACTTCTTTAGGTAGGTAAGGTTTTCAGAAAAGTAAACTTAAGAAAGAACAGAGGTGTGTCAACACATTTAATAAAGACTTTCTCTCTATAGTTGAAATATTACATTGTTTCCAATAGATTCAGATGATCTTATTTTGAGCATTTTCTTTGTTTCCTTGCTTAAAATACTCTGCACAATTAGCAAGGCTGCACCTAAATTTGGAGAGTGTGAATTATTCATCTAAACTAGGCACAATTAAGATATTAGTTTAGGGACGCCTGGGTAGCTCAGTGGGTTAAAGCCTCTGCCTTTGGCTCAGGTCATGATTTCAGGGTCCTAGGATTGAGCCCTGCACCAGGTTCTCTGCTCAGCAGGGAACCTGCTTCACCTTCTCTGTCTGCCTGCCTGCCTGACTACTTGTGAGCTCTCCCTATCAAATTAATAAATAAAATCTTTTAAAATATATTTTATATTTTATATAATATATAATATTAATTATATATAATTATATAAATATATAAAATAAAAAAAAATAAAAATATATATTTTATATAAAATATACTCTGCTCCCTGCTGAGCAGAGAGCCCAATCCGGGGTTCGATCCCAGGACCCTGAGATCATGACCTGAGCCGAAGGCAGAGGCCTTAACCCACTGAGCCACCCAGGCGCCCCTAAATAAAATCTTTAAAAAAAAAAATATCGGTTTAGAGGAGAAAGAATATAAAACCCCCAAGGTACAGAGATAGCTGATTTTTGGATCCCCTTATTGAATAAACCATAGAAATGATTTGAAATTCCAGAAAGAATATAAATTTATGGGCTACCCTAGATCTAGGTAGTAATTATTCTTAAGATATTGCTATGTCTCTCAATTTATGATTTTTTTGATTCAAAAAATTCAAATAAACTAGATATACTTAATATTATCTTCCTAAATATTATGGATAATGGACCTCTCCCTATGCAGTTTCACATATAGTAGCAACGGATCATCCATTCTTTGCCATAGCTCTTCAAGTTGTCTGCCTCTGAAATTGTAAGCATATTGAGAGGGAAGACAGTGTCAGAAAAAAGAATCATCAACAAAAAATAGATTCAGAGCTTAAAATGGCAGTTTTAGGAATGTTGTAATAATCTATTGAGATAAGAAAGAAAATAATCCATTACAATATTAGTCATATGAGAAATGAAGTAAGAAATCAGCAAGCTGGAAAAGAGAATCTAACCAAGGCTGGCTCGCAAATATTTTTTTGCTGTTTGGGTAAAGTTGATGTTGAAATTGTGCAAAACTCACCAGTGGCCTATTCCCAGAGTGGAAAGTGTGGAAAGAATATCATAAGCAGATCTGAAGCCAACACAGGGAGGGGCTGATATCCAAATCTTTATAAAGCTTTTGCTACTTGATCAATTTCACTTTCCTTGCCCTTCCGAAAATTTAGCATCAAATTAAGTTGCTCCAAGGCAATAACTGCATTAACCCTTATAGTTTCTGCCTTATTTACAATTTTGGTCCTGGTCTGTCACTGAAGTTCTGGTCTCTAGGGTCCTATGTGTAATTCTGAATTTGGATAAAATCTTAGAGATCACTTTCAAGTTTAAAATCATAAACTTGGCCTAAAAACTGAATTTTGCTCAGGTTTTATTCATTTCATAAACATTAATTATACACCTATCATGTTCCAAACATTAGGCGTGAGATGGTAACACTACCAAGATGTATTTTATACGTCGCCTACCCTCAAAGAGATTGAAGGGCTCAACTGGTGCTAAATAAGAGAGACGGGGAAATTGATATTTAGTATAATGATGTATTAATGACTGTTGTGTTAGAGAAACAGTGTGCCTATAGAAGCCCAGAAAGAAGCATATTTCACTCAGGAGGACAGTGAAGGTCTCAGTTGAATCAAATTCCAGATCACTAAAGGAGGGAAGGGTGTTCCTGGATCAAGGAAAAGAAGAAGCAATAAAAATGTTAAACAGCAAGATGGGTTGTACTGTTGGATGAACGATTCCCATGGAAAAGTAGAAGAATGTGAGTCTAGAAAGATTGGACAAAAAGATCACTTAAGGAATCTGAATATTAATCTATGAACTTTGAATTTTAATCCCCAAACAATACTGAAGATCCATGCAGGGGAGTGACAGAATCAGATCTATACTTCAGAACTCTATTAAAATATGAAATAGCCATATATCATGATTTTTTGTGTGCTTGTAGTCTTGTTTTATTCATTTATCCCAACTCCCACCACACTAAGCCAACATTGGTGGTCACACTTTGCTCCAGTCAAGGGATCTTACAATTCTTCATCCCATTATCCCTTCAGAAGAAAGCAGCCCTTCAGGATCCATATAATCTCCTTAATCTCTTTGGGAAAAGTTGACTATCTTCAAACATTAAATCAACTTCTCCGGAAAGTAAAACACAGAAGTGTTACTGTGGCAGGCAAACCTTCTAATTTGAAGACTGAAAAGGAATTAGGGGAAGCCTCTGTAAAAGAAAACCATGTAACCAGTTTTGAAGTCTTTGTTGGGGCTGGATGGAAGGCAGATGACAGCTAGGACTGTGTTAATTTCTAACCTAAATGTTGAAACTTCTGACTTTATAGTTTTAGAAAATAAATGCAATTTTACTTATATTCATGCTCCAAATAAAAGAAACTGTACACCAATACTCATGTTAACTCCTCAATAAGGCAAAGTACAGGATTTTTTTTTTCAATATCCTTCTACAAGCCTCCTTTAGAATGGACTTGAATAAATTAATTGCTTCCTATTTAAACCTTCCTTAACAAAGGTAACCTTTCAATCTCACATTTGCAAATGACCTACTCCAACTATAAAAACAATGGCAATTTCTTAATGATCAAATTACTGGTTTAAAAAGCTTTTAGATGGACATGATATACTAAGGCCTAATATACATTTAAACAATTTGGCTCCTGCCTACCTAGAAGACTTAAGAATATCAAAATGGATAACTGAGGCCAGAATTTTTTCTTGATACAGAGTTCTAGAATAGTGCCAAAGCCTCTTTATATGCTCAGAGTTTTTCAATTAGTTTATCCTTCTGTATAATAAGTGGTAATTTTATTAGGTATTGTCAATAAGATTTTTTATTTATGTTATGATTAACCGCTAGAATGTGAGACTCCCGATCTTCACTCATCTTAATAACCCCAAAGCACATTACTCTATTTTCAGCAGGGAAGGTGTTGACTTGCTTTGTTTATTTTAATGTCTTATTTTCCAGTTAAGTTTATCTATTTCTCTCTACCTATAAAATATATTATATGTATTATTAACTAGGTTTTAATAAAGCTTAAGGATAAGGTTTTTGTGCTTGTAAATATTTCTAACTTAATATAGTCAATGAGAAAAACATACATCAGTTTATACAATTTTAGTTTCATCAACTTTTTTTTTTTTTAAGATTTTATTTATTTATTTGAGAGAGAGAAAGTGAGAGGATGAGAGGAGCGAAGGTCAGGGAGAGAAGCAGACTCCCGTGGAGCTGGGAGCCCGATGTGGGACTCGATCCCGGGACTCCAGGATCATGACCTGGGCCGAAGGCAGCTGCTCAACCAACTGAGCCACCCAGGCGCCCCAGTTTCATCAACTTTTAATAATAGATTTATTATATCACTAATACACCATGTTATCACTAGAGCTAGTTTCATTACTATTTGCTGGGGAAAAAATCACTTTTGGCATCATTATTTAAACAAAAATGCAACCATATATTTTCTATATGGTAAACCCCATTAAAATCAGTAATTTTTTAAGACTTAATAAATGCTTGTTTTTATGGATCTGAATGACTCCTACAATAATTACTTTCCACACATGGTCATTTTGGTAATATCTTATCACATGCTGTCTGAGCAAATTTAAGTTTGCTTCCTAATGGGATATTCCAAGGCTCCTAGTAACTATAATTGAGAAAACAAGGTAAGGCTCCTGATGCAAACCAAATTCTTGGCATCACTCATTTGTTCTTTTTTTGTTCAGTCCATGATAACTTAAAAGGACAAAAATTTCCTCTCTTCTAAAGGATTCCAAGATATACCTTAATTTGTAACTATGCATCTGTCAACAATCTTAAAATAAACACAGTAACCATTAGAATCTTAGAAAGGAGTTTAGGTAATTTAGGACCCATTCAATGGGTAATGCCCTTTGTTAGGATATCTAAGTATTGATAGGATAAAGCTGCCAAAGTATTACACAAAAATACAAATAAAGCAGCAAATAAGCTGCACCCCCCATTTCCTTTGGTAACTCTGACAGGAAAGGAGGAGGGACAGTAGCACATTTAGAAGCAGAAGTATATAGCATACATGCATTCCAGTAGGAGCCTGGTGCTGGAAAAAGACTAAATATTGCATATTCAGTTACTGTCTGAATTGTAAGAAGAGATGCTTAATTATAATTATTATGACATCCCCTTTTCTACCTCAGAACTCAAGCTCTCTCTGTATTTTTTCATGCTGTGTGGTTACTCTTACACTTCCATTTTTGTGTGAATAGCTTTAAAAAAAGATAATACAACTATAAGAGACTCTTAATCCCAGGAAACGAACAGGGTTGCTGAGGGTAGGGGGGCTAGGGATAGGGTGGCTGGGTTATGGACATTGGGGAGGGTATGTGCTATGGCGAGTGCTGTGAATTGTGTAAGACCGATGAATCACAGACCTGTACCCCTGAAACAAATAATACATTATATGTGAATTTTAAAAAAAGATAATACATTCAACCCATCTTAGGTGTTTTGTAGATAATATTCATTAAGGAGATTGGTCAAAAGTAAGAAACCATAAACTGTGAATAAGTGCCAGGAGAAAGTAGTCTGAATGAAGACTGGAGAATGTTGGGTGTGTTCCTTCAAGGGGACAGAAGGCCAGGGGCACTGGGAGAACAAGCCTAGTAGAATGGTACTGCATTATAACCCAGGTTGTTGGGAAACACCAATATGAAGATGTACTTTGCTCAAATCCATGTATTGGAACATTCAGTTCAATATTTTCACATAGAACTATCTTCTATAATTATAATGACTTTCAAGACAATGTGATACCAGAGAAGAGAAAACAGGAAGAGCTGTCGAACTGTAATAGCAATTTCCTTCAGAATGCTTGGTCCTCACCATCATAAGTCAATACTTATTGAGAACCCTTACTACAAAACCAGCATTGTTCTAATTTCTGTACATGTGTCAACTCCTGTAGTTTTCAGGGAAATCCTATGGGGAGTACAAAAATATTAACTCAAAAGGATACATGTTTATAGCTAAATTATGGAAGGAGCCCAAGTGTCCATAGACTGATGAATGAGTAAAGAAGATGTGGTATATATATCAAATATACATACAATGGAATGAAATTGTGCTATTTGCAATGAAATGGAGGGAGCTAGAGAGTATTATGCTAAGTGAAATAAGTCAATCAGGGAAAGACAAATACCATATGATTTCACCTGTATGTGGAACTTAAGAAACAAAACAAATGAGCAAAGGGGAAAAAAAAGAGGAAGAGAGGCAAACCAAAAAACAGACTCTTAACTATAGAGAACAAACTGATAGTTACCAGAGGGGAGGTGGGGGTGTGTGTGTGTGAAATAGGTGATGGGGATTAAAGAGTGTCCTTGTTGTGATGAGCACCAGCTAATACATGAAAGTGTCAAATTACTATATTGCACACTTGAAACTAAGATTACACCGTATGTTAACTAACTGGAATTTAAATAAAAACTTTCTTAAAAAGATGTTTGTTTGTTTTTTTTTTAGCATTTTAAAGATAGAGAAATGATATATAACATCTGTCTGTGGTACAGAGCATTTCCTTTATGGATTCAGTTCATTGGAAAGGGGAGGTAGGCATAATGTGTTTTCCTGTTCTCGTCTCTGAGCATTTCCACATTTCATCAACAGTGAGAATTAGGAGGAATAAAAGAGATGCTAGATTTGGCATCGACTACAGGAGAAGGAGTCTGGATCTATGACTGCAGTCTTTCGGTAAAGACATTCTTCCACCTGGTTTAATTTTACAGAAGTTGCTCTCTCTCTCTCTCTCTCTTCAACTTCAAAATATATTGTCTCTGTTCTTTCTATTTCTTTGCTCAATCTCATGATCAGTTCTATTGACAATGAATTGTTCTTCCAAAATAACTTAGGAATTTCATTGAAAGTAATTCTTGAAATCACAAATGCATAGAAAAATAATTAAATAACCAGCAAAGGCTGAAGCAGATGTACTGTGCATATAACCCTTTCTCTGGCGTATCTTTACACCGAAAGTTAAGATTAGAAAATTGTTTCCAAAATGTGAGAGAGTGAATGTGTGCATTCACGATCATACATGAGCCCCACGTAGAGTGGTGATATAGAAGAAAAGAAAAACCTAAGAAACTGCTCAAGTTGTCTCTTAGTACAAAACAGTTAGTCATGCATAAAGAGAACACAGAGCTCAATCTAACACAAGTGATTTAGCTTTACAACAAAAATAAGGCCTTATTGAACATGTGTAATATCTCTCCATAGGAAATACTGTACCAGGCTAGAATTCTATCAAATGAGGCATTAACAGATCCATTTTCAAGATCTGTTTATTCTTCAAGGACCAGTCCTGCACTGAAACCTTCCCTGGCCCCTCTTGCCCACCTCTCTCTGTATCCTCAAGCAATGTGCCCGTCACGAGTGCTCGTTCTCTCTCTGGCGTGCACTCACAGCACATGTCATACCTACACCAGAATCTCCTTCTCAGACAGTTGTTTGAGTTCGTATGTGACCACCCATGATGGCATAACCGTCAGCACAGAGTGCAGGGCTCAGCTCAGATCAGAAGTTACATATATTAATCGACAGAGCTTGGTGGATCTAATTATGGTTTCCTAATCTCATAGTAGATTCCTTCTGGAAACTGTATATGCTAGCATTGGGTAAAACTAGTGACTTTCAGAAAATCTTTCCATTTTCTGTAGTTATATTCTATAGCCTCCCTGTGACTCCACACACTAACAAAACCTCAGTACTCATCCTATTAGAAGTGTATCTTTAACAAGTTTTTCTCAGCAATCATTAAACTTCTTGGAAAAACTTTCAAACTGAGCAAAATCCCATCAGAGAGAATTTTTTCTTTATATCAGGGCTCTGGAATATCAGTATATTTTAATTATCAATGTATTTTTTCACATTCAATTCCTGGGCTATTTATATTTTGTTTACTATCGATATGGCCTATTGGAATAATGCAGAAGCACAATCTAACATTGTCTATTCTTTTTCCTTTTCTAAACTGCTACTTTTTAAACATTCATTTTGACCTTAGAGGCACCTTTGGCTGAAGACTAGCTTTATAGAGACAATAAAGTATAATAACAAGACCTAAGACTGACGTGACCAACCTCAAAATACCTTTGTTCTACAGATTTACAGCTCTTTCTTAACATCATCATTTGGTTTCTGGGGATAGTTTGCTAAATATTTTATCCACCAACAGGCTGATTCACTTCTTGTAATAAATTTTCTCAGCTACTCTGGAAAATGCTAGCAGTAAAAATTTCCACTGCAGGTAATGGAGTCATGCCTGTTTAATAGTTTGAAAATATAAGAAGAATATAATAGCTATTTATATCACAGAAAAGAGAAGCAAAAATGTTTCAGTGAAAACACACAGAAGTTGAAAATCATGATGCACATTCGCTATGTTTAGAAAACAAACATAACCTATATTAATAAATATTCTCTCATACAACCGATTGGTACCTAGAAGGCTGTGCTGAACCCAAAGCCTATTCTGTATGGACTTTTCTACTGGTTTCTACTCATATCAAACGTCTTCAAAATGATTATGTTTATAAAACTAAATGATAGTTTCCTGTATCCTAGATGTATGCATTTTCATTTAATCTCTTGAGAACCACTTAATTTGTGTTTAAGCTTGAACAAGTTGCCTTTCTGCTAAGAATTCCAGAATGTGTAAAAGAGGCACAATGATATTATTTCTTACTATTACCTCACAGGAATGGTGTGAAGATCAATTAAAACACTATTTGCTGACAACTTTGAAAAGTGATATATAAAAACAAGGTAATGCAATTTTGAGGAATAATAAGTTATCTGAAGAATTTTTAGATCCTAGAAATTAAAGATGCATCAAAAGCCACTGGAATCAGCTATAAAATCCATGAAGGAATAATAATAATAATAATAATAATAGTTAAAATTATAGAATAACAATGACGAGATTTCTACACCTGATGCTGTTACCACCAACAACAACTTTTTGTAGTAAAAGACAAGTTTTTGATAGATAATAACCACTATAAAAACATACCAGTTGATAGCACTCTTGATACACATATGAAGGAAGGGCAGACAGCATTATTTCTCAAGTACTATAATATATGCTAGATCCTTTGTCAGTTGGTTTTACATAATGATCTCATTTAAATTTTACAACAATCTTAAGGTATATGGGTATAATTTTAATTATTTTAGAAATGATGAAACAGTTTCACACATATTTAATAATGTGCTTAAATCAAACAGCTTCTAACTACCAGAGCTAAGATTTTTATCCTGTCTTCTGGTCTTTGTGCTTCAACATGTTATGAATATTTATTTTAATGGTCATTGACCAAAATATGATTAATATTTCTCCTATTTAATGAGAATTAAACTTCCTAAAGTGAGAGAGACTTCTGTATATAAGAGTATATACTTCCCTGTGTAGAAGTGGATATTACCTTGTGGCAAGTAGATACTGCCCTATGTGTAGGTACATAGTTGAAATTTATCTGTAGATGCCACTGTGAAGAAGAACAGCTCAGATTGTTAACACAAGTAAAATGAAAACAATCTTGGAGAAAAAGACATTTGCAATATATGTGACCTGGATTAGTATCCTTAATATGTAGAGAACTCTATTTTTTAAAACATAACTATGCAATTTTTTAAAAAGGTGAGATACAAGCCAAAGAACACAAGCAGTGAATGCACAGAAGAGAAATACAAATGTCCATTATGTGTTTTTAATGTTTAGTTTCACTAGTAATAAAAAAAAATTCAATTCCAAACAATAAGATAATTGTTGTCAATCAAATGCATATTTGAACCAGTGTTAATAAAGTTCAAGGATATTCATTTTTTTGGTTAAAGTGTAAATTTGTTCAATATTCCAAAGATTAATTTATAAATATGAACCCCAAATCTTAAAAATTTAAATTCTATTTGATCCAGGAATTCTTTCAGATAATCACCTGAGAGAATTAAGCATCAATGTGTTAAAAAAAATTAAGCTATGAGAATGAATGTTCATTGCAGTGCTGCTTTTCATGGTAAAAATATGGAAGTAACTTCAATTCCTATGTAATAAAGAATAGGTAAATTTTGGTGCATTCATTTACTGAACTACTTTGTAACCAATTAAAATAATATTCTGGAAAAATAATCATATAGAAAGATATTTACAAGTTAACTGAAAAACTCATGGTATAAAAGAATACTGAGGGTCATTCTACTTTTGTTAATATACAGGCTGCATATATTTCATTTTTTAATCCAGAGATAGAGATACCTACATAGAGAGATAGAAACAGATCCATCCAAATAAAGAGAGAACTAGAGATATGTTGTGAGAGACACAGACAGATATCCCACAGAGATAGACTTGGAGATAAAAATAGAGATAGGGATATCTACATAGAGCAATAGAAATATATCTATAAATATAGAATTACAGATACAGATATATATAGATATGCATATATATGCATATATTCAGCAAAAGTTTAGAAGTGGTTATCTATAAGTAGTGAGGACTGGAGGTTTTCTGTTTTGTTTATCTATCTTACTTTATTCAGAAATTTAGAAAACTTATACATTTTCTAATGTAAATATGTAAAAATTTTTAAAAAGATAATTTGTAAAGACAAAAAAGTATAAACAGGGGTGCCTGGGTAGCTCAGTCAATTAAGCATCCAACACTTGGTTTCAGCTCAGGTCCTGATCTCAGGGTTGTAAGTTCAAGCCCTGCACTGGGCTTCATCCTGGGCATGGAGACCACTTAAAAAAAAGTCATAAATGAAGGCCAGCATCATCTTACCAAGAACAGTGTGACTGATGTTTTCTATAAGCTGTTTCAACTCATAGCAATAAGAATCAAGACCCTTTAGTTTTCTCCAATAACAACCTAATTTCTGTTTGCTAATTGTAATGGTAATTAGTTGTCATCATATTTGAAATTTTCCAGGTTTAAAGAAAAGTCCTGAGAGACAACCACCTTAGGTACATTTTTCTGGTTGGAGTATAAAATGGTACAACATTTCTGAAGATTATAAATATGAATTTGAGGAGAATGGTGTATTTAGTTAATTTGATAAAATCAATGAGGGTACATGTTAAAGCCAAAAGAAGATAATTAACTAGAAGTCATGAAAATAAGAGCTCTAATTCTAAATTCTGCTATTTACTGGGTATGAGACCTTAAAATGTTCCCAAAAACTTCTTTCAGAACTCATTTTTTTCATTTATAAAACTGGGCTAAAAATAAACCTTAACAGAGATATGTGATTACTGACTCAGATAATATGCATAAAATCTATAGAGGTTTATATAAGCATTACAATGAGTGAGATTATTATTATTTAAAAATAAATCAAGAAATTAACTTGAATTAATTATCATGTTTTTATATCAGGACAAAATTTTTAAATCTAACATTTTTAAGTCTTTAGGAAGGTAACTTACTGTAATATACACATGGTTTTCTCATGTTTTCTTATTCCTCTTTTTTTAAAAGACGAGAAACACACTGTACTATAATTAGTAAAAATTCAGGACTATCAAGATATATAAAATAAAATGACATTTAGTTAAACTCAAAGAATAAATGTATTCACTGCCATTCCCTCCATACTATATTCTTGAACCTAGTGGAATATGTCTAAGTGAAGTTCCTAAATTGGATGCATCTCTTTAATTAGAATCTTCTGTTTAATTTTTGATTTGAGAACCCCACACTTCTCTTGAAGTATCCAAGAATTAAACCACTTCAAGTGTATTCACAAAGAAAATTGGAAAATGTGGATGTCAAAGAAAGTAATTTACCCAAAAGTATCTAAGGAGCATCTCCAAATAGAGGATAATATAAAATGGAAACTTTGCTCTCAAGGGGCTCATAATCTAGTTGATTATATATCATATATATATGTATATATATATTTATATATACACACACACATAAAATAC
This sequence comes from Procyon lotor, assembly GCA_028646535.1. Lineage (NCBI taxonomy): Eukaryota > Metazoa > Chordata > Mammalia > Carnivora > Procyonidae > Procyon > Procyon lotor. The sequence goes on from CM053611.1 coordinate 72,738,910, forward strand.
ATAATAAAACATGCAAGGATTAACATATATATTAATATATACTTAATGCAAAACAAAATAACTTAAAAAAACAAAATGCCATAGGAATTTATGAACATAGGACATCATCCCAGTCCTACTATTTTTAAATGACTAAGTACCACTTTAGGCTCTGTCTACAATTAGGAAGTGGCAGATTCAAATCTCATTAGATTTGAATGTCATTAGATTTCAGAGCGTATGCTCTTAACCACTACAGAGGGGCTAACGTTGGAAAACTCCATTAACCTTCTTAGGTCATATATATCTCGGTGTGCTTAAATAGTCATTTCTCAAATGGCATATAAGTGTCCCAAGGGAGTTTATTGGCCTGATAAAGGGTCTTTATCACCAGTCTCTCACAGTAGTACTTTCAATGGCAGATTCCACTTAACTGATTATGATCACTTATCTAATAACTTTCCAAATAAAGATTCATATCTCAGAATATAAAGAACAAGAAAATTAGAAAATTAAATATGACTTTAGAGCCGTGTCATTAATGCAATGGTTGTGATGGAAAACCATTACATTAAGATTCAGAAGACCTGATTTCCCACCCTCTAAACCTTTCTGAGAGAAATTTCTTTTCTGTTGAAGGTAGGAGCCTGAGCCTGACCCATGCCCACAACAGTTCTAAAAGTTACAATTTTAATGTAATTCATCTTTTATAGGTAAATATATTTTCCCCTTTAGTATGCTCCACTCATATTCTAGGGAAGATTTAGGATGCAGGAAGTACCAAGAGTGACTCTAAAATTTCTCTACTCCATAATTCAAGAAGAAACCATTTTGCTTTAAAACCACCTGGAAAGACTTTTTCTGGGTGTGTGTGTTGAATGGGATGTAAGTAAGACTGGAAAGGTTAATGGATGAGAAATCTGGCCATTGGAAGGCAAGACTTTGTGCCAAACATGTGGCTGTTGAGCCATCTGCCAACCCTATCATATGTCAGTCGTGCAGTTTAGGTAAATTGGAAGAACACGTGTAGCAAAATAATAACAAAAATAATTTAGCCGAGATGAGAAATAAGATGCATTTTTCTACTTTAATTTGCTCGGTATATTTTACCTCTTTGGTAATGTCTTGAAGCACTAAAATGTATATGAGTAAGTGAGATTTTTCCAATTCGTTTTCAACCTACATTTGTTCATATAGTAGACAAGCTCAATGAGTCAGCACTAGTCTTCAGGGCTAAGAGGTATTTTTAGTTCACCTTCAAACAAGTAGAATATAGTCCCCTAAAAAGCAGATTCATTTAGCAAAACAATATAACTTAAGATAAATGATAAAGACATAGTTCAAGAAATGAAGGAAAAATGAACATTTAAAATTCCTCACATTAGAAATGAGGGCACATGAATGCTAGAAAGAGTATAGACACATTAGACATTACCTTACATTCTAAGAGAAGTGGACTTACTTTTGTAATTGGCTCAACTAGTAAAATGGAATTGAATAATAATAATTGCATAGCTATAAAAATACTTTACAATGTTTTTAAATGTTCTAAAGCACTTTCAACTCACTTTATTTCATTCATGTAGTGATTCAATAACACCAACAAAATGATCAAAATACTTTATATGTACCAAGTACTTTGCTATGGACTGGAGGTATGAACATGTGCTTATAGAACTTGGAGCTTCAGAGAGAAGACATATACACCCTATGAATACACTGATGGCCTCCATCCCTGCCAGAAGATTTGTATGCTTACCAAGCATCTCCTCTATTAGTTCCCAACGCTGTCTTTGCAAGTTTTATTATTACTATTTTTGCAATTTTTATTATTGTAACTTAATAATTCAGTTAAAATTTATATGAACTGATTTAATCCTATGGAATTATATATAACTTAATTCAAAATCTACATAAACTAATGAAAAATTGTATAATATTGTACATGTGAGAGAAAACTTTAAAAGATTAAGAGATAAGGTTAGAGAGATTTTGAAAATGTAAAAGTTTCTGTACATATTACTTCCCCAAATTTCTCTATGTTCTTGCTTTAATTCAGAGAAACTCAAAGCAAAAATTGTAAAGAATGCAAAAAAGAAAATGCGAAATTTTCAGTAGATGCATACTTACATACATATATTATCATTAAACTTCAAAGCAACTTCACAAGGAAATAATTTGTCCAAGTCCACCCATTTGATAAACAATTGGATAGAATCACAAACCCAAACATGTCTGAAACAGAAGTCCTTGCTTTCAGTTACGAGATAATAGGCTCCTCATCCTCATAATGAAAAGATAATTTGTAAAGGACTGATTCAGCAAGAAAATATAATATTACCATTAGAATTTAATCCCAAAAGTCTTAATTGGCTAATTTTGGAAAACCAATTACAAATTTTTATAACAAAACAGTATCATAAATTAAAGTTAAATCACTATGCTTTATGTCAGCATTCTATTGATATGTAATATACCTATATACGTGTACATGTATATATATTCTTAATTACTAAAGAAAAAAGTGAACAGAGATTGGGTACATCCTGGTGATTTATTTTCTCTGTTAGGATTCCACTGAAAATTAAGTGCCTATATAGTTCTGCTGTAACACACTAAAGAAATATAATCCTCAATCAATGCATAGGCTTTTATGTTAAGTAAGAAACTGTCATGCATTCTGAGCACTCACTATGTAATACTCTTAAATTAATACCGTCTATTAGAAAGCTGTGTAATAGAACTATAAAATAGACTCCAGCTGGCTCCCATAGCTTAGTGTGCTAGAAAGAGTACAGACTTTCAGGAGTCAGGAAAGCTCTAGGTTCAAATCCTTTTATAAGTTTGGGCAAGTTTCAGCTTCTAAGTCTGCAATATAAGATTGATAAAACCTACCAGCAGGACTAGTTTGAGGATAAAATGATATGATTAAAAATATATAGCACGTTCTTAATAAAATAGACTCTAATTCCATCAGTAATTGAGTTGGGCTATTTGGAAGAGTTTCTTAATTATAGTGAAACCAGGAAAATAAAAATGCAACCTAATTAGATCTAAAATATGATTTATGAATTTTTAGATATTGAACGTGGTTTTGCCTATGTTTCATTAATGTCCATAGGAGATATAAAGTTAAGAGGACATGCAGCATTTAACAGTTTTACACTTGACTGGACATTTATTTTCCATATTCTTTATCAGTGATGAAGTTGGTAGGATTTTTCAAATGGAATAGTGTCTCCAAATTTTTAATAATGTGCTGTATTTCAGATTAAGGTCATGCAGACTGGTGCTATCTATCTTGGTAACTACTCACTATACTTAACTATTTAACTTTAAGGTAGTCAAAATCAAATAAAACTTAAAATTCAGTTCTTCAGCTTCACTAGCCCCATTCCAAATGCTTAATAAACATATGTGGTTAATGGCTATCACATTGGGTAATTCAAATATGGAAGAGCTCCATCATCCCAGAAAGTTCTATTGAACAACTGTAAAACAGGCTTTAGCTGCAACTATTTTTATTTTTTTCATACATGATAGTCCAGTTCAAGACTTCCTAATAAGCTGAATTAGAATGTTTTTAAATAATATCTTATTAAAAAACCAGTTGAGTTTTGGAGGCTATCTTATAAGGAGCACCAATCACATTCCAACAGTCTAAGTGACATCTCTACCAGAAATTTCTATATACTCTCAAACTCATTACCTTTGGAATTACCTCTAAATTGTCATCATGCTGTTTCTTCTGCATAATTTTTTTTTTGTCTTGTTCCCCACACCACCCTCACTGCCATGCTTATCAATCCTTTTCTCACTTCAATCTGTCTTCCAAAGAAAAGCCATAGCAGCCAGACAAGATGACACATCCAACCACAGAATCAAGTGCAAACTCCTTAGCAGAGCATCAGGAGACTTCATAACCCCTCACACATGCCTCCCATGCCTTCACAGTATCTTGGGAACCACTCCTGGGATTCCTTGGAAGCCTATTCCAAATGCCTAAAAATAATTTCAAAATCTTTAATTTTTGCGACCTTTTGTTCCTCCATCATAAAGAGCATTTACTTTCAGAGATCATTTAGAGATTAAAGTTAAAGCATGTAATACATTGTTGCTGTTAATAACATTATCATCATCATTTTCTTTGACATTATTATTAATTTGGCTCTCTGGCCTGCCAGTCTTTAGCTACATTCTCAAAGAAGTCTGCACAGACAAACTGGTAAAGACCCTGAATTTCATTTCACTGGTGAAGAAAAATGGGTCAGACAAGGCACTATCTACTTGCCATGACCAATTATATATATCATTGAGGAGTAGCCTCAGGATACCAATGACTTTCTCATTACCACTAAAGGTTACTCAGAGGCTGTTGAAATCTAGTGCTATAAATGACCTTAAATTGTTTTTATAAAATTTCTGAATTTACTGCAAATATTTTCATTATACCTCTTCTATCTCCTGATGGGAAGTTCCCATCTGTAGTCCGCATGACTTACTGCCAGGAAGCATTACAATAACAAACCTATTCAGTGGGTAATATTCTTCCATGACCAGTAAGTAAAAATTACTGGAGTATTAGCACTACAAAGCTTAACTCAATTTTCATTCTCAACTTTCATTTGAGCCTTTTAATCCTTCAAGTTTATTTTTTTAGTTCTTCATGCAGCAACAATTTAGGAACAGTCTTAAATGAAAATAGCTGTCTTCTGATGTAATAAATGCACTTATCATTAGCAAAAGCAAAGCATTTGCTGAATGACCATAATATCGGTGTGAGGCCATTCTAGAAAGTTTATCTTCTGGAATCTCAGCTTTCCTCACACACAGTTCTCTTTTGGAAAACAATAAAATAACGCTGGAAAAACTACTTAGAAAATGAGAGGTCTTAAAAAACAGTACTTTTATCTTCATGAAAAAATAGGTGGAAAGTCAGGTATTAAGCTTCTCTAATTAGAAAGTCTTCAGTTTCTATGATACAAACTATGTTTTTGTTGTGTTTCGCTTTATTTTCTAAACATAGTTTAGAAGTTGTTAGAATATGTGGAGAATTCTCTCTCACTGGTAAAAATATTTATGGTTCTTAAAAATAACCTACAAGTGAGTGGGTCCCTAATAGTGCTCAAGTATAAAAAATATGTTGCATTCAGAAAACAGACTACCATAAGGACTGTAAGCAAATATAAAATTATGTCCTTTAAGATATATGCAAACACTATCCATTTTGGTCATAAGCCAAAACTTGTAAGATCTTGGTTATTTTATCATTTATGGCAAATGTTCAACAACTCAATTGTGGTTATTAGTTGATAGAAGGGAATAATATACATCTTGCATTTCTACACAATTTCCCTCAAATATCAGCATTCATTCTGTTATAATCATGTATCTCAGAATGTGCTTTCTGAATCATCAGTATCAGATACACCTAAAATTCTCGTTTGCCTGGAAGATTCTGAATTTTGGAACTGGGGCCTGAGCTGCATTTTAATCTCCCTAGATAACTCAAAATTTTAAAATATTTCACTATATTATTTAGAATGAAAGCAAGTGAATGACAAAGCCAAAAGCAGATGAATGGAAAATGAATGTGGAACTTCTCTCTCTCTCCCCAAAGCCATACTAAACAACTGAAGTCCTTACTTTATATACAGAGTATAGGCAGTCTGTATAATTACTTTTTAGAATAACAGATCTGATTTTCAAATTTTCTTGACAAAGTTTCAGTAATTTAAATAGTAAAATAAATTAATGCTTATAGAGCCAATATAAATTTATTTGTAAAAATATCTTTATCAATGCAACATTTCTCTGGGGGAAAAAAGCTTATTTTTCATTGCCTTGCAAATATATTCAAATTTATTTTACTCAAGTTTGCATTAAAATTCATTGATGACAACTTGTATAAATATCTTCAAGGCAAATTAAATAAAGACATTTATTCCTAAAGAATGAGACTCTCCCTTGGGTAAGTGATGATTATGATGATCAAGTGTATAAAACTCTAAGCAACAATGATAAAAAATTAAAATTTATAGTTAAGGAAATAAATGAATAATTGTCAATCTTCCCTCCCCCCACCTCTTCATATTTCTGTCACAATCTCTAAATAAAACACATATTAAGTATTACATTTTAGTCCTGAAAGCAACATTCTTTGAATAAGAGGCACAAGTTAATAGCTTTGTTTGAAATTAAATCGAATATGGGCCTAAGCTTATCATATTCTAGTAAGACATTCTTGTCTGTATGGTTCAATCAGTTCATCACCAATTTTTATCACAAGACATGCCTATGACTTTAAAAGGTCAGGAATCCAGTTTGTGATTGTAATTTGGCCTTCAGATTTTTTTAATTGGTTGAAGAGCTATCTGTTCCTTCCTCTTCTATTTAAAACCTCTCAAGGAAAGGAAGGTGGATGGTGGAAAGAAACCAGTGCTGCAATTGAAAGGTACCTTTTTATCATAGAACCAAAATACTCTATCAACCATAAACATAAAAAGAAGTGTGCATATTCAGATGGAACGACAGCAATTCATAAATTAAATAAAATTCAGGAAAGTCTTCTTTTAAAATCTGTTCTCTTTTTTCACAATGTCAATAGTCTCTGCAGTGTCAACTCTGCATATTTTACAAGATCAGTTTATGTCCATAATTGGAAAAAATTATGTTAAAACATGTTCCTTCCCTCATGTGATTGTGGAAAATCAATCTGTGAAAAAAACTAATGGCCCAGAAGGCTGATTTCTTCAGATGCAACATCTGCCCTTGTGGAAAATCAGACTGACTACTCACCACAGATTGGTCAGACATGTAGGCTATTAAAGGACCTGAAGTCTTTTTCCAGTTTATTCAGGGATGGAAACACTAATTTCATCTAGAAATACGGATAATAACACATGACAAAGTTATTCTTCAACTGAAAAGTTAATGAAGCTGTCAAAGATGTTTACACTACAGCTGGGCTGTATTTGGGTAGAGAGATCTGAGCACACCCTGACATTGACTAGAGCTTAGTGCACTCATTTTGCTTCAGTTTAAATGGGCGATGGCAACTAAGAGCCATGGTTTTCCACAAACTAGTCAAGATTTTCAGAAAAAATTAAGTTTAACGTCCTTATAACTTCCAGTAGTAAACATACATCTACTGACCAGCAAGAAAACTGAAGTTAATGGTACAAAAAAAAAAAGTAAAACTGAAGCACCCAGGTGTCTCAACTGGTTAAGCATCTGTCTTGATTTTGACTCAGGTCATGATCTGAGGGTCCTGAGATGGAGCCCTGTGGCAGCTCTGTGCTCAGCAGGGAGCCTGTTTCTCTCCCCTTTGCTCCTCTCCCCACTTCTCTCTTTCTAGAATAAATAAATAAATCTTAATTTTAAAAAGTAAAATAAAACGAAATAAAGAAAAGAAAACTGAGGTTAATGTGAAACTGCTTTTTAGTAAAGCTGTCTTTTTTAGCAAAGCAGTCTCACATTACCTCAGTTTTCTTTTACTAAAAAGTTCTATTTCAAGAGCTTAGGTTAATGTATTTGGAATTTATAACGATGTATAGACTCAGTGTAGTGCTTCACTAGGTCTCCCTTTCACAATTTTGGTTATTTTCCAGTTAGCAAAAAACACTCTTGCCTCTCTTTTGGGATGAAATTTCAGAATATCAGGGCTGCACATTTAGTTACTGTTCATGGTTTGGGTGAGTACAACTTTCTGTGTTAAAAGTAAAGTTAAATATTTTTTTAAAGTTATCTTTCAAATCTTCAATTACATAAAGTTTAAATGTATATGCAAAGTATATATTAAAAAGTATGTAAAAAAAGTATATATTAAAAAGTTATCTGTTCCTCCTACCCTAACTTCAAATATTCCATCAACTAATATTTTATAAATGGACCACCAAAACATTGGTCTACCAAGAAAATACATAGTTGAAAGAGGTGTTATTTTCAAGTGGAGCAAAGTAATAGCCTGATTTGTGAAAGGTGATATAGCAATATAGCAAAAATTATTCTGCTCTCGTATGCTTATACATAAATACACCGATTCTCATATTCTCCTAACTTAAAAACAGAACCCGAATAGCAAATTTCTCCCTCACCTCCTCAAAATTATATGCAGTAGTATTTTGTCTTTCATTTAAATCAGTTGTAAACATAACCCCTTCCCAAGCCAGGAAAACTGGCTTACAAAGTTCTTATTTACATTTAACAAGAACTTTCCTCCTCTAACAGCAAGGTCTTCATAAGGACCATCCAAGCAGACACTGAGAAGTTTCCAGGCATTTTTTAATTGAATCAGAACTGATAAGGATTAATTAGCTACATCTGTCCTCATGACAGTCCTGATTTGGGAACAATAATCAAATGAAAGCTCTGTCAACAGAAATGGACAGTGATAAAGACTTCAGATTTGCTGCAAATCCCCACTGGAAAGACATAGAAAGTGCTGTTATGATGAGATAGAGAATACATGACCCACTGTGCTTGGAAACACACCAATGAAGTTTAGGAACACTAGTTCTTTTTAAAGGTTAACAATTGGTAAAACCGGGAATTAACAACACCTACTGTCCCATTGATTGAAAAAAAGAGGCTGAAAGTCATCATGCTTCACACAGAGTAAACTATACATCGTCAGCACATTCTAGTATATTTTACAGATAACAGAAGTGTAATGATAGAGAAGTGCAAGCATGGAGAAGGGTTTGTAGCTAATCATTAATCAAGAAAGTGGCACAACCAATTTATGATCTTAATACTTAAGTGGCCCTTTAGTGCTGGCAGGCAATTCTATTATATGGCATTATAATAGACATCGTCCTTAATCAGGTGAGGTGCATGGATGTAGCTTCACAGGGCCCACACTTAGAAGGGCCCATGCTTTGTTTAATGCTCAGCGGTCACTACTTGAATTTTTAAATAATTTGTTAACAAAACTTTCACATTTTGCATTTTTCTTCAGACCCTGCAATTTATGTTGCCAGTGCTAGTCCTAGTCAAATCACTTTTCTACTCTTCCACTCCCCCAAATGACTATTCCACACAACATTTTCTTGTATTCCTCCGGTGTCCTCTCCTTCTTCATTGCTCTCAGTTTGATGGGTTTGGATGTCCTATTTTACTATCGAGAAAATGAAAACAACCAAAAGATAATTATTTACCTTTTCCTACAATTATGTTAACAAACTTCCTATATCTATACCCATATAAACTTGGGTCTTCTTTTAAATTGGGTGAAAGTTTCTTCCTTTCATCTAAAGCTGCTCCTAACCCCCAGGGAACATGAGTTCAACCCAATGTTTGGTCTACTCTATCCCATGGCAGGCCAATAAATCTGCCTAAATCTGGGATACAGTATTAGGAAACCCATTTTGCCCTTGCACCTGAGCCACATTCCCCATTCCCACCTCTTTAGTACTAGAGGTAATATTTTTAGATCTCCATATAGTCATTCTTCGTCTTACTTTTCAGAAAAAAAATGTTCTTTTTAGGAGTCTCTCAGACCTCAACAACAATCAGTTAATAAACATTTGTTGAGAGAATGAATGAATAAGGCTAAGCATTTTTAAAAATATTTGATTACATAATCTATCAAATAATCTTATATTAAAAAAATTTTCTAATCATGACTTCCCTACATAATTATGATACTTTATTCTTATTCCATTAGAAAAGAATATGGATGGGTACTTTATATGTGATTTCACCAACTATAGGAAGCTATTTTCTTAATTTAAGAAATTAAATCTTCAGGTAAGATGGTGGTGGTCAAAGACTCAATTTACTTGAAAAAGTAATTTAGAATGGTTTTTGGTAAAACAGAGAAGCCATGTGTGACTCCATAGAATTCAGGTTTTACCCTCTCGCTCCCACAGGACATTCACTGCTTGATTGAAGTCCCTAATTTTTTCCCACATACCACAATGGATAAATCCCACAATCTGTACTTCCATTACACCACTTTCAACGGAGTCATTTGCAAACAGCTCAGCTCAATTTTATTTCCCTTTAGAAATAAAGATACAGTTCAAGTTCCCCATGCTTGTAGGAGATTCAATTTACACAAGAAAACTGAGAAGAATGAACTAGATGAATGCTTTCTAATAGTGTTGATTTCACAAAAATATTTTACGAACAGTTGGGGGAAGAGGGGGAAAGTAGGAACCAGAAGATTCCCCAGGTTTTATCAGAACAAATCTGCATGGACTTTCCTTTTTCACTGAATTTTCTCATAACATTTAAGATATTCTGCTAAAAATTGTATAAGCTCCCTTACAGTTCTAAATGCTTAAATAAAATATTTTTGTTGAGTATAGGAAAAAGCATATGGTCCATTTGTTACTCAAAGGATCTTTATCAAAGAAAGAAATGGTATTGTTCTTCAGAAGAAAGACTGAATAACAGTAAAAAGTGATTATATACAAGTGATTATGTAGAAGAACAGGAGCAAAAAGGTGAGTAATAAGCAATGGAAGGAGAATGAGGGCATATATGGGAACTCTACACTTTTTGCTTAATTTTTCTGTAAACTGAAACTGCTCAAAAACAAACAGAAGAAACCTCAGTCTGTCCAGGGCTCCAGAAACGAGAGTAGAAAACAAAAGTATACTTAGTGAAGTAATTCTACCTTATAAAAAAGCATTAGAAGCCACATAACATGGTTTTTAACAAGGACTTTGAAGACACACAAGCATTTCATTTTAAACCTTGCTTTTTAGCACCTGATCTTGAAAATTTAATGTTTTAAACTCTCAAAACCTCTTTCATTATTTAAAAATAGACATAATACTTGTATCTATATCCCTATGTTTGTTTTTTGTCATATGAAGTATTAAAAAATTAATGATATCTTTTTATTTGTTCTTATAGAAATAAGAACAGTGTTATGAGAGAGTTTAGTTTGAACCATTGGTATAAATTTACTACCTTCTATCCACTAGAGCTCTGAAATAATAAAGTTTATTATTTACATTATTATAAATGTTTATAATTAAGAAGTCTTGCTCATTTTCAAGCCTCAAAGAGGTGGTGAAGTAAAAGCAATGAGACTCCAATCTGAACTTTGTAAGTAGATGCTGTTCTTATCCAGATAAGGGCAATTTAAGAACACGATTAGCTTGCTAAATATTTTATGTTAAAACACATTACCAACATTTAATAGAAGAGACGTTTGCTTCTGTTCTTCCTAATAAGAAGCCAAGCAGCTCTTTAAGTACTTACAAGTTTTACTGGGCACTTACATTACTGTGCAATCTGTTGCTATTTGTAAAATATTTATTTCACATTACTCTGGTTGGTTGATTCAGGTTTTATTTCCACGAAGAACTGCAGAGAAGCTTTTCAAACATCCTAAGCCTATCTTAAGTCTCTTTTCTCTGTGGAATTCTTAAATTGTGTTGATCTGGTATGAAGAATTATTTCTCAGCAATCATACTGGAGGAATTCTGAAAATCATAAGCCAAGTGTGGTCTGAGAAAGGCTTGGGAGAGCTGCTGATACACAAAGTGGGGCTGAGCCCTCACGGAACTTGGAACTATTTTCCTCTCAGTGTCCTTGCTGATTCACTGTTTGACCTTGTTCAAGGACTCCTCTCACTGCACGTAGCAAATGAGCAAAAGGTGTCAATATCTTCTGCATTTTTTAATGACGTCTTATGAGTTAATAACCTTATCTTAAGATCAAAACTTTAAAAAAGAACTTCTAAGAAATGCGAAAAAGCACCACTATTATTTATGTAAAACAAGATGGGAAAACTGGAATGTATTAATTTGAAAAAAATATGAATAGTATCTAGAAGGCTGGCACAAATGCAAGGTGCCATTTGTTCTGAAATAAATTTACTTTTTATTTCTAAAACTCAAATGAGAGAAGGAAATTAAATACTGCACACACAAACCCACAACTGTACAAGGCATTTAGAGATTTTGGACTTTAATTTAGTTCATATTCAAAGAAAGTTCACTTTTTCACACACTTTTGCTTTGTTTTGTCCCTGAAAGCCTCAGCTGCTTGCCCAGCTGTCTATCAGTCATTCTTGATCATAGCTTTAATAGAGGAATTCTGTACTCCTGATATTTCCTTTGGAACTAAAAATTGTTAAACATATATATTGCTTCTGACTCTATGAACATGAAGATTACAAAGGAGACATCACTTAAACATTACTTATGTCTATTACATAAGACATTACCTATGCAAACATACGGCATTTATAAGAATTCAACCCTGACTGAGTTATTACGGCTTCATTAGATAGCTTTTGAATGATTAATCGTTTCAAGAGAAAGACTTCAACTCTTGCTCACGAACTAGATTACTATTTTTCCCATTTCAATCTCAAGTCCCTATTGAATAACTTCAAGTTAATAAACAAATAAAACATACCATGCCACATTTCTAGGACTTGTAACATTTCAGAATGAACAGAATAACTGCGAGCTGCAGACCAGTGCAGTAGACCAGAGTCAGAAGAGCTTTCTCTGACACCAAAGGATGGAGTGACCTTGGGAAAATATCTGGGTCTCCATTTACACATAAAAATTGAAAATGTTCACTCCCCTTCCTGTTAGAACCACTCTGCACACAACTTTCTTATTCTTGAGGTTCATCAAAAGATTTAGTTTAATCAAAGTATTTCTTTTTCTACTCTACTTTTAGAGTATTATTTCATACTCTAAATAATTGTGTGATTTCTGTACTCTTTTGCCCAAGAGCTAAAATAGAAAAAAAATTGATGAGTTGAAGATAAAACATGAACAGTCTGTTTATCTACCAGTTCTGCATCAGAGGCTTACTTCTCCATGGGTTTATTTGTTGTTATGTTATGATGTAGTTACTTCACAAATTTCAGTGCGTCCATATAGCAAAACATACTGAAAGTCAAACCAACTGACAATGGCCATAAGAAAAAGTAAAAATATATAAATAAATAAAGTTTCCTAAAGATACTACAAGTTGGGTATTTAATTTTACATAGTGAATATGAAATATAATTTTATGTGGAAATAACATTTATGTAAAACACACATTTTTTTAATGTCATTAAGTATGCCTGCTTTTTCTTCATGGATTATATTGCTACTACTATTTCACTGTTCTCCCTTCTTTACTGAATAATGTTACCATACTAGAAAGTCTTAATGTAGTACACTAATTAGTGTACTACACAATGTACAATGATTATAACAAGTCCAGAATTATAGCACAAAACCTCGACTGTAAATTTTTAAACATTATGTTAGGAACAAACTAGATAAGTTTCAATATAAAAACAATATTACTTAATCTTCTTAGATTATAAATTATAAGCTCTATTAGTGATCAAGGTGAAATTAGAACTTTAAGTAATCAGATATTAAAAGAATCACAGCGGAGAAAATAGGGGGAATTATGAAACAGTAAAAGTGTTTAAATAAAGCAGATTCCCAAATTTCGTATACAAAAATCAACTCAATTTGGATGATAGACCTAAATGGAAGAGCAACACTATATAACTTCTAGAAGAAAATATGGGGAAAAAATCCTTGGGAAATTGGGCAGACAGACACCTTTTCCTTAGGACATAGAACTCAGGAGTCACAAAAGCAATATATATACATATCCGATAACGGACTTGTATCCACCATATGTAAAGAACACTTATAGCTCAAGCGTATGAAAATTAACAACCCAATTTAAAAAAAAATTCGAACAGATACTTCATCTAACAAGAGATGAAGACAGGGGTGCCTGGGTGGTTCAGTGGGTTAAGCCTCTGCCTTTGGCTCAGATCATGATCTCAGGGTCCTGGAATCAAGCCTTGCATTGGGCTCTCTGCTCAGTGGGGAACCTGCTTCTCCCTCTGCCTGCCTCTCTGCCTACTTGTGATCTCTTTCTCTCTGTCAAATACATAAAAAAAAAAGAGATGAAGACAATGAACATGCACATGGAAAGATGTTCGATATCATTAGTAATTAGGAAAGTGCAAATTAAACCACATTGAGATATTGCTATAAAACTACTAGAATGACTAAAATTAAGGGGCAAAAAAGCATACAATACAAAGTACTGAAAAGATGCCTTGAAACTGGAACTCTCTACGTTTCCTGGTGAGAATGCAAAATCTTACAACTATTTTGGAAATCAGTTTGGCAGTTTCTTACAAAATTATAAACATATCTACTGTTGGGCTGGCGGGCCCAGGGATGCCGAGAGCGGAAGGATGGCCACCGACTTTCACAAGATGATGGCTCAGGACTTCCGCCATGGGGTTTCCTGTCTCAGAGACTTTCCAGATCACCCCACAATGACAACGAACAAACTGACTGGTTGACTTTGTATTCCTTTTACTGTATAATGAGCTGACAATTGATTGGTGTATTTTGTATCCCTCATATACATAAACCGCAGCCAATGAGATACCTGCAAACCCTCCACACCCTAAGGCCCCTAATTAAAAACCCCTCAACCCTACCCTCCGTTAGACTTCCTTGGCCCTGTTCTAACCCGGGACAAGGAACCTCACCCGAGAGCGCTTCCATTAAAGCTTGCCTCAATTAAAACTCGCCTGGCTCCTCTTTTCCACCGCCGATTCAAACCTGACATCTACCATATGACCCAATAATTCCATCCACAGGGTAATCACCCAAGAGAACTGAAAACTTGTGTCAAAGGCCTATACATAAATTCTTCATTCACAATTTTCCAAAACCTGAAAGAACTCAAAATTCCCTCAAGAGATGAATGAATAAACAGATTGTGACAGATCCATACAGTAGAAACCTATATAGCAATAAAAAGCAATAACATTGATGAATCTCAAAAGCATCATACTAATTAAAAAAAAAAAAACGGACAGAAAAAGGTACACATTGTATAATGCCATTTATATGACATCCAGATAGATAGATCAGTGATTTCCAAGGGCTGGGATGGCTAAGTGGGGAGAAGGGTGAATTTAAAGGGGCATTACATTTGTAACGATAACAACCTTTTATATTGAATAAGGTGTTGCTTCCAACTGTATGCATTCATCAGAACTCATCAAATTCTCACCTTAAAAAGATATTTTTTTAAATGAAAATTGTACTTCAATAAATATATATTTTTTAAAAATAGGTTTATGGTTCAATAATAGAGGGCTAGTTTTTTAAAAAGGCATTATAGAAAGATATGCATAGATATAAGACTCATGGAATAATCCAGTTAATCAGAGCTTTCTGTATTAGAGAACCATGTGTGTTTTGAACTTGGGAAAACCTATAGAATACTAAAACAAGAAAAAAGGAAAAGAATATTGCCAAACAAGAAAATCTGGTAAGAAGACACTTAGAAACCATAAAATAATAAATGTTGGAACATATAATGCATATTAACAGAGCCATATTGCTCGTTAGACAGCATTAACTCTCAGGACTTAACTTGATTAACTATGGAGTGTCCGTTACACCATACTTCTTTCTCTTCCTGTGGCCCACCTGGCTGCTGAGAATAAAAGATTATCTTCTCATGGGATTTGCTAATCCCCTCATCCCACAGTTCTTAATAGCACAGGGGGCCTATCAATTCAGATCAGAACTCCAAGAGTAAGAAATCCAGACTGGCTGATTAGAAGGTCACAGATTTGATGGACTCTTCTACTAATTTATTTGCTTATTTCTTTATTTGTTGATTGGGGGCATGGGAGGGCACCAATCGTACACTTTGTTCCTTATAAAATTATTACTGATAGGGTGCTTTGAGAAGTCCTTGTAAAGCATTATGAAAATCTCGTGAGGCAGTTTCTATTCTTGCCCTATAGTACAAAGGCCAAAACGCTTGGAGTGGCTAAACAGATGTCTCCAATAAAAATACAAGGAAAAAAAGTGCATAGATTTTCAGTTTCCCTTTGCATACACTGACATATAAATATGATACTAAATTTTTTGGGTAGGACCATATGGACAATTTGGTATTGGTTGTGAAAATACATTCTTTCCAAATGATTTGAACGAAAGGAGAGTGCTTATCTTAGAAGGTAGAATCAAGATCACTCTGAAACTGCAAGATCATACCACTGTGTAACCACTCAAAGAACAATGCTTAAGTGGCAATAGCTAAAGATTGGATTAACTGGATTTAAATCACATAGTTGACCATCTGCATTAAGAATATTTTTCTGGAGTGCCTAGGTGGCTCAGTCCTCTAAGCATTTGCCTTTGGCTCAGGTCATGATCTGGTGGGTCCTGGAAATCATGGGTCCTGAAAATCATGGGTCCTGCGATCGAGCCCTGCCTAGGGCTCCCTGCTCATTGAGGAGTCTGCTTCTCCCTCTCCCTTTACCCCTCTCCTCAACCTCCATCCCTGCTCCTGCTCTCTCTGTCTCTCTCAAAGAAATACAATCTTAAAAAAAAAAAAAAAAAATTTTTTTTTCTGAAGTTTTAGGTATTTAACACATTGCATTAAATTCCTATCCTTCTCCTATTTATGGGATTTCTAAACTTGGGTCTGGTCACAAGTAAAAATTATATGGAAATATTGTTAAAAGGAGGTCAGGAGACTTAGTCCTTATAACCTCTGCAAATCTGACCAAATCAATTAACCTCAACAGCACTCAATTTCTTTTTAAGGCTCTTTAAATGTTAAAATTCCTAATTCAACTGGATGACAAATGAAAAAGAAAGAAAATGTAGTTTTCTAAGCCATTATGTCATGACACTGAATTCAAATTATATTATTTGTTTTTTTCAAATTATATTATTTATAAAATCTTAAAATCATAAAAATCTTTAACTTCTCTAAGTAACTTCACATGCATCATTTCATTTTCAGTCCGCAAAGTTACTGTTTTATATTTTTTGTAAAAATTGTTTTTGATTTCATATATTAATCAATGTATTAATGAGAACTCATAAATATTTTAAAAACTGTATATATTTAGAACTACATATATTTATCATATATAGAATATATATTTACCATATATTTATCAATGTAACTTACTAGCTTAAAGAATAAACATATCCTGTATGTTGTCAATATAGTATGATTTATGATGGTTCCTGACGGTTTTTTTTTTTTTTTGGACAACTGTAGTCGCACCTCTGTTTTGGAAGAATATTTAGCCAGTTTCATCTACATATATCCTACACAGTTATCTATTGTGTCAGACAAGGAAATCAGCCTTATCCTCCAGAGCGGAACTGGTTGAAAGGTATCTTCAATCACATTCTGTCATGTTAGTAAATTATAACACTGAATTATGTATGATAATTTGCTTTAGGGAAAGAAACTACACTTAAAAGGAGAATGTTTCCTCTTCTCCATTACAAGAGTATTGATAACTTTAAATCAATATTTCAACTCTGAATTGTTATTTTAGTGGTGGACTCATTTGGACATGAGACTTACTTTTAGGCCCCATGTGTTGGGATCAAAAACCTTACACATCTACAAAATTGGTACGATAAGCTTCCTAATTAAGAAGATTTATAACCAGTGTGCCAAATACCTACTCAAAAATTCAGTCTAACACAGGAGAGCAGTTTTGTCATGTTTTACTTGATAAAATATGGCTACTATAATTATTTTTCTACCTTGATGAGAATGGTTAAACTCCAGGTCACACAATGTTCAGAGACTTGCTGTTTTCTTCTGGAGCAGTATCACAGACTGGAATTATACTGTAAATACCTACAGGAAGTTTTGATGTGATCTGCCAAGAAGCCACACCTTGGTTCAGAGTTAGCCATTTGGTCTTACACCCTTTCAGGTGCAGTTTTGAATTTAACGTGACAACAACAATAAAGAAAATTATTACTTGATTCACTGTGTGAGCATAGAAAACCTTGACTTCCACAAAAAGAACATATCTAAAAAAAAGAGAGAGAAAACTTAGCTAGTCCCCAAGATCACTTTTTCTTCCTAAGAGCTAACTAATATATAAATATGCTCTTCCTTAGGAAGTCAAAAGGACCAAAAATAAAGGTTCCATGGTGTCCACTTTAACACAAAATTTCCAAAGCTTCAGGTGTGGTACTAGTAATTCTGTGGAGTTTTTCCTTATTTTCAACACCAGAAGAAAAGGATGAGAGCATGAGCAGGAAAGGAAAATAAAAATTGCATATGTATTCCTCTGTGGCCAAATTTAACAAGCCTTGAAATTGCTAGAAAATGAGATTTCATTTAAGAGGAAGAGATGGCATTTAAAACACCAAATCATCAAGTTCAAACTGCTTATCCTAGCAATGCAAACTGACAGCATATGCACACACATAATCAAATGGGAAATAATAATAGTACATCTCGATGGACTGCCCAGCGCTAGAAAGTCAATGGCCCAAAAGATATGTCAAGAATAATTTCTTCCCGAGCATTTCTCTCATGCTGTGCTTTCACAGGGTGATTTCATCAATAGAGAATGTATGAAGCTCTTAGGCAATGAGACCGGATCTTTATCCTCACCCAGCCCCTTCATGTGGGAAGAAGAAATCAGGTTATTTTCCTAAAACAAGCAGCTCTTTTCTAAGAGGTAGTGGTAGCAGCTTTTTCCAAACAGAGATATTTCCGTGTATTCATAGGAATCAAGAGAGAAGGAAAATAAGCTATTTTCCAAAAGTAAGTAGGGACAAAAGAGAGAATTATGCAGTAGGGCAGATTTGACTCTTTTTCTTTTCCAGAGGAAAATTCCATCACTTGGAATAGTTTTTCAAATATAATCATTACATGCTAATTAGATGACTAAGGTGACATCTGCACTGGTTACATACCTCTAATTTTGGAGAGTCCCAGTTGCTTGCCCAGGAAGAAAACACACCAGCGGCCAAAATGGCCCTCAGTAAAAACTATATGTTGTCTGGATGTTTCCTCAGGGTTTTTTTTAGAACTCCTTCCATAATATTTATTGCCTATGGCCAAAGAAAAGTAGGATTTCTAATTATGTATGCTTAAGTATATGTACAAATTAATTATTTCTAATTATATGTATACGTGTGTGTGTGTGCCGCTTTTTATTTTTAAGATCAAAGAGTTGCATCTTAATGGAGCTAATTAGGGGCAATGCAGAAAAAGGTTCTCCCTAACATGGTAAGTTTCAGAAGTTTTTAGAAAGTGCCCACTGCCTATGGAATGTATCTTCTTCTTATACTTGTTAAAAGATCTTTTAACAGAGAGCAATGCCTTTATTTTTACAAGATACTTTGTTTCAAACAGCACAATATGGAATGGAATGTTTTGATTTGAACCTCACATATAATATGAAAATGTGACTAATACTTTTCTCAAAGCAGGGTTTCATAGTTGGAAGAAGACCCCTGGGACATGAGATGCATCGGTGAGTGCAAGCATGACAAACACAGCCCAGGTGCCAGGACATGAGTTTGAGAATGTTAAAGACACGTTCCAGCTTTCCCTAAGAGGGTACTGAATTGCTTGAAAAATAATCTCCAAGGACAAATCAGAGGCTTTCTAAATTAAGACAATTAAAAGAGCTAAATCTAATTCCATGGAAAACAAACAAGCTAATGAATGTTACTGGAAATTTCCAAATGTGAGTCAGACTAGATGTATGGTTTCTATATCCACTATTATGGTTCCCAAATGTGTGAGTGGCTTTTTTTTTTCTTTCCTTGTTGTTATTAAATAGAATTATTAAGGAAATGCTACAATTTGTCCTTATCCATTGGCTTGAAACCTGAAAATATAGCCATTCATAAAATTCCACTAGTAACTTTCTACAAGCCATTGAAGGAATAGCTACATGCCCTGGGGACTGATCCTTATTCTTCACTGCCAGGGTTACTGAGTTATTGATTTACTTACTGTCAAGAGTGCAGAGCACTCTTTATCTGTTATCTCATTTGCTTATTATACCAGACCTTTATGATGCATAAACATCCTATTTCAAAATGAGGTGCATGAAATTTAACATTAGTAACCTAAAGCCACATAGCTGGGGGAGACCTGGGACCAAAAATCTAATCCTAAAACCCCACGTTTATTTAACAATATGATACTTATATGTAGGGATCGGTACAGCATTTTCCCTTTCAAAATATGGCCAGAGAGAATCAATATTAGTGACTGAGTATAATCAAACTATCAAAAAAATTCATATAATCAAATATATCAATATACAAAATGTAATCCAAATATAGCAATGTATTTTATTTTTGAGCATAGTTTTGAAATATGTCCAGTTCATATATGAATTTAATAATAATAAGCCCTTATCTTGGATTTTTTAAAAAGATTTTATTTATTTATTTGACAGAGAGAGAGAGATCACAAGTAGGCAGAGAGGCAGGCAGAGATAGAGGAGGAAGCAGGCTCCCTGCTGAGCAGAGACCCCGATGTGGGGCTCGATCCCAGGACCCTAAGATCATGACCTGAGCCGAAGGCAGAGGCTTTAACCCACTGAACCACCCAGGCGTCTCTTATCTTGGATTTATATCTGCCAGGTTCTGTTCTGAATTCTCTCCAAAAATCTAAATACCATCCGAATACCAGCTATTTACCTTTATAACATCCTGTGTGGTATATATACATAAAGAAACTGACATACAGAATAGTTAAATAACTGGACCAAGGTCAGACAAACTAAATGATAGAGCCAGGATTCAAATCTAGAAGGTATGGCTCCAAACTCAAAAATCTTACCACTAGGTTGTATTGCCCTTTAAATAATAAAAGCATGTTCTCAATATTAATGATAATAATTATAATCAATTCATTCAACAAATATTTTTTGAGCACCTATCTTATGTCAGGCCCTGATCTAGGTGCTTGAGATGAAGCTAGGATCAAAATACATTAAAGTCCCTGCCTGGGGAAGTTGTATTTTAGTGAAGAAGTCAGAAAACAGGCATTATCAACAAGTAAAATAGACAGCATGTTAGTCTTTTGCAGAAAAATCAAGTAAATCAGGGAAGTAAGAAAGTCTAGGTTTATAGGGAGTGAATATTTACTATTTTACATCTCCTTACTGCAGAGATGACATTTAACAAGAGAGCGTGTGAAACATGCAGATATTTAGAAGAGCATTCTACCAAAGGAAACAGCAAGTGCAAAAGTCCTGACACGAAAGAATGCTTAACCTCTATGAGTGGCATCAAGAAGACCAGTGTAGCAGAAGCTTCATAAAACGAAAGGATAGACAAACAGAAGTGAAATCAAAGTTAAATGGAAACCTAGGTCCCTAGAGCCTTAGAAGGACGTGGCTTTTACTTTGAGAATACTAGGATGCCATTTTTGGATTTTGAGCTGAAGGGTATTTTGGTTAAGAATGGACTAAGAGGAAAGATGTCAAGGTGGGGAGGCCTGCTAGGGGGCAATTATACAAATAAAAGCAAGATGATGTTGACTTGGACTTGGGCAGTGGTGGTGGAGATAGAGAGAAGTAAGCATCAGATTCTAGATAAATCTTGAAGGTACAACAGATAGAATTTCCTAAGAAACAGGAAATAGTAAAAAAGAGACAGAGCTTAAACTTGACTCCAGTGTTTTCAGCCCATGGAAATCACAGGATGAAGTTGCTATATCTTGAGATGGGAAAGACTTAGAGAAGCAGGTTTAGAGATCACCAGTCTGGGGGCATGTTAGTTGGCTATGGTGGCTGTAAGGCAACTAGGAAAAGATGTCTATTAAAGCAATTTTTAAATACAAGAATCTGTAGTTTGGAGAAGAGGCCTATATACATCAACATATGGATGGAATTCAGGTTTCTTAGACCCAAAGAGATCATGCACAGAGGGAAGTAGAATGATGTTCTAAGGATTAAACTCCTAGAAAACTCAATCTTTAGGACATTGGGCAGAGGAGAAAACAGCAAGAGAGACTAGAAGGAGCAGGTAGCCGGTGGAAGGGAAACCAGTGATCTGTAGGAAAATGCTTCACGCAGGATGGAATGACCAATTGTACCAATGCTGTTGACAAATGTTGACATTGTCAAGGACTGATGATGTCACCTTAGTTTTAGCAGCTAGAGGGCACTGATCTTAAAAAGAATAGTATCTGTGAAATTGAAGGCTGAAAGTCTGAGAGTGGTAGGTTCTAGCAAGACTGATAGGACAGGGAGTATCAGAGGAAATATGGACAACCCTTGAGAATTTTACTGTAAAAGAGAAGTAAGGTGGTGGCTGAAACAAATTATAGTATGTTTCTATGCTGATGAGAATTATTTCAGCAGTAAAAGAGAAAGCAGTGAGAGAATAGAGCAAGAGACAAGGGAGAATTGTTAGAGAAGCGTCATTGAGGAGTGGAGATAAATGAATGTACTGAACAGGAGGAGAAAATTGTTATCAGATAGGAGGAAAATTTCATTCATAGGAACAGGAGGGAAAGCAAAGGGTGAGGAGATGGGTAATCCGTGCAGACAGGTGAGTAGAAGCACACCCAGGTTTCTTTCAGATTGCTTCTATTTTCACAATGAAACAGGAAGTAATAAAAAAATCATCACTACCACCACTAATACTGATTGGGTATCAACTATGTAATAGGCACAAGGCTGAGTCCATTAGTTATGTTCTTCAAAACCTCATAATTTACATACTATCCCTACATTACTATGGAGAAGGCTGATATCCACAATAAAGCAATTCATATATTCAATTTCAAAGATACATCACATGTTAACATTTAGGGAAAACCAGTATTAAGCACACAACAATATATGCGAATGGATGATACTTTTTTAGAATCAAGTTCACTTTCTGTCAGTAAATTTAATTTTTTTCCTTTAAGTTAACAAGATAAAACAAAAAATAATTTAACACGAGGATATAAGAGTTGAAAGAATGGGGATAATTGTTCATTATAAAAAGCTTTCAATATGAAATTTATTATAAAATCAAATACACATAGAAGTAACATATCGTTTTCCATCTTTTATGTATTATACAAAGTGTTTAGTCTATTTCACTAACCTCTGTCAGAAAAAGAAAGATTTCTCTAAAACTAATCTCTTATTAATGGCATGGCCAGTCAATCTGCTCAAATCTCTTCTAGATTTATGGTTTCAACTGAAGAGTGGAAGGAAAACAAAATGCACCTGTTTATTCAGAAATGTTTCCTGAAAATAACTTTCATGTAATATAGCTATAATTTTTAAGGGTAAAAATCAGAATGTAATGAAGGCAAGGTAAAAAGAATGTAATGATGGCAACCATAAAAAATATAAATTTTAAAGTACGCTAAAGAGGAAGCAGAGAAAAATAGGCCTAAATCATTGACTTCTACCTTTTCTAAAATATTCAGGAAAAGCTACAAGAGAATCATTTTTACCTGATTCATATTAAAACAAAGAGCTTTCCAGACACTCTTATTTTCTGAACATAGCAAGCAGAATCCTGCATATAAGCCTAATTTACTTTTAAATCCTGTATCCTGCGTATAAGCCTAATTTACTTTTAAATCCTGTATTCACATCACAAAAGATAAAAAAAAAATTAAAAAAGGATAAGGATGAGAAAGAAAACAATTGCAGAGTAGAAAAGAAAGTCACTTGAGTCATCCTCAGACCTATGTCCTCTGGGAGCTGACGCATTATTTTAATCAATAGTAAGAGTGTTTGCTGAATAAATTAATAAATAAATGTCAGGCAGATCTTTGGTACAATATTTTGGGTTATTTTCCACCCACCTCTCTGTAAAATGACCTCTCTGTAGCTAACTGACTATACCCAAGAAAATTAATTAACAGTTTGGATTTTGACTCAGAATTACTACTGTTTTAAAAAACAGATATGCAACAGACCATGTGTCCTTGGGCAAGCTACTTGACTTCTCTGATCTTCAGTTTCCACATCCACCAAACAGGAAAAAATTTGTTTGGAATTTAATGAGTTATTAAGGATAACTCAAGATAATACAAATAAAGTAGAAAGGGGTATGGAACAACACAAAAAGAGAAACCTGCTGTCGTGATTATACTTTGGCTGGGCTCGCCTTTCCTAACCATCATGTCGCGATGCATTTCTCCCTCCTGCTGCGTAAGTTTTAATATGTTTAGAAACATCCATGTCCATTTCTACCTCCTCAACTGCTTAGTTCCTTAATATTTTATCTTACGGCTGTGAGTTTGAGAACAACTTTTAATTAAAAATCAGAGGAAGAAAATAATAGAGTGACAAATATTTCTGATTATAGCCATGAAAAATAACTATGTATATTTGCATATTTGTGTTTATTTTGTCTTGTCTGTGTTCACTGAACTGGAAGCTGTTTAGGGGCAGGGAATTCTGCCATCTTATTCCTTTTAGCCCTCCAAAGCTTCTAGAACAATTTCTCTAATGTTTAACCATTCACCTTAGAAGCAATTATTTTGAAAATAAGCTCAGAACTGGGACTACTATTTACCACGACTAAACATTTATCTCCCCTTATCCATTCTAAAACAGATGCTGAATTTCACAAAGCCAGCAATTTCAACTTGCCCCCATAAGCCATTATAGCTTCATGTAAGTGGATTCTTTCCTTAAATCCATCCTAAACCAAATAGGGAGAGGGGTGTTCACGAGTCCAATGTGGTAGTTTCAAGGCTGAGATAGTTTTGCTGGGCATGGAGATTCAGGCATTTTTTTTCCTACAGCAATTCAGCTGAAATTCAAACTATTAGATACAGCCATTAAACTTTCCGGTAAATATCACTCCAAAGTAATATTTTCATATATGTGTTAGAAGGAAATGATGGACTTTCACAATTTCTCTGCAATCAATTTTAAGGTACCTTGGAAAGAGTTATCTGTTGGAAATAGTACAAAGTTTAAAGTCCAGACAAATTGGAGTTGAAATATTTGGCACTTCATAATCCAACTATGGGTATTTATTTATCTAAACCTCAGTTTCTTCCCTTAAAATGGGACAATTATTATATATCTGGAGAGACTGATGTGATGATTTAAAAGTAGATATCACCTGACACATAGCAAACCTCATAAATGGTATTATCTTCTTTTTTTTTTTTTTTGAGATGTTATTATTTATTTGAGAGAGAGATAGTGAGAGAGAGCAGGAGCAGGGAACAGAGGGAAAAGCAGGCTCCCCGTAAGCAGGGGGCCCAACATAGGGCTCGATCCCAGGACCCTAGGATCATGACCTGAGCTGAAGGCAGACACTTAACCAACTGATCATCCAGGCGCCCCTATATGGTATTATCTTATATGTATAACTAATCAGTCTTATAGAAAGACCTGAGAGATTCTGGAGAGACAGCATGTCCTGAACTTAAATCTTAATGTTCCCCCCTTTCCAGCCTTATGTTCTATGGTTCAAGAAACAGCCACTAAAGATAAACTGCTCACTCTCCTGTGCCTTATGGGAGTCCAGAAACCAATGGCCTGAGTGCTTATGTGGACCCAGGTACACTCAGAGATAACTTCTGAGAATATCTGAGTCGTTTTAGGGAAGTCATGCTTCTGTGGGGTCTGAGAACCTATAGGGGAGCCATAATTAAAGCCATGTTGCTAACCATCTTTGAAGTTGAGTATTAAGGCTTGCATTGCCCCTTCCCCTCTGGAAGCATTCAAGAAGCTCCTTCATGGTGCCTCATCAGATTTCCAGTCTGTGTCTATCCACTGAAGACTCAAAGGAACAAAAATCTTTTGGACTTCTATCCTTCCCTGGTTGGCCACCACCTGTGGGCCCTCAAAACCTGACCTGATGGCCACCAACAGGCAATGGAACCCAGATACCTGGAGGAGGACATTCAAGCAGAAGATCCCAAAATGAAGGCTTTTATTTTTAATAGTTCACTAAGAGGAATCTGATGATAACTTGAAGCTAATAAAAGGCAGTAAGACCATATAAGAATCCGTTAGATCTTAAAAAGTAATTTGGAATTTAAAAAAAAAAAAACAGTATAGGAAATAAAAGAAGATGACAACGTTTAAGAAGTGGCAAAAATGAGTGAACAGGGATATCTCAAAACAGAAAAAATACAAGAATATTGCAAATCACGGGAGAAAAGAGTCTGAAGGAAAAATACAGGAGATTTGATATGCAAATAATAAGAGTTTCAGATGAAAGAAAAGGAGCAGATGGAGGAGAGAGAATAATCAAGCCAACAATAGACAAAATGTTTTCTGAACTGAAGAAACGTTTGAGCTGCAGATTGAAAAATTCACCACATCTCAGAAAGGACTAATGGAAAAAAAAACTTATTTTCATATGTATTCCTGTAAATTGCTCTGATTTTCTAAAATGAGGTAAACTCTTTCAAGTCTCCATACAAAGTAATTACCTTATGCAATAAAAAGAATCAGACTAGCCTTTGAACTTACCTGACATCCTAAAAGGGAGAAGAAGCTAATATTCACAGACCACTGAGAAAAAGACTATGATCAAGAACTCATACCCAGACGTGACCTCTATCACCTGGGGGAAAAAAATACATCTCTGGATATGCAGAGATTCTGAGAATAAGTCACCTATGTATTCTCATCTGAGGAAAATATGTGAGAAGTTACCAAAAATCAAGTAAGCAAGACAGGAGACTGTGGGGTAGGAAAAGAGGAGAAGAAAGAATGGTGAACCATAAGCTTTGTAAAACACATTGGTAGATCTACATGAATGATCTCCATGAAGAGGTTGACAATTGATATGCTATGTTACAAATATACATTCTTTTTCTGAAATCTTTTAGTGTAATATTTTTACTTCTAAAGTATGTTACATATATAAAAGTTATAAAGCACAATAAGAAAATGAATATTCATGAACAACCATCCTATCATCCCCACTCACACCTTGACTCTAGGCTACAATACTTTTGCTTTACTTACGAGCAATAACCACTATCATGTTCTTGCTTTTTCTGAATTAATATTTTTTAAAACATATAGATCTCTATATGATATACTCTTTGCTTTTATTTTTTTAAGATTTATAAAAGCTAATATTAGACTATATATAATTTTCTGGACCTTATTTTTTTGTATGCAATAATATGCTCCTTAAATTCATGAATGTTTTTCTATAGATGATCTGCTTTCACACAGGAAAACAACCTGTTGCATTGCATGAACCCACTGAAAGTTTGTCCATTTTCCCGTTGGAGAATCCTGATGCTAAACAGTTCCAAACAGCATTGCTATGAAAAATTTTATTCATATTTCCTGGTGCAATAGTTTCTCTAGGGAATGTGCTTAGGCAAGTATATCAGTTTATTGTATATTAATAAATATCCATTCTACAAGGTAATGTCAATTTTCATTATCACCAGTAGAGTATAAGTTTTCTTTGAAAGTTACCAAAATTTGGCATTGTCACTAATAAGGAGGGGTTTTTTTAAGTTCTTTTTTAATTTCCAGTTAGTTAACATAGAGTATATAATATAAGTTTCAGGAGACAGTATAGTAACTCAACACTTTCATACAACACCCAGTGCCCAACACAGCAAGTGCACTCCTTAAACTCTTAAAAATAAGATTTTATTTTTAAGATCTAAAGTGATACATTAAAGGAGAAAGTTTAATAAGTCTGGAATTAAGAATATTAAGCTATCTCTTCAATCTCTAGAGACTAGAAGAGAGTTAGGGAAAGGTGAGAAATATATGCACTCTAAGTAGTTATCTTCTCTTGAGGACAGAGAAACATAATACTTGTTTCTTTTTTAAAATAATAATCACAAAATATGAATTTGAAAACAATGCAAATAGAAAAGTAAGCACAAGCAGGACAGAAAGATGAACTAAAAGCTCTAAACTGATCAGTTTAAAGGGAAGAAATTTCTTATTAATTTTTTTTTAAAGATTTTATTTATTTGACAGAGAGGAAAGAGATCACAAGTAGGCAGAGAGGCAGGCAGAGAGAGAGGAGGAAGCAGGCTCCCTGCTGAGCAGAGAGCCCGCTGTGGGACTCGATCCCAGGACCCTGAGATCATGACCTGAGCTGAAGGCAGAGGCTTTAACCCACTGAGCCACCCAGGCACCCCTCTTATTAATTTTTAAGAGAAGAAATAAGAATGAAAAGTAACTAGAAAAATCCAGAAAGTAGAAATAAAAATCATGCAATAAAGCTATCATCAGTTATACTATGTGTACACAATGTGACTATGACTGACTTGGCTAATTTCCCCTATTTACAGAAGAGAGGCCCCTAAAAAAAAAAGAGGCAAAAGCAAAACAAAACAAAAAACCCCACCAAACCAAAAGCCCACTCTTTCCTTTTTCTTTAATAGCACACATAAAGCAAAGAGTTCAAAAGAGAATGATGGTCAGCTACTAGACAAACATAAACAGAAGCAAAATTAGTAGAGTAGAATTTAAAATCCAAGCATTAAACAGGTTATGAGGCACAACATGTATTCATAAAAGACATAATTTACAAAGATTTTCTATAAGCTTTGCAATTTAATATAAAAAGTTAAATTAAAAAAAAATCCCAGGTAACTTTGATAAATACACAACCATAGTGTGATATGCTAATTTACATCTTTCTGATACAGAGCAAAAAGATTTTTTAAGGAATGAAGGATCTGAAAAATACAACTAAAAAGCTTAGTTATGTCAATCTATATTTTCTATCTACCTTTATTTTTATCTAATAATGTTTTATACTATTAGTACTGAATTCTACTCATGTCTTATGATCAAGTAATATTTATAAAAATGTACCATGTTCTTGGCAATCAAAAATTTACAATATATTTCTACAATTTAAAATTAAGAAATCTTACATGCTACCAATAAATAAATTTGGAAACAATGAAAAGATAACTGACAAGCTTACTAAAATGGTATTTTCTAATTGTTTTCCTTAACCCTGGCCCAAAAAAAGTAGTCAAAACTAAATTTACAAAATGTATTTTGTTATTTCTTTTTTTACAAAATGTATTTTAAAAATAAAAAGATTTATCTTAAAAATAGCTAAAGATCTACTCCAGAGGAATCTTAGAGATCTGAGCACCATCATTATCAATAAATAAGAACTAAAAACAGTAACTTAAGTACTTATCTTAAGAAATAGGAAGACAAAAAACAAATAAATGAATAGACTAGGAAGGATACAATAAAGATTAAATACAATAAAATATAAATACAATAAAATACAAGATAAAAAAAGAACTTCTACTTTACAAAATACCTTTTGATCTTCTTTTTTTAGCTGCCTTTATCATCAGTGTCCATTAATTATATTTTATAATTAACTCTGATAACATATTCATAATAACAAAGGGTTTGGAGTTTTTAGAAAAAAAATGGTCATAATTAATTCATTGTGTTTACTTTAGCTTATTCAAATAGGTCACAAACTCAAATGCCTGAAGAGATCAGGTAAGTGACATAATTCAGTGCAGTGAGAAGGAGGGGGTATGTTAGGGAGGGCTGTGCGCTCCTATGAACTGGAACACACAGGCTGATCTTAAAGGGGCCACCGCCAGCTTCAGGCAAACACTGCCACGTGGGAGTACAGGCTCAGTGCAGTCACATCTTCCAGTTTTTCAAAAGTTGCCTATTAAGTCACTTTTGTTTAATTTCATTTTACTTTGATGTGAAATTACTTGGCAATTAGATTAACAGTTTTAAAATACAGTGAACTATCCTAAACTACCACAAAAGATTACTGAAGATTAAGGAATTAAATTAATCATTTAATTAATTATAATTAATTATTTAATTATGAAATATTTTTCATAATTTAAAAATTATTCTCCAATGATCAAATATTAAGAAAGGAAAACTATTTCAATTGAAGAAAAGTTCTCTGGTTTAAGCATAAAGATTATTCCTCCTTGATAGCAAAGATTTCTGAAAGTACCTTTAATTTAACAGAACTACTAAGAATCAGATTTTTTAAATATTAAATTTTGGGGGGCACTTGGGTGGCTCAGTGGGTTAAAGCCTCTGCCTTTGGCCCAGGTCTTGATCTCAAGGTCCTTGGATCGAGCCCCGCATCAGGCTCTCTGCTCAGCAGGGAGCTTGCTTCCCCCTCTCTCTCTGCCTGCCTCTCTGCCTACTCGTGATCTCTCTCTCTGTACTGATATCCATATTTTCATATTTCATATTTCCTACTCACTAAAAATTACAATGTAATTACTAAGAAAATAAATTTAAAAAGTTTAAAAATTTAAAAGATACAATTAATGTATTGGTGCGCCTGGGTTTGGATAAGTGGGCTAAGCCTCTGTCTTTGGCTCAGGTCATGATCTCGGTGTCCTGGGATCCAGCCCCGCAAGGGGCTCTCTGCTCAGCAGGAAACCTGCTTCCTCCTCTCTCTCTGCCTGTCTCTCTGCCTACTTGTGATCTCTCCCTCTCTTTCAAATAAATAAATAAATAAAAATCTTTTCTAAAATAAATAAATAAATAATAAAATTAATGTATTGACATTAATTATAATTTTTGTATCAAGAGATTTGGACCAGTAAGGTGAATGTACTATGTCATCATAATAAAAGAGCATTATTTTTTGAATGTTTAATTCCCAACCTTGATTCAAATATATTGGTCATTTGAATATGCAGCCTCTAACCATCCAAACATTGAAACCATTATTTCCTCTGAAATTTTCCAAAGGAAAAAAACAAAAAAGATGAGAATTTAGTTCCGTATAATCTCCCAAAATACTCTCAAATATAGGGTTTATATTTATAAAGGAATCACACCATCCTATGTCAGAAACCCTGGCTTATTAACTTTCCCACACTGCCCCCCCCAAACTATGCAAGCTCATACCCACCTTCTCTTCCAATGGAGTTTAGCGTAACTAAGAGTACATGGGCTGCTTCACTATTTATAAGAAACTGTCACCTAAATCTCAGAAACCCATTTTTGTAAATTCACAATATATTTGTATTTTAATCATGAAGTTAGTCTTGTCCATGTCCACGTCCAGCACGTGGCATGTAGTTCTTCTACCTTGGATCATAAGACACGGGGCATCTGGTCAGTCAACATCTTCTCTAGGAAAAAGAGCTTGTCTTTCTTTAATCAACAGAATTCAACTTAATTATGGCTTATTTATTTATATATCTATTTGTTCCTTACCCAATGTAACCCCTACACACACACACACACACACACTCACATTGTTCATGAAAGTTTTATTCCACAGACTAGGGCTTAAGAAAAAACAAAAGAGAAATCAGAAATTTAATTAATCTAATTTACATTTGAACTCATTCATCTAAGTATTTAATTTGAAGCAGAATGAAAGACTCAAAATCTAATGGAATAATATATAAAATACTCAACCAAAATGAGAGTTCTTTTGACATTTTGGCCTAGAGTTTGACCTATCCTCGTTATGGATAGATAAATTTTAATAAAAGATAGCACTAAACAAAAAAACTCAAAATCAAAAAATAGAACTGTGGATGGTGCCAAATTGGCCCCTTCCTTTTTCTTGTCAGCAAATATCATAGATTCCTATTCCTGAATACTGTGTCTTACAAGGATCATTCATTTATTTGATGAATAAATAGGGAATATTTAATAAATGCCAGGCACTGCTCTGGCAGCAGGAATATAAGTATCAAGCAAAATAGACTAAAACTTGCCCTCTTGGGTCTGTTTTCTATGTGTAGTGCTGCTATAGATGCTTGCAAGCAAAATAAATCAGGACAAGGAGATGTTAGAAGATAATATTTCAGGTGGGGATTACATCCCAAAGAGGTAACATTTGATCAAAGCCTAAGTGATGTGAGGAACTGAGCATTCCTTCAGACTTGTGCAAAGGATCTGGAGTCTTCTCTATTCCAAGACTTACTCACATCATACTATTTCCTTAATCTATACTTTTACTTGTATCATTCTCTCCCTAAAATGCCCTCCAATTTTATTCTATCTTTTGGAATCCAATCAATTCTTTGCATACCTCCATGACCCCTTCTCTGAAAACCCCAGTCAACACTTCACTGGTGCCTTTCATGACCACGTACTGTGA
The DNA here is from genome assembly GCA_028646535.1 of Procyon lotor. Classification (NCBI taxonomy): domain Eukaryota; kingdom Metazoa; phylum Chordata; class Mammalia; order Carnivora; family Procyonidae; genus Procyon; species Procyon lotor. The sequence continues at coordinate 72,770,718 of CM053611.1, forward strand.
TCTATGCCAAATATCATCGCTCTTATAGTCTAAAAGAGAAGAGGACTGATATCTATAGAATTTCTAATATGAGCCAGGATCTCTGCCAGTGGCCTTTTATATATTAGCTCATTTAATATTTACGAGAGTTCTATGAGGTTAGGTATTGCTATTCAATTTCATAGGTGAGAGAATTGAGCTTCTGAGAGATTCTGACCACACAGCTAGTAAGTGGCAAAGGCAAAATTCATATCAAGTGTCATATAACTTCATGTATTTCTTTTTAAATAAATTTATTTATCTATGCTTCTATATCAAAAACACAATGTGTCTCATGTCTTGTTTCCAAGTTTAGGAGATAGATCATTTTCAGTGCTTTTGCCTGGAATTCTGTTCACCTTCTCCTCTGCATATCAGATTCTCCAGGGCCCAGTATGTTGTAATGCTTTTCTAAATTAGTGAAAGCTACACTGATGTCTCTTCTCTGAGCTTCTGGTCCACTTGGGATCAGAATTACAAAGATCGGCACCTACTGATTTCTTTATTTCTGTGATTCTTAATTTTTTTCTAAACATAACTATTTATGTATTTAATGGGAGCTCTAGATACCCTCCTCAGAAAAATAATGAACATAATGACAACATTGTGCAGACCTGAAACTCTTCCCTAGACTCGATTCTTTGAATACATTTATTTAAACTCCTCAAGAAAATTACACACTCCTTGAGAACAGAAACTATAACTTATTTTCTCTTGAGTTCCCTGCAGTGCTTAGCACGGTGCTGAACAAATATTAAGTGATCTGCCTGTCAAAGAACCTATGCTTTAGATTATTCAAAGTGATAGGCTTTAGCATAAACCCATCTAATTCCATTTTGCAGAATAAAAAATGTTGAATGCATTTTGCAGAGCTCGAAGGTCAGGGATTATAACTTTAGAAAGGGAGCATAATGTGGTTCAATCCCACTGTTTTGGGGTTATTGTTATTGAACAATATTGAATTGTGAATAATCTGGATTTATGTGTTTAAGCGGAGTGTCCGAAGGGAAGTGGAGGAACAGCTAGGCTCAACTAGGACTATATGCCTCCTATCTCAAAGAGAACATCAAAAGAATATTTTCTCCAAGTGATATTGTTGGAATTGCTCATTACAAAATAATAATCATCATCATCATAATCGTAAAGTAAAAGTAAATATTATTAGATTTTTAAAAGACTATGAAAGTACCTACTAAAAATCACTGTTATGAATTCTTCCAATTCACATAATATCATTTTTCAAAATTCAGATTCAAATAAAATGAATATTCTAAAGGAATTGAAAATACACATTCCAATAGAGGAAAATCCTGTAAAAGCAAACCAACATTTTAAAATAGCCAAATAGAAACAGTGGAAATGAAAGACAAAACATGGTATTTTATCCTGAAATTCAGATCCCTAGGTAACAAAAGGATTCTTAGGAATGGAACAAAAGTAATAGAGGAATGGTTGGGCTTCAAGATGCCCTGTCCCTAACACTGTCTGTTCTGGCGATCTCAGCCCCGACCCTGGAACCCTCTCTCAGTGGACCCCACATGCTGAGTCCCCATACACATACCTGCAACTCATGGTTGATACAACTCACCCCTGCAGCCCACCCACCTCCAAAAAAACAACCTTGCCTGAATTTTCTGACTTCAAAGGATGGCATCTCACTTGTTCTAGCTATAATTTCCAGCCCAGCATAAGAAAGCTTTCCTCTACAATTGTCTCCCTGAGATTCCATTCACATAGCAACACATTTTTTTCTACTGTTTTGGACACAGTTACTCCCTGACTCTCATTATCACTGGTAATTGGGATTTTTTTTTTTTTTGTATTGCAGTTGAAAAGAAAAAAAAAAAAGGGAAAAGAAAGAAAGAAAGAGAAGACAAAAAGAAAAAAATAACTTCCAGATTTAATTACACATTTGTCATCACACTTTAAGAACTTTCTGGGTTTAAACGCTTAATGTTTTTTGTTCTTTCTGATGCGCTAAGAAGGTTTTGTTTTGAATTCATTTTGCCTTCTCCTTTCAAAATATACAAAGGAGAAAAAACGAGGAAGATACAAGCTGCACTGTCAACAGGCTGGCCCTACATTGCTTTTATTATCTTGACTACAGCCACCAGTAAGACAGCAGACAATTTACATAAACTACTTACAACAACCATCCCCCAAAAAGACTGTAATGCTGACTTACTTTTGTGGGAATTGTTAGGACCACGGGTAGCCTTGGAAAGCCCAAATGACTTTTCCAAACAAATGTTACTTTTCTGCATCTCCAACCACTTCACTACAATTTTCATCACTGCTCCTTAACGATGTTAATGCTGAAGAACATTCAGAGCAAAAGGAAAGGAAGGAATCACCAATATATGAGAATAAAGTAAAAATGAGAACTTTTAGGTTTGGAAGGATGGGACAGAGAGGACAGTGATTCAAGTTTAAATTCATATAATAGCATATATAGTAAAATAGATGTAATATATTCCACATCATAATGAACTAAATGTATGGAAATTATAGTGCCTTTATCATTTTTTTTATGAAGGTCATCTGAATGAACTTTAGGGCCATGAAGTTTAAGCAGTACATTCTACAAATCAAACGGCACCCCTGGACCAGTGCACCTTGGTGATCCCACGTCGTAATCCACAGGAGTCAAAGTTATTTCTTGATGTACTTGCCTACCTCACTACACTATATTCTCCTCAACACAGGACCTCTTGTTCATCTTTGTACCTCAGTCCTAACACAAGGCCTTAAAAGATCATGCGAATATTTGTAGAGAGCTTCACAAAATCCCAGGAATTCGATGCAGCAGATGTTATCATCCCTTTCAGACACAAACCAAGAACTCTCAGTCACATGACCATTGGTCATTTACTGAAAACCATTACTGAATAAGGTGGGGTAGAAGGGTCTAGAGTGCCTTGGGGAGCAGGCTTATGCAACATACTTCGGGAAGGCCTCTCTGAAGAGGTGACCTTTGAATTTCAACCTCAATGCTGAGAAAGTTGCCTTGTAAGAATCAGGAGAAAAAGCATCCCAAGCAGAAGAAAATCAGAGATGAAGTCTCAAAACAAGTTGGTGAGGAGCAGAAGGAAGCCCAGGGTGGCTAAAATGCTATGAGTAAGCAGGAGATTTTAAGTCAGAAGGCAAGGCTGGGCATTACAAGTGACAAGGATAGATTTTATTCTGACTACACTGGAAATTGGCCGTAAGCAGGGAAGCGGTGGGATTTGGTTTAAACTTAAGAAAACCCACTCCAGCCAAAATGTAGAAAATAAGGTAAGAAAGGGCAGAAGTTACATTCAGAGCCCAGTGCAATAACCCAGGAAAGAGACTAGTATTATTATGCATTACATCCCTTTCAACCCCTGTCAGACACAGGACATCTAAGGAAGAAGTGACTATGATCTCCCTGAATTTTATGCTTTCCTGATTTCCAGGCACAGGAAAGAGCACAGGAAAGGGGAATTTGCTTCCAAGCCAAATGTAGTACCTGCACTTCACTTTTGACTCACTTTACTTTAAGTTATCAGACCTGGTGAGAGTCCGCCTAACTCACAGTGAGACACTGAAATTACAAAGAATAAAACAACATTGAAATGTTATGCAGAATATGTCTTTTTGGCATCCCCTCCCACTGCCTCTTTTTGGGCATTTCCTTCTCCCCCAATGGCCCTGCTGAACAGATTATGATTCAATGCACAATGTGATAACTGCAATTCTGGGATCTGAGGCTGCCCACAGTTGTTTCCAGGAATACAACAAAACCCCATGGACAGACTGCCAAAGAGCCATTTCGCATGAAACTTCAAAATTTAAGTTTTCTTTAAAAAGCGGCTTTTACCAAACCTAACCACAGCAAGAAGGTGTATATTTTCTATCTCTAGTGGAGATAATGACAAGACTCTGGTTAAAAAGAACAGATTATATGGGGCACCTGGGTGGCTCATTGGGTTAAGCCTCTGCCTTCAGCTCAGGTCATGATCTCAGGGTCCTGGGATCGAGCATTGGGCTCTCTGCTCAGCGGGGAGCCTGCTTCCATCTCTCTCTCTGCCTGCCTCTCTGCCTACTTGTGATCTCTCTCTGTCAAATAAATAAATAAAATCTTAAAAAAAATTAACAGATTATATACTACCTTATGATTCGCAAAGCACTTTCCCATACAATGCCTCATATGATCCTCAAACTAACCCTATGATGTAGGATCATAATAATTGTCTCCAACCTAGAGATGAACAAACAAGTTCAGGCAAGTTAGTGACTTAATCAAGAAAAGGCAGTCAGTCACTGGCCAGCTGGGCCAGAACTTGAAACCAGTTCTTCTGACATTCGGTTATGTTGGTTCCATCACTCTACGCTGCTTGTGTTGAATGATGGCTCTCTTGCCTGAGAAAGCCGTGTTTGCTAGGGTTAGGAGCACCTGCTTTGAGGTCAGATATAGCTCTATCAATGGATCTGTGCACCAACTCTGCTACTTCGTTGGCATCTCTCTGTATCTGAAAGTTTCCAGTTTCCTTATATGTAAGATAAGGATAATGAATGTCACCTCAAAGATTTTCAAGGATTAATACAACGTATGAAAGAGTTCATCATTATGTTTTTAGCAACAGCACTAGTTCTATAAATGACAGTTTGCCAAATGAATGGCGGTCACAACTCTAATTGTCTTTAAGCTTCCACTGTAAAACCAAATCAGGAATAAAGTGACTCAGACAGTTATTACATTCTGCATAAAGCCTTCAAGGAGGATTCTTAGCCCATCCTCTCTCCCTCACTTATAATTAACAGAAGGCTGGGGACTTAAATGTAATAAATACAGAGGGAATAAAACAGAAAGTTAAGTCTCTTCTGAGCTTCAGTTTAATATGTGTAGTTATATGCATGTGACGAGTGTTCAAAACAACTCACTTCTCATTAACCCCAAATACTTCATCATTTCAATAATGGCAGAGACTCCACAATATGGCAGCGGGATCTCAGCGATATTCAGGACCGATTCATGTTGGAGCACAGACCACAGATTCCTGTGCATCCTGGCAAAAAGGCTTGTCATACTCAGCATCCTGCCCTTGCCCTCCACCAGGATCCGTGGCCTCCCCCGTCTCGCCTCCTTCAACCCCATATTCCATACCGAGTAGGACACACAGCTGGGATTGCATGTGGCAGCACCTCTTTATGATGCTATTCCTTCAGCCCAGCCAGTTCTTTCCACAGCTGGAACAAATCTGTATGCTATCTCCTAAGTCCTAGGGAATGGTACCCTTTTGAGATTCTAAAGCTGCTTGGACTGAGGCCACAAATGTGGCCGATGCCATCAAAGGATTGTTCTTACTCCAACACAAAAGTGCTAAATTTGATGAAAGATTCTGGCAACAAGGAAAGTCTCTTACAAAACATTGCTTGGCACGTGGCTATTGCTTACCCTGCCAGGAAAAGCAGTTGCTGGTCCTCAGAAAGCATGTCTTTGAGGGGAGAGGTGGGGATGACTTGAAAGGGGCTCCACTGTTGGTCAAAGGCTTTGAAATTACACCCCCATTTCTTAGCAGCATACATCTTTTCATTTCTTTTTAATCATTGCAACATTTACTTTTTTTTTTAAAGATTTTATTTATTTATAAGACAGAGAGAGAAAGATCGCAAGTAGGCAGAGAGGCAGGCAGAGAGAGAGGGGGAAGCAGGCTCCCTGCTGAGCAGAGAGCCCGATGCGGGGCTCGATCCCAGACCCTGAGATCATGACCTGAACTGAAGGCAGAGGCTTAAACCACTGAGCCACCCAAGCGCCCCCATTGCAACATTTTCTAAACACTAGTGCTAAGTATGAATCAAAAAAAATTGTTAATTTTTTAACAGTAGGTGATGCTAGATTTTATCCTTTTCTACTCATCTCTGCGGCTAATATGAGCAATTTGCCTTCAGCCTCCATATAGAGTCTGTCTTCTATCTACTGTAGATCTCTGTGTATACTTGTCTCTAGGCCACATGACCCACCATGCCAAGATTGGGCTTGATACCTTCTGTTTCTCCATTCCTAGCTCTTATAATGTTTCCAGTTCTTAATTCATCTGCCCCTAGTTCCTAACACTACAGACCTCTATGACCCAATATTATTGACTTCTCCATTTGGCTTTTATATATATATATATGTAAATTATATATTTATTTATATATAATATAACATATATATAATATTATATATTATATTTAATATATAATATATATTAAACATATATATATATATGAAATTATATATATATATAATTTCAATGGATTTTCTATTCATTGCACTTGCTATGTTTCCAAAATTCTCCCTTTAGGGAGTCTTAGAGAATCCAAGAATTGTCTTGCCAACAAGTCTCCTTTTTCACTCTGCAATTAGTTCCCAAACACACGGCCAGGCATCGGGAGAGATACTAAGGACATGGCAGTGAAAAAATAGACATGATCCATACCCTCGGGAAGGAGCAGATGCTAAACAAGTAATCATACATATAACTAGAAAGTGAAAGCTGTGATATGTGCTGGAAAAAAAAATACAGGGGTGGAAGGGTATCAAGGAAGGCCCCTGAGGAAGTGATTGCCTTTGTTACAGGACCATAATCACTCTTACAAATTGTGCCTTTTGATTAGTTATTAAAAGCAGAATGTTGTATTAGTTTAGTTAACATTCAGCATGGGATTCGGATACTCTCTGCAGCTATGACCAGAAAGCTTGGCCCTGTTTCTTTTGGAATTTCCTGTGGAGTAGACGCATTCACTTCCCATAGCCATATTTGATGGATTAAAATAAGTGCTGCTCACTTGTCAGCTTGGTTGCAATGTCAGAGGAAAATTCTCCTTTCTATTTCTGGTATTCCCTGTGGTCTTTGGCTACATCCACTGCATAGTGGGAAGAGGTGAGGTCTTGTGTTGAAGTGATCTTCCCTAAGGCCTCTCTAGGTTCACGATAGAGAAAAAGTCCAAACACAGAGCTCCAGGTTCTTAAACCTGGAGTTCTTAAGAACTCCTAGTTCTTAAACACTGGTTCAGTGTCTCCAGTGAGTGACCTGAGTTCTCACGTGCAGACTGTTGCTGACACTGCCCAAGGCTTATATTCTGTAGTGACCCATCCAAAGTAGGTAAGAAGACGATGCATGAAAGAGAATGACCATTTGGGGAAATCAAAAGCCACATTCCATCACCACCAAGGCAAGAACATTAGTCCTCTCACCAGAATTTCTGTCCTCCTAGACTTGGGGACAGAGTTCAATAAAGTTCATTTGTTAGTGTGAAAGAGAAGAGAAACAAGAGTCATTTTACACAATCATGACCAGGAGGACCGTACAAAATTTACCGTCCAAATCATACAACAATCCTATAGGGTGGGCACGGGATCTGGTCTTACAGATGCAGACACTGAGTCCCAGAACCATTTATATGGTGGAAAGAGACAGAGCCCATTTTAAAATCCATATAGGTGGGAATCCAAAACCCCTAAACTTCCCACTATACCTACTAATGTTGAAAAAAATAGAATATGAATTAAGAGTTAAGTTTGTTCTAATATATGTATCATTTTCCATTAAATTTCCTTGAGGAATGTCCTTTTTTGTATAATGATTTATCAACAGAAATTTTACCTTTTTAAAATCTGAAGAGCAGAGAATACTAGCTCAAAGCTGAGGACTCTGAAGTCCAACATTCTTGGGTTTTTGTTTGTTTGTTTGTTTTTTATTAGAGAGGGGCGAGGTGCAGAAGAAGAGGGAATCTTAAGTACGCTCTGCTCTGGGAAGCAGGCTCCATGCCCAGTGCGGAGCCCACTACTGGGCTTGATCTCACAAACATGAGGTCACGACCTGAGCTTAAATGAGGAGTCAGACGCTTAACCGACATCCACCCAGGTATCTGTTGGGTTTTTATTCTATTGCTGCTGTTCACTGGCTTTATTATCTGTAAAGTCTGGTTAATAACAGTCCACCCCCATTAAGAATTTTTCCAGTATTGTACTGAATAATGCAGGTTTATTGCTTAACTCAATGTCTGACACATATTCAATAAATGGTAGCTATCTTTTTATAATCTATATTCATATGAATGGAATTGTTTCTTGAAGCCGTGTTAGGTGACTGAAAAAGCTAAGCTGAATGAGTACACATGATGACACATTTTCAATCAAAGCTCAGATTCATAGCACATATCCTAAGGGTCTTTAAACTTTATACTCCATTGCTTAAATACCAACCTTCTAGAAAACCTAGCTCACACATCCTTGAAGCAAAACATAAAAATGACCCTGTAATAAAAATACCAAAATACTGGGGCACCTGGGTGGCTCAGTCGTTAAGCATCTGCCTTCAGCTCAGGTCATGATCCCAGGGTCCTGCTCAGCAGGAAACCTGATTCTCCCACTACCATTCCTTCTGCTTGTGTTCCCTCTCTAACTGTGTTTCTCTCTGTCAAATAAATAAAATCTTTAAAAAAAAAAATACCAAGATACCACAGAATTCATGATCCAAAGAGCAAGGTTCAAGTCTTAACTCCCACCCATGGTTAGACATCCACTGAATTCTAAGGAACTGATGAGTGATCTTATGTTTAACATAAAGAAAATAGGATTCACCTCCTCTATGTGGCTTCAGTATCAAAGTAGTTCATGTCAAAGCATATGAAAATCTAATAAGTATGTGTTTTTAGTAAATAAAACAGAAAAATTCAAGAACTGTCTTAGTTGATCGTTAGGGCAAGTAAGGACTAATACAATTAAAAGACACCAAAGCAAAGCAAGTACATTTTTGTGTTTATCTGTAGATAATTCATTATCATCTAACATTTGTTTAGATGATATACTGAAACATCAGATACTAGTTAAAACCAGAAAGCTGGGAAAATACCAGGTAGTGTTGGAGGTCATGGCTTTCCTAAAAAAAATTTATTTTTTGAAACCCGGATTTATTTTAATCAGAGGATTTTTTTTTGTTTTTTTTTTAAAAGATTTTATTTGTTTATTTGACAGAGAGAGATCACAAGTAGGCAGAGAGGCAGGCGGGGGGGCGGGGGGGGGGGAAGCAGGCTCCCCGCTGAGCAGAGAGACCAACGTGGGGATCGATCCCAGAACCCTGGGATCATGACCTGAGCCGAAGGCAGAGGCTTTAACCCACTGAGCCACCCAGGTGCCCCCAGAGGATGTTTTAATTTAGGTCTTAGGCCAGTCTGCCTTGATAATTTATAAAGCTATCTTATCAAGTATTATATTTTTTAAAATTGAATGTTTAGCAAATTTTAGATGAGACAAAATCCCTATCTAAGAGGATCACATACTTATATTGAATTAAATATATTCCTTCAAAGAGTAAATACAAATTTCGTAGAGAAATAATTGAAGATTGGCACATAGACCTTACTCATTTTTAAAGGGTAAATGTTTCTCTAACATCATTATATGAATTTAAGGTGCCACTTCAGGACAAAAGTAAAAGCGTTTCAGAAGATTTCAGCTTCAAATCTGGGTATAGAAGAGACATGCATGACAAAACATTCAGTTTTTCAAGGCAATTTTTACTGCATAGATTAAGGCTAAACACTGAGATTATTTTAATTAACTTGGAATCAATGATATGTAAATCTTAGTAGGCTATCGCTTGAAACCAATTCTATTCTTAATAGTATAAAAATAGATACAATGAAATACTTATCTTCTAATTAAATGTTTTAAAAACACACTTAAAGAGAAAAGTTAAAAACAACACCTTAGTATCTACCCACCATCTTAAGTAACTGCCTTTCCCAAACGCCTCCTTTAGGGCTGTAGAGGCAGTGAGTTTGTGATCCTTAGTTCTGCCTGAGGTTCTCTCCCCAGATTCTTTATCTTGCATATGGAGTTATAGCAGCATTCACCCTTCCTTTCATATGAGAAGATCCCAATTATATCTGAGGACAAGCTGTAAGGTCTTGAGTCTGGAGCGACAGAGTCCACGGATGAAGGTACCAGGCTGCCTGACCTGCATGTCAGTCCAACACAGTCGGACGAAAGCTCTGGCTCCAGGGTGTGCACCACTCCAACTCCTTTCTCCCCTCAGTTCTTTCCTACCATGGAGGAACCCTGAGGGGCTTGATTCTCTTAGGAATCCTGGCATCAGTGAACATCTCTCAGAATCACATAGAAATCAGGAGAAAGTTCCAAATCAGCCAGCACTAGATTGGTTACAAAGGAAGCTGACCTGAGGGGTTTACAAAGGTTAAATTTCAGGAACAGAAATCGAATACCACTTTTGCAACACAATGGAGCCATTCTTCTAAAAACACTACCTTTTCTAAAGCCTTATACTGTCCCCCTTCATCTAGTCTAGAAAATAAAATTTCACCTAAGATTGCCAAAGGAAGATAATACAAAATTTTGTAGAAGAGCCCAGACCTTTCTAATCTTGCTACATGCAATTTGTTTTCCGTCTACCGAGTTTGGTTCCATATGATCTTAAATCATGCTCATCCCAAATCAATTTTCACAGGTATATAAGACCAGAGGAAAACACAATCTCTCCTCTACTGATCAATTTTTATGCTTCAAAAAAAACAAAACAAAACAAAACCCACAGATATGATTTTTCCCACTTCACAAAACTTTTCAAGGGGATTTATACACCCCAAAATGCCTTCACGCCAAATTTTTTTAAGTTAAAAGGCTATGGGTTTACTTGATCATAATCTTCAGCTTTATGAAGATTTATTATATAACAAAACCAGCTGTTTTATACCCTCACTATTATAAAAAGAATTTAGGTTGCAATGAGAAGGATTTTATGAGATGCAAATATAAATTATTGGTGGGGGGGTTTAAAATGCTTTAACAGGTTATTAAAGATTAATTACCTGAGATGGTTTAAATATTTAATCATACACAGAGACAAAAATGAGCTTTGAGGATCACTTGCAGACCTATGATTCTGTAGAAATAGGTCATGACATGGATGTCTTTGAAGATAAAGATGTTTTCTATGTATTGAAGAAGGATTAAAAATGTCGAATTTGCATTTATTGTGATTAAATATCTACTTCCTAGCAGGCTCATAAAATTCTAAAAATATAAAATATTTTGCTTTCTCATTAGTGATTACAATCTTCTGCAAAAATGTTTATAATCTTCTCACTGAAATTTACCATCCTTGATATCTTTATTACTATTCTTATTGAGTAGACCTTAATCAAAATGCATCAAAGGATGCAGGCAAAAATGATGACCAAGATGGCAAAGAACATCAAACAGGTTCATGTGATTGGTGCACATTCCCCATGGTGGAGAATAATTCTGCCAATTGGCACACTCATGAGGCTACATTCTTCTGCAGCAATTTGTACATAGTGTGGGTGATAAATGGAATAAATGGATTAACAAAGCATACAAAAGTACACTTCTAAATTGAATATTTTGGGAAATAATCTCTACATGTTTGACTTGAGCCAAAATCAGACTAATCTATCTTAGCCAATGGACCAAGAATTCAGGGCTACATATAATAGTGTTATTCATTTTAATAGAAACTTTTCAATATACTTACAATAAAATGTAAACAACTATGTTTCTCAACACAAAAGCCAGACCAAGTAAAGAAACAATGAGCAGATGGGTTTCTTAACTGCACTCTTTGCATATCCTTATGGACTGGTAGAATCTCTCATTTCTGGGTCTTTCTATTTCAGAAAGTAATCATTCTGAACATGAGTCATAGCTCTATGACTTCTACTTTAATATCACCTCTTGTAAGGCATTTAACCAAGACTATTAGAATGTTTAGGGTCAGTCAAGGGAAGTAATGTGAAGTAGGCTTATGTCATTGCCATTTTATACATCAAACACTCTTTCTGTACTCCTTTTATCCTTTCACAAAATGCACTGCTATCAAACTCACATATAGTCATGCTACTGGCCTGGACCTTTAAACTAAATTCATTTCTTTTTCTCATCCCTTATTAGAATTCTGGGCTCTCCCTTTCCTAGACTCATCCATTGGAAAATCTAGTTTTCAAATGTAGATTTCCTCTTGAATATGATTATTTAGTCATGTAAAGCAGATAGATATATACATGCATAGATAAATACTTAGATAGGTCCCATTTTGCTCCTTCTTAACAACTTCATGGATATTTTCCAAGTGATACGGGAACTAAGGACGAGATGATTATCTAGTGGGTTGTGGAGCCACCAATGAAATTGGTGCTTTTTTAAGAATAAAGTTCTTAATTTTATTAAGATAAATTCCCTCTTGTCTCAATCTCCTGGCCTTACTACTTCACAACATAGCAAAGAAATGCATCTTTATAGACTAGCCCAGGGTTACATGGACTAGGTTTAAGTGGAAATTTGGTGCACTGAAGGGGATAAAGCTACTAGTGAGTTAACGTGTTATCTCACTTACAATATGTGCATTTCAAAAGAGAATAGTTTGGTAAGTTAGGTCTTTAAAAAAAAAGAATTTCCAGTTTTAAAATATCAAGCATTAATGTACGCATTCACACATTCACTCAACGAACTCTTACTGAACACCTAAAATGTGCCAGGCACTGTCTAAGGTGTTAAAACTGCAGCTTATATAAAGCATTTTTACACCACTAAGAATTTTGGTCAGGGGAGGTAGGCAATTAAACACCACTGATTACAGTGAAGGGACAAATAATAAAAGGTTTACACAGGAGGCTAAGGACAGAAAAGGAGTTTCAAAAAAGCACTCTGAAGGCTTCATGTGTAATGTGACAAGTGAGCTGAGTTTTGTAGAAGGAAGAAGTTGGTGATAAGAAAGGGGGGATGTTGCTGACATTCAGACTATATGAAGAAAGCCTAAATGCACGAAGAAGTGTGAAACAGCATGAGATAGGCAAGAACCCCAAGTCATTCAGAATGGCTGGGGACAATGTGCAAGGCACAAAGAGGAGGCTGAAAATGAAGGGTCATAGCCTGAGCTTAAAATTCTGAACTTTAGGGGCACCTGGGTGGCTCAGTGGGTTAAAGCCTCTGCCTTCAGCTCAGGTCATGATCTCGGGATCCTGGGATCGAACCCCACATCAGGCTCTCTGCTCAGCAGGGAGCCTGCTTCCCCCTCTCTCTCCACCTCCTCTCTGCCTACTTGTGATCTCTTTCTCTCTGTCAAATACATAAATAAATTAAATCTTTAAAAAAATATTCTGAACTTTATCTTGAATCCTAAGGGGAGCCATCAAAGGATTATAAGCAAAGAAGTTCGGGATAAGATCTTCATTACTAAAAGGTTACTCTAGCAGTAAGGAGAATTAGAAGCATGCCTTCATAGAGGCATTTGGGGCAGGAAGGACTTCCCAATGTTCTTAAATCACATGGTAGAAGGCCAACTCTTTCAAATGACCCTGACATATTAAAAGAAAAACTCATGTGTAATGACTAACCTTTTCAAAAAGTTTTCCATCATGCCTACTTAAACAGTGCTGAGTTAAACATCCCCTACTCTAGTTAATGCACTGTATACTGCTAAAGAATTCTGCTTTCTAGTTTGTCTCAGTTAATGTTTTGGGTTTGGCACTTATCTCAAAGATTTTATGAATGAGAACTCACTGGGGAAATTACAGAAGACAGGTAGTAACAATCTCTGCTCTGGGGAAAGCCACATTTTAACAAAGGGAGAATTAGTAGTTACATGACAGCACTAGTTGAAAATGTAGCTCAAATTAAATTCAAGCAATATTGAAAATTATAGGATCCCGCACTTGCTTTCAGAGGAAAAGGTCAGTTCTCCAACTGTTGACAAGAAGAGAAAAAGGAGCTTGATATTTCAGGAAATTTGCGTATGACTTTATGGAACTATGGAGAAAATAGGCAATCTCAGCGGTCTGTTTTATTTAATTTTAGTGATGATTTGGAAGTAATAATTAAATATGTCAATGAAAAATATAAAGAAAAAGATGGAAAAGAAGTCAATCCCTTACAAGATAATCAAAATACATAAATTCTCATCCCCAAACTGGAAAGCATCAAAGAGGATAGTGAGGCAAATAATAGGTCACCCTTAAAAATGATAATAATAAAAACTAAAAATTATTTTTAAAAAATCTTTAAAAAAAAAGGTGGCAAATAGTATTTACCTAAAAAGAGGAGGTAAGCAAAAAAGACGGAATTTAATATTCAAAATAAAGATCTATATATGAACATGTTTGAAAGACAAATGTAATCAGGACACCTGGATGGCTCAGTCAGTTAAGTGTCTGCCTTCGGCTCAGGACATGATCCCAGGGTCCTGGGACTGAGCCCCCCATTGGGCTCTTGCCTCGGCTCAGAACCTGCTTCTTCCTCTGACCCTCTTCTTGCTCATGTGTGCTCACTCTCTCTTTTTCTCACAATAAATAAAATCTTAAAAAAAAAAAAAAAAAGAAAAACAAATGTAGTAAGATGGTTGAACATATTTAAAAAAATCACAGGAAAATATTTCTGCCTCACAATTCAATGTAGCTTTTGAATGAGTGATCACGTATGGGAATTGCTAATGGAATTCCTCTCTCATCTCTAAGTGAGATATTAAAGATTCTTTTCATGGTCTTTACCTATGGAGGAACACACTGTAATCATAAAAATATATAGATGTGATTTTTCTCCAAACTAAGAAAGAAACGTATCAATCCAAAACCATTAATAAAGGTCATAGTGATGAATGTCTTTTTAATATTACAGTGGGTTAGCAAGGAAAATATACCATGTAATAGGATGTGCCAGCTTCAAATACCACATCATGGAAAATTCTTCTTGCAGCCTACTTGCTGCAATCTATTTTCTATTACTTTTTCTTCTGATTAGCCTACTTTTCTTATTATAATATTTAACCTGAAAATATTCACAACATAGATTTTTTTAATGAGCATAGGAATGCTAAAAGAAAATCTTTGGTACAATAATCACAAAATTAGCTAATGAAGAAAATATCTCAAAAATTACGTTTCATAATTTTGAGGCCAACATTGGAAATCTTTTTATTACACTCATTCTGAAGTAAAAATACATTTAACATAAAAAGATATGCATATAAATATCTAATAGTTTGATTTCTGCAGACCACTGTCAGTGAGTGAAGTAATGTGAGGATTAAAAGATGTAAAGAAATTCTTACAAGCCAACTTCCTACCCAGTGTGCTTTAGAACATGTCAGGGTAAAGCAAGATTAGATTGGAATATGAGGGGACCTCTTAAAGTTCCTCATAATTCCATGAATTCAACACCTAATTTACAAATTTAGTTAAAATAGCAAATCAACTAACTCTACTATTAAATAGGTGCTGTTTAAAACAACTGAATACTTAAAGGAAGAAAGTCTCTTGCAGTTTCAAGTGTAGGAACCTACTTTGCCCATTTAGAGACTCACAGAACACGTTCTTTGTTACCAAAAAGAGTAGCTCATATTTGCCAAAATGTCAGGAATTTTAGACTTTTACTTATGCATACCAATACCAACCTCCTTTGTTCATAAGAGGAAGAGAAAATCATATGTAGTATTTTGTCCTTCAAGTCCTACAAGAAGGAAAAAAAGATACTCAAGTCTCAGGAGGATTTTCAGTGCCTGGTAATGTTATTCAAAAAGAAGATGAAGCTTTAAAATCATTAATTTCATATAGAAGATATAGGGAATGCATACAACCACGTGGTCACCAATGGTGAGTCCCATTAGCTATTGATTCATGCTTTATTTATTCCCATGTTTTCTCCAGAGAAAATGCAATTAGCCTCTCACCTGTTAATCAGATGCATGGCTTCATGCCTCTTAGCATTTCAATTGATACTGATTTACAAAACTCAGGTCAGATGGCCACCAAATATGAAAATCTTCACTGACTTTTATAAGCCAAGTTTTTTCTAGGTAGGAAAAGCAGGCGGAATAACCTTGAAGCATGGATCTTCCTAAGGTTGCCAAAGTGCCACCTTGAAATCTTCATAAGCTGTTTATGCTTGCTCTTTCCGGTGGGTATATGCTTCGTCTCAAACTACTGTCTTAAAAAGGCAGGCCATGGGGCTCAAGGGGAAGTGGACACAGTGTCAGGGCAGCACAAACAAGCACATTGACTCTACTAGATGAACAAATCCTCAAGCGCAGGCCCTACCACCAGGCTGTCAGGACACGAACATCCTGTGAAAGGGCCCTGCTCCCCCCTGAAGCCCTGCCATGATTGCCAGGGACAATATAATAATAAGGCAGGACATATAGGACATAATAAGGCCGGACACATACCCAGTGATATTTTTCATGGATAAAGTGGCTTATATGGAGCTTGCCCTCCCTTACAGCTCGGGTTGGCGAGTGTTACGTATTAAACAGCAGAGATCCCATGATGCTTTCACTGGGGTTTATGATTGTTCTTTTACTTACAATATACCTTCCTTAAGGGTAAAAATGTGTGTCCTGAGCCGTCTGGATCCCCCCCCCAGGGCATATCACAGTGTTTGATGCACAAGAAGTGTCCACATCTGTGCCTTGAACGGAGGAAGTTCAGAAAAGAAAGCAGAAAATGGACCAAGAGAAGAAATAAAGTGATTTTCTTGAATCTGTACCAAAATATGGAAATCACGCAGAAAAATGGAGATGGGAGGTATTTGCTAGAGACGGGACAATCTGAATGGTCATGATACTCGGAATACTAACAAAATGTTTGTAGAATGGTATAGTGCCTGAGAGCTTACTTTACTTTGGTACATTTTAGGAAGCCTAAAAATTTTGGCTCAGTGGGTTAAAGCCTCTGCCTTCAGCTCAGGTCATGGTCTCGGAGTCCTGGGATCCGCCTGCAGCAGGCTCTCTTCTCAACGGGGAGCCTGCTGCCCCCTCTCCCTCTGCCTGCCTTTCTGCCTACTTGGGATTTCTCTCTGTCAAATAAATAAATAAAATCTTTAAAAAAAATCAAATACATTTGTTGACACATTTAGCTAGATGTGTATTTGTTTGTAATTTACCTTGAAACATATCAAATATAAGTGGATTGATGGATAGGAAAAGTGTTGGATAAATGGATAGATGACAGAGCATATACAGCACAGTGTTAATGTAGAATGGAAGTGGTAGCTATATGGATGCTTATAGTGAAATCCCTTCAACTTTTTGTCTGCTTGATAATTTTTATTATAAAAATATTGGAATAAAGCAAAATTCATGCCAGCAGCTTTTCAGTAAGAAAACACCTTATGTTAGGATGGAACAGATAGTTGTTATTAGCAAGATTACAAATTTTGAAAAGAAACCCTGCTTTTAGCCTTTGCTGTTTCTCTCTGCCCTGTCGCTGAGGTGTTAAGGGAATCAAATATATAAGGAATGAAAATCCTCAATGCAAAATGAAACTGCTGTATGGTATATTTTTATTGTATAATTAGTAACTCTTCGCAAAGTGGTACACTGGTATGTTTTAAAGTAGCCTCATTAAATCAAATTAAATGATTCTACAATACTGCTGAAGAAATGGAACATAAATTTAATGACAGCTCCCCTGCTAATCCATGCTCCCTACCTGTCACTGTATTATCACCCTGCTCAGTACTGTTTTCATTAATTCCTCACCGACTCCCTCTTACAGTGACATCCACACCCTCTAGTTGATTAATTAGCATATGAAGTTGCTTTGATTTCTGAATCACTGTAAATGCTGAATTATTTTTTTTTAAAAGATTTTATTTATTTGACGAGAGAAACACAGCGAGAGAGGGAACACAAGCAGAGGGAATGGTAGCGGGAGAAGCAGGCTTCCCGCTGAGCAGGGAGCCCGATGCGGGGCTAGATCCCAGGACCCTGGGATCATGACCTGAACCGAAGGCAGACGCTTAACGACTAGCCACCCAGGCGCCCCTAAATGCTGAATTATTAAAGAAAGAATGATAAAGTTACTACAAAGGTTGACTATTGACTTTACCAAATATAGTGTACAGTATACAATTATTGATAACAAAAAGTTAAATAATCCTTCTTTTAGTAATTAGTTACTTATAGCCAAGAATTTTAATTTACACTTCTTATACATGGTTGAGTTAAGGATTGTGAAATTGTAAATATCTTATCAAGTCTCGAATATATGTAAAATTTCTGTGATGTAGCAGTTGCATTTGATATGAGTATTCTTACATAAAATGTCAAAATTTTACTTTCAGATTTTACTGAATCTGATGTAATTTTGAAATTTAGTACCTAAAACTATAGACTCTAAGCCTTATATGCAGGTGCAATATATCCTAAAAATGGAAGTTAGGAAAATGTTTATAGGCTTTAATAATCACGTGATTACTACAAAATGCAGCCTCTGTAATGTAGGTTCTGGATGCAATAAGAATTAGTAAATAAATGAGTATAACACCAAGATTGCATGTGCAAGTCAAAATGAAAAGGTGTAAGCACTGGATTTAATGTGCACCTGGTTCCCATCAGTAACCCTTAGAGTAATACTCAATAGACCTAGTTCTAGTATAAACTAGCAAGAAAAAAAAATTTGTGTAATCTTTCCAAGATACCTGGGGAGTAACCTAATTTAAATTGACATTTTTCTAACTTATTTATAATAAATCACTTGCTCTCCCATATGAGTGGGGAAAATGGTGTTTCTAGTTTATATTACAGTGATTATGACTGATTATTCATCACATTTTCTTTAAAATATGCATTCTCATAATCTAAAACGTAAAGAAAAATTTTAACCTCAAGAACAATATATTTCATCATAATTAAAGAAGTGCTGAGGAAACCCATTGAGTCTACAAAGTTCAAGTTGATGATAATGAGCAGAAATAGCCTAGCTACTAAAACTGAATGCTCTAAAATGTTTCAAATCGTTCCCAGTATCAAATACATTTCATTTGCACAGGGATCATTAAGACCAAGTCAGTAATCATTCTGTATGTAGAAAGATGACGCATATAAGCCAAGCAAATCAGCTGTATTCCCTGGCTCAGCAGTACTAATTATGTGAGTAGGAAATAAGTAAGGAGGGCAAGGGGAGAAGTAGAGCCCCAAGAGGGTATTGACCCTGAAACACCTTTAGCGAGTAAGTCAGGGAAAGGCTCACGGAATAAACATACCAGTGTTATCGTGGCCTCTTCAATCACATTTTCACATGAACAGTAGAAATTTTCACATTAAAATTAACATTTTCACGTTAACAGAATTAACATCATAGCCAAATATATTTAAATTTTAATTCATCCTTTTGCTTTTGAACTAGCTAATATCTTAATTTCTCTCTGTATCAGTGAGATGGCCCAATCAAAATGGATAACTGGGGATCATTTAATGAAGGAATGAGGATCTATTTATAAAGATGTGGAAAAAGTAAAGAAATGCATGAAGGATGGTGAATCCATCCAGATTTGGCAATAGCAGAAAGTGATTACCATCCTTAGTCATGAAGAGACAAAAAAGGAACAGTTTCAGGAAGAGCTGCCCCTTTAGGGGTGAGGGAACACAGCCATTACCAATTTAAGGTCCAGTAGGGAGAGAGATGGAGGTATAAATACAAAGATTTCTGGTCTTCTCCTTCTAATCTCTTGCCAGTTCTTCTAAATGAATGAACTCTAAATGAATACAGACCTTTTTGAACACACCTCTATAGCACAAAGAAGGTGGAGAGAGGATCTGGAGAGGCAAAGAATATCCTGTATGTTTGATACCACGCAACACAGTTCATTATTTTAAACAGTAGAAAAGAGAAGGATGAGTAAAAATATTGAGAAGAACTCAAAATGGCAGAACTCCCTACAGCTTTCTACCAGTGGCTGAGTCAAGTGGCTCAATAATTCCATGAACGTGAACTGAGCCATCAGATTTCTCCCAAAGTGGTAAAATATTCAAGTGGGAAAGGGGAACTATTTCCCATCTGAGTGGAGAGCACACTGGTTTTTACCATTAAGTATGATACTAGCTGTAAGATTTTCTTATAAGCACTTTAACTGATTGAGGATATTCCTTTTGTTCTTAACTTGTAAAAACTTTTTTATCATGAATACTCATTGCTTTTTTTTTTTTGCAACTATTGAGAAAACTATATCATTTTCCTCTGCTAATTTATTGATATGGTGAATTACATTGTTTTCTTTTCAAATAATAAACCTACCTTGCATTCCAGGGGAAAACCTCAATTGGTCAAGATACATTACAATTTAAATTCAATTTGCCAATATGTGATAATGATTTTTTAATCTATACTCAAGAAAGATATTGACCTATAGTTTTCTTATCTTATAATGTATTTTGTTTTGAATCTGGATAAAACTGGCCTCATAAAATGAGGTGGGAAAACATTCCTTCTTCTATTTTTCAGAAATTTTTTTGTAGAATTGATATTATTTCTTCCTAAAATGTTTTATATACCAGAATTGTTTTTGATAGGAAGATTTTAGACATAAATTCAATTTCTTTAATATGTTTCAGACTATTAACAGTATCAATTTATTTTAATAAGAATTTTGTTTTGCTCAAAGTACATATAATTCACAATTTTGAAGTGTACAATTCAATAGTTTTTAGTGTACTACAGAATGTAAAACTGTAACTACTATCTAATTTTAGGAGTTTTATCACACCAAAAAGAAATTCCATATCCATTATCTGTCACTTCCTATTTCTCTTCCCCTCAGTCCATGGCAACTACTAATCTACTTTTTGCCTCTATGGATTTTCAGATTCTGGACCTTTTTAATAGATAAAACCATATGTGGTGTTTTATGTTTGGCTTCTTTCCCGTAGCATAGTGTGTTCATGGTTCATCCATCTT
The DNA here is from genome assembly GCA_028646535.1 of Procyon lotor. Lineage (NCBI taxonomy): Eukaryota > Metazoa > Chordata > Mammalia > Carnivora > Procyonidae > Procyon > Procyon lotor. The sequence continues at coordinate 72,791,451 of CM053611.1, forward strand.
GTAGAATGTGTCTTAATCAATACTTCATTCATTTTTGTGAACAAATCACACATTATCATCCAGATATACCACATTTTATTTATCCATTCATCAGTTGATGGTCATTTGGGTTGTTTCCACTTTTTGTTTATTTTGAATAATGCTCCTATGAACATTCATGTACAAGTTTTTGTATGAACATATGTTTCAAATTTTCTTGGGTATATAGTTAGAAGTAGAATTGTTAGGTAATATGGTAACTCTGATTTAATCAGTTGAGGAAGTACTGAACTCTTTTCCAAAATGGCAACATATTTTATTTTCACCAACAGTGAATGACTGTTCTGATTTCTCCACATCCTTATCAATAAATTCTACTATCCATCTTCTTTATTATAGCCATATATAGCCATACATATAGCCTAGATGTTCAGTGTTTATCTCACTGTGGTTTTAGTTTGCATTTCCCTAAGACTAACAACATTGAGAATCTTTCGAAGTGCTTATTGGCCATTTGTGTATCTTCTTTGGAAGAATGTCTACTCAGATCCTTTGCCCATTGTTAAGTTGAGCTCTCTTTTATTATTGAGTTGTAAGAGTTCTTTATGTATCATCAATACCAGTCCCATTATCAGATATACAATTTACAAATATGTATTTAATATGTGGCTTACCCATTCACCTTTCTTATTAGTGTTATAAGTTAGTTTTCACTATATTTATTTCACTTGTGTCATTGATTTTCACCTCCTAATTGCACTTTATTTTTCTGCTTCTTTGCATGATTTTTGAAGATTTCACTAAATTCTCTGAGTCTTAGGTATTTCTACAGTTCCCTGTTGGACCATGAGTTATCCCCAGTCCTATGTTACCTCTGGGATTGTTTCACATTCCACTTTCCATAGCTCTTTCCCAGCATATGCACATGACTATTCAACCAAAAATTGAAAAGGACTCATTTGCATATATCTATAACAACATAGAAAGTTCTATCCTCTTTCATATTTTACTCTGCAAATTATAGCAGCTCTGACTTCCTCACACTTTAGACTCTTGTCTCCCCTACTAAAAGAGATTATTGGTTTCTTTAAGATTCTCTCCCTGCCCAGTAGCCTGGAAGATATCTTCAAGGAGTCATCTGGGACATTGGCGGAATTCACCTTTTTTGTTTTTCTTCTTCTCAGGGACCATTACCCTGTGACCTACATATACTTAAAATTAAAAAAAAAAAAATCAAGAGTCTGGAAAATAAGTTTAGAAAGTCAGAAATCATAGATTCCACTCTCAGAAATTTATCCCTGTTATTTTTAAATTGTTTTCGTGGTGTTTTTTTCCAAAAAGTTAAATTAGCTAGGTAGGAATTAGAAAAATTGCCAAAAACAGTGTGAAAGGATTACAGGCAAAAATTACGATGGGGGCCTAAAACAGGTGGAAATTTTTGACAGGGTGAAAGACGGCATTTAAAAATCACTCTAGAGATCAATTGCTCTACTGAGTATACCATTAAATCTAGAAAATGACACAAAGAAAAGTGTCCATGATTAGGTTTTATAGCTTAGGAAAATCAGTGATAATGATTCTAGGGAAAAGAGAAAAGAACACAAAAGAAAGAGGAAGTTCTTCATTTTTTTTGTTTTGTTTTGTTTTTCTGTTTTTTAATGGGAGAAGGAAGCTAAATAGTTAAAATTTAGAATATACACTGTTAAGATTCCATGTGACATACAGCTAAATGCATTAAGCTCTCAAAATATTCCTTGTTGATATTGTAGATGTTACATTTTATTTGGTAATCCTATATTAATACAGTGGAAATAAGTTGAAATTTGGTAAGACAATGATTTTCTCATCCCTTACAAATTTTATCTAAATCCTCATTCATTAGTAATTCCCTTTTCATAATAATTACCCAATTTTTCATCATCCTATTTAAATTGTAGCATGATTCAATTTTGGATACACCAAATGTCTGCTTTGAAACCAGTGCAGATCAACTTTCATCTACCTTGAGTTCATCCATGAGGTTTTGGCAGAAGAGTCAAGATGCCTAAAGAGAGTTGAAATCTTTGAACAAACTAAATTAAAAGATGACTCTCACTTAAGCATATATTTAGAGCAAAGTTGAGACAAAATTTTAAAATAAAATCTTCTTTTCTGTACTGCCTGTAGAAAAAGACTTTCCAAAGATGTTTTGGACAAAACAAAATAAGGAAAGAAAGAGTATGTACTAGGGTTGGATAATTCCCCAAACTGCAATATTTTCTTCTCCAAATGCAACCAGCACTGTAAGTTAGTTCCTGTTTCAGATGAAGACTGTAATTCATCAAAACTGCCCCAATCTAAGTTTTTATCCTTTATCAAAAGAAAATGAGTTCAACTTACATTGAGACTAGAGTGCCAAAACTTTCCTGATTAATCAACTGCTCATTTCTGGCTATAAGACTCCTTTAGAGATTTTCAACATGTCTAAGGCCCATGGAGGCATCATCTACACATCATGATCTTTTAAACAAATGATGAGAATTTCGGCAATACTGCATTATAGACTTCCAACAGTGAATTTTCTATTTGACTCAATTTTATTCTCCCAAGAACTCCTATTAGCTAGAGAAACATGAACATTTGTTCAAAGTTATAAATGACTTCCTGACTTCATTCATTACTACAGAATTATCTATTCAGATTTGCCTTCAGTAATAAAAATAATGAAATTAATAATTTCAGTTTTAAAAGATGTACAAGACTCAATAACTTAAAATCAAATAACCTATGCAAATTTATGGAGGAGGAAAAGATATTTGTCCAGTAATTATCTTTCATGTTAAAAAATACTTAAGGGGCACCTGGGTGACAGGTGGTTAAGCGTCCTACTCTTGGTTTCATCTCAGGACCATGAGATTGAGCCCCACGCTGGGCTCCGTGCTCAGCGCAGAGTCTGCTTGAGATTCTCTCTCCCTCTGCTCCCTCCCTGCCCACCATCGCTTGTGGTGTCTCTCTAGAATAAATAAATAAATCTTTTTAAAAACTCCACAAAACCTCAAGATCTGACTATTAGGTATCATAGAAACTAAGAAATGTGTAACAGAATGATGTATAAACCAGTATTTGATATTGATTGATCATTGTTTGTTAAGAAGGATTTATAGCAAAATTCAGAGGCTCAATGGCATTACTTACCCATGATTTAGAACAGATGAACATCTACTGTATTTGTAATGATTTTCATAAAATGAAATTTTCCAAGAAGCTACTCAAACCAATTCTAAAATTTATGATAAGACTCTTCCAGGAAAATCTTATGTATTCCTTCATATTTCTAATGCTAGAATGGAAACATTTCCCTTAATTTTCACAGTTTCTCAGTTGAGATGACTAATAAGATTATTTTCTCTGTGAGAGTTCTTCAACAATTGTCCATCACTAACTACTGCATGTAAATTTGGTTACCATTTTGGGCAGCCTGATCGAAGGCTAAACAATATGGAAATGGTCCAATGGGGGAGGGGAGAAATGACATCCACAAATAAAGAAATAGATTTTGGTTCTGTTTCTAGACAGACATAAGCAAACATTTTAACTTCTTTGTAATTCATTCTTTGATAAAATGGGAATCCATTCATCCAACAATATGCCCTATGCAAGAAATTGGGCTAGACAGACAGCAGCAGTGCCAGAGAATGAACCAATCAGACACAGTTCTTGCCTTAAACAGAGTATTTTCCTATTTGCAATCTCAAATGTTACATAGCTCAAGTCACTAAGCCAAGATTTTACTGATTCTTATGACCCAGGGTTACAAATACCTGTTCTCCTTAGATTCCCTGTCCACAGTTACAAAGCAAATGGGAATAAATCCAGGACCAAACAGATGGAGAATAGCTAGGTTCATTAGGCAACATTCCAAGTGTTTGTGTCTGGCAAAAATGTAAGGTAAAAAAAAAAAAAATGCCACTGAATTCTTAACCATTATGCACTCACAGCTCTGTGTGAATGTGATAATGATGGTGGTTAAATTAATGTGTCCCTCTTTGCTATAGGGCAGATCTGTGTTATTTCAATCATGCATTCAAACATTTGCTGTGTGTAGATTCAATGTCTAACTTTCCTAATATTAATGTCCTTGAGTTCTCTATAGAGAAAAGAAGAGGGATTTTAAAAATAGCTATATAAAAAATAATAAATACATACATATGCACAAGCTCCATACACTGCTTTGAAAACAAATATTTTTAGTCTAAGAGAGAATTGACAAGCTATGATATAATATTGATGTTACAGGACAGTCTTGTAATTGCAGCACTCAACATTGGTTTTGACAAATGACTTCCCCTCCCTGTACCTCATAGAATTATGGCTATCACAGCGGACATTATCTCTGCCCACTCATTTCCTCACACCAATGACCTATCTTTGGAAAAATGCAGGTTCATTATAAGTCCACATTTTCTATTATTAATTATGTACTATGGATAATACAGCACCTTACATGCACCTGGAGCACAATGATATACTAATTTAATACAGTTTCTTCCTTTGACAAATTTGTAATCATTTGAGAGAGAACTAAGAATTTTTCATTGTATACATTACATTTTCCTTCCACTCCTTTTCTCTAATCTCAGAGGAAAGATGCCCTTCCAGTTAAGACAAATCTGTCACTTGAAACGCTCAGTTCTCTCCATAACAACTGTGTCTCGGTTCCATCTATTATCCTTGTCTTTTTTGTATATATGACCTTTCTCTTCACTGTCACCTTCAATGAAATACCTACAATGAACCCAAGTCCCTCTCATTCTTTAAAACAACTTTTACTTTACTTGGCATGCTCCCACCACAACCCTCCCAATACACTGTAATTTTCTCTCCTCTTCCTCTCTCAATCAAATTTAAAGTAATAGCCTACTCTAGCTGTCTTCCTTTTTTTTTAATTGAACTCACTGCAATCAGTTTCTCCTGAAGATGCCTTTGCCAAGACCACCAGTGACTACCTAATTGCTAAATCTAATGGATACTTTTAAGGCTTTTCTTTTCTCTTTTCTTTGACCCTCAAGATACTGTCTCACTTAGCTCTGTCCTACTCCACTGACCATTCACTTAAATAATGAATACTTTTTACAACTGCACTTGTGTTCCTGGCTTCTTTGCAAAGTCCCAGGATCCTATGTACAGCTGCACATGATCTATATAATATACTTTATTTATTTGTCATAATCAAACTCTTAATCAGAAAAAAAGGACTAATCGGGTTTCTCAAAAAATAATATGGCTAAAAGAAATGATGTCACAATCACATCCATTAAAAATAGCAGGATTATAATTAATGTTTTGTCCCAATGCACTGTTTGCACATGCATCTTTATGCTAAGACATTTCTGTATAGATCGTGTCCATTCTGAATGAGGAAATCTTTAAAGTCATTATGATCTTTGGGGAAAAAACAAAGATGTAAAGAAGACATAAAGCCAACTTAAATTCTCTTGCTCAGTTCACATTCCCATTAAAAAATATTCATCACCATCAAATATTCTCAACTTTTCAGACTGGGAAGGAACAGAACACGAATAAGTCTGATTTAACCTTGATACACAAAAGTGTACCTATTAGCAGTTCACATTTATTTTTACAGCACCAAAATGAAAATATAGCATTAAGTTCATTTCTTGAAAAGAAAATCTAATTCATCAAGACTGTGAGCATCACTGGAAGCCCAATATGTAAACGTAGTGGCTGCTTAGAATGGGTTGTCACTAATCAATGATCACCTATGCTGTGACCTCACATGGACAGACTCACTGGGATGGACATAAATAGAATTTTGTTAATTCATTTTAAAAAGCAATGTTTATTTTAGGAGGATTGCATTTCTGGAATATTTCCTGACATGAGAGCACAGCAACCATCTGAATCTTTGCTGTTGCATTTTGGTTTTGCCAAGGGAAATAATTCACTGTTTAGTCATTTACTTGTCTTGTACCCACTGCAAAAAGCTCTACCACTCATTATTCTCATTCTCATTATCATATGTCTTAAAATATCTTTTTAAAAAGATTTTATTTATTTATTTCCAGAGAGAGAGTGAGAGAAAGAGTGAGAGTACAAGCAGGAGGAGCGGCAGGCGAGAGAGAAGCAGACTCCCTGCTGAGCAGGGAGCCCAATGTGGGACTCAATCCCAGGACACGGGGATCATGATATGAGCCAAAGGCAGATAGGTAACAAACTGAGCCACCCAGGCATTCCTTAAAATATTTTTATACAGATATGTGGATTATCAATATCAACTAGAAGAAGAGAATAACAATATTAGTATACCTGAAGTTAGGAAACTACATGGTTAGGCCACTTGTTTCAGTATTATATGGGTGCCTGCTTAAAACTAAAACAAAACAAAACAAAATAAACAAAAAAACAGATTCCTGAACCCCCCAGAAAATCCACTGAATCCAAACATTTTCAGTAGAGCAAGTCTATGTTTTAATAGAGTTTCAAGGTGATCCTCATAAGCATTAATTTGACAAGACACATTTTTATCGCTTTTACCAATTTCACCAAGACTGAACTTTGAACAAGAAGTCAGAAAGAGGGATCGAAAGCAGAGAAGGTTGTCAAAGATACATTACTTAAAAAGAGATAGAGAGAGAGAGATCTTATTTAGAAAAGGTTCACAGAGATGCATGCCAGTACTACTCACCTGAGAAAATGCCAAAGCAATGAAGGCATTCTAGCATTCTAGAGACCTCAGGGACCTAATAAATCACATTACTTACTGTCTACATCTTTAAGATCAACTTGAATGCCTTTGCTCTCTTTAGAGTTAAAAAAAACCAATTCACTTCACTTCATTCTGCCGTACAAAAAGCAGTCACTTCAAGCATCCAAGTTGGCCCAGATATAATAATAAGGGCAAGTCTTGGAAAGGAAATGAAAAAGAATAAAACATGAACCAAAATTTTACCTCTTTCTCAAAGGAAGCTGTGAATTATGGTTAGAAATAAGCTGATAAAACTGTAAGCGATGCTCTGCTTTAAAAACAGCAGCAAGCGAAATACAATTTGGCAACCAGGAGGAAGAACACAAAATTCTCTTAAAAAAGAGATCACGATTGAGGGTGAAATCGTCGTTTGTGGACAAGAATTTTTATGTGAATTTAGTTCAGCTCTAACTGCTATTCCACATCCATAAATACTACCCTTATTCAGGCTTTCTGTCTTTTTTTCTAAATGCATTTTTCTGGTAGTGGCTAATATAACTCTTCTCGAGCACCAAGGAGGAGATGTCTAAGCAGAAATATGGTAATGCTATCTTTTAAACTATAAAATAAAATAATTTTGACTTTGGAAATATGACTACTTTGTCTTAGCATTTTTTTAATTTCCAAAGAACCCATGACAACATAGCTATTAGACATTATTTTTCTTTTAAACCTGCTAAAGAAATTCATAAAGTATCATAGAAGAAAAACTAACAGAAACCCGTATTTGAGCCATAGATAGATTCTTTATATGCAGCACTAAGACAATATCTTTCCCTAAGTGCTTCACAGGGTCAATGTGTTCATATGCTCCAAATGGCAAAATGTGTATCAGCTACCTACTGTTGTATAACAGTCACCCCACAATATAAGAATCCAAACAAAAACCATATACTAGTTTAGTATTCTGCCTGGAACTGGGTTTAGATGAGGAATGTGTTAATGGTGTCTCTCATAGTCATTCAGGAGAGGGATATTTGGGGCTTGGATAGTTCATAAGGGTCTCACTCACAGGTCTGCTATTTTGCTAAGACTTTTGTTCTGGGCGTTTCTGTTCTCTGCGTGATTTCTCCAGCATGTTCCAAGAGAGTTAAGTCATAATATGCAAGCATCTATCAAGCCTCTGCATGCAACACATTAATGCCCAGTTGGCCCAAGCAAGTCACATGGTCAAACCCAGAGTCACTGTGGGAGGAGATTGTACAATGATGTAGATGCCAAGGATATGACACATCAGAGACCATTATCGCAATCTACCAAAAGTGTATTTTAATTATTTTGTAAACTGTAAAGAATCATACAAATATAAGACCTGTAATACTAAAAGTAGTGAAACAGGAAAAGTAATCATAAAAATAGTACAATTTATAGAAGTAAACTTAAAATAAGCCTATCAATGTCTTCCCCCTTGACCATTGACCTTATTTGCTACCATGTAGAAAATTTGGCTGATTTCAAATTCATCACTGTTTAAAAATGTCCTTTCAAGTCCATATCAATGGACACACATTTGGGATACATGTCTGCTCAAGAGTAAATGGAAAGACCAAGAACCAGGAAGACAGAAAAGAATGTCTGACACTTAGTGGGCAAAAAAAGAAAAAAAAAAAAAAGGTAGGCAAATGAATGATCACAGGCTCAGGGAAATAAAGGTTGGAAGTAGAGATATATAATTTGTCATTTTTAAATGGAATGAGGGTCACAGACTCAAAAAGATGGGAAAAAAAAGAGAGATTATCTATCTCTTCCAGAACACTAATGTCATTCCAAAAAAGAAAATACACCTATTCTTTAAAAAGAAGTTAATAGAAAAAAAAAATCGTTCACTTCTTCCATTAGTTCCACTCAGTAGTTAAGTGTCGCTGAAGGAAAGATCCTTCTTCTATCTAACCTATGTTCTTCATGGTAAAACGAGCTAATTGTCAAAAAATAAAAAAAATAAAAAAGAGCTTATCGTCTTTGTTCCTATCCTTGGGCAAACTGCATGAAAACTACTAACTTCCTTTACACAATCACATGACACTCCCTACACTTGAGGGCTGTTTTATGACATCTCTTTTCTCTTCTTTGGGTTAAATTTCAGTTTCTAAACTGTTTCTCAAAATGTTTTATTTTTCAAACCCTTGAACCACTTTCACTACACTCCTAAATCCTCTCAAAATTTTCAACACTGATCTCTAGGAAGTAAGTCTCCTTCATTCTGGGTCTTGATTAACCAGAGACAACTATAATGCAGTTAACCTCTCCAACATTAGATTATCTTGAGGATTTAAAAAATTGATAAATTTTCCTAGAATAAGCTTAAAATAACTAGTATAAAATATGGTTAGCAAGTGGTAGTTATAGTAGCAGTAACAGTGGTTGACACTTAAGTTTTAAACATTCTCATGTACTGCCACTTTACTAACTGTACTATATTCTTGACTAATGCATAGTTTCTCAGCCACTTTGACTACTAGATCTGCTTCACCTTATTCAAGCAGAGTCAATGATTTCCATTTGTGCATTCCATTTCTTAAAATCTATTCAAGTTTCAAAGTTATTCAGAATATGAATTCAGAAACAAAGCAATGCTTCCATGTTTGGGTAAGGTTAAAACCAATATATGTTTATTATAGCAGATTGAGTGAGCCATGAAGCCAAGAAGTTGGGAAAAGGGCAGTACCCCTTCGTGAGTATTATCATGTACCAGAGTAGGAAATAGCTTTGTTTTTTGAAAGATTAACTGATTTAATTCCAGTAATAATAATAAATGATAAATAATATGAACATGTATTGAACATTTACTATGCACCATACTGTGCAATGTAATTTACATGAATTATTTCTTTTATCCTCACAAAAATGTACTGCTGTAGTAGGTATTCATAAGTGTTCTCATTTTACAAACTGAGGAAGTTCAGTCCTAGAGAGGTTAAGTGACTTGCTTTAGGATACACATCTTATAATTGTCAATGTTTGAATTCAAATCCAGCTAAGAATCTGAAACCTGAATACCTAATCCTTAGATAAACTTCCTATACAACTGCCACAAAACAATCCTGTGAGAATTACTGGCTGTATTTTGCAGCTGAAAAAATTGAAGTACCGAAGTTTAAAGAACTTGTCCAAGACTCCACCATAATTGACATATCTAAGATCTGAACCCAAGACAGTCTGACTTCGGGATTAAAAAATATCATAAGACAATTGTGGTCCTGGCAAGTACGAATCTGCAAAGGTGAATTTCTTGGTAAGCTATTTAGATGGACTTGTTATTCCTAAATAACAAGTAAATAAAAACCTAAAATCAAGGTTTTGAAAAGAAAAATAATAGAAATAGTGAAATCTGTATGATAAACAGTTTTTAAAGCTCTTTTTAATATATGATTTCAACTGATCACTACTATTCAAGTAAATAAGCACACTTCACCTTACATGAAAAACTACCCCTAAAACTTAGTGTCTTAAAACAGTCATTTATTTTGCTCATGGATCTGTAGTTTTGAGATGAACAGGCTATTCCTGCACCACATGACATCATCTGTTGGAGGTTTGAATAAAGAAGGAGACAGTCCACTTTCAAGGCAGTCATATAGATTGAAGATAGGTGCAGACATGTCAGCTGAGCAGTGATGGATATCACGCCCCTCCATGGACTGCCTGGGTCTTTTCATGGCATGGTAGCTGAATTCCAAAAATGAGAATCCCAAGACAACTACATAGAAGCTGAATTATCTTTTATGATCTAGCTTGGGAAGTCACAGAGTGACACTTTGCTGTCGACATAAGACAGTACACCCATATTCAAAGGAAGGGAACACAGATACCTATCTTTTGATGGGAGAAGAGGCAAAGCAATGAAGTAATTATGCCCTTGCACTTCTTTTACTTAAATGGTACAGTCCTTTAGCCCTCATTCATAATCTTAGTCCCACTCCCAATTCTGAAACCAACTCTGTTTCTGAGAAGATGTACAAGTCCCTGTTCAAGCAGGTCAGCAGCTTTATGATAAGTCAATCTTGCAGGCCTATAGAAATAATGATGTTGTTCAAAGAACACTCCTTCTGGAAGTTAGGGGCTCTAAGATCGAATTCTAGGAGGTTCTACCAACTAAGATATGTGTTTAAAGTCCAAACAGGCCTCCTTTCTCTCACCTGTAAAATGAGGTGGTTGGTCTAGAAGACCTCCAAGGCCTCTGAAATTTAGGATCAAAGTAACCCTCTATTCACCTATCCTCCCATAATTACGTCTCATAACTCATGCCCTGGTGCACAATTTTTCTGTCTCTAAAAATCCACTTCTGTGACAAAGCTCCTAGTACCTGCTCCTACAACCTTCTCAGAGGACAACCTGCCTTCCAGGATTTCTGTTACAAGTACCTCTGTCACTCAACCACCCCACTTGACTAGGAAGGTAGATGTATTTGGTAACTAATTCAGATGAAATTCCAGCTATTTGTCTCTCCTGGTGGCTGACTTATTAGAGATTTATCTTCAGACTCAGGCCCTGTATACCTTTTCCTAGAATAACAGACCCTGTCCTTGATCCCCCACTCTCCTTGATCAAAAAAGTTCTTGTAGAATCTCTGGTTTTCTGGCTTAGAATCCCCACTCTCATCTGATCCTGGGTTTTCATGTTTATTCTGCATGCCTTCCTCTTTTTATAACTGCCTTTGACAAAAGTTCCGGTGCACTCTTACATTTTTCACCTTTATTTTTGCTTCTTTCTACAAAATCTTCTGTAAGCCAACTTGAAAACTCCTATTATGTATCATATGTTTTGATGGGAGTGTTAACTAGACATATAAAACTAATTTAAATGTCAGCAGTATTTTTCCTAATATGCATGTAGACATACTCTTCATCTGATAATAAAAATGACACACAGAAGTAAAGAATCATTGTGTAGGAGTAAAGATTGCCTAAGAAAACACTGCAATTCATGGTGAATGCCTATTTTTATATGACTGACACTTGTTAATAATTCTAATAGTTTTACTTGTCACCAGAAGGGGGAAAAAGCAGAATACTAACTTTAGTGTAAAAAGATAGATTCATCAAATGTACTGCCTGATGAGTATACTATTACTTATTTTTTTAATTACCATCTGTTCTTTAAATTAATATGTCACAATATCCACAGGGCACCAACTATTTTGAAATACAAGTTACTGAAACACATGGGTATTATCCCTAAATATCCTTAAAATGCAACATGGTAGGCTCATCATGTGTTCATATGTGATAGAGCAGATATAATCAGTGGATTGGTAGAGTATCTACTACAATTTAATGTTTTATTAGAACTTTCCTATATTCTCTTTAGGATATGCACAATTTCCAGTTTAAAAGGTCTGGGCAATGATTTATAACATACTATACATAGATTCTGTAAGTTTTATGTTGGCTACTGCTTATTTACATAGTGGGTCTAAGCCAGTTTCATTAAATATCTAACCTATTTTCCCTTCTCTTAAAAAAAAAAAACAAAAAAGGGGTGCCTGGGTGGCTCAGTCGTTAAGCATCTGCCTTCGGCCCAGGTCAGATCCCAGGGGCCTGGGATTGAGCCCCACATTGGGCTCTCTGCTCAGCAGGAAGCCTGCTTCTCCCACTACCATTCCCTCTGCTTGTGTTCCCTCTCTCGCTGTGTTTCTCTCTGTCAAATAAATAAAATCTTTAAACAAAAACAAAACAAAACAAAACAATCCCAAAATGACAAATATCAACCCTTTAAGAATTGTATAAGATATTGATCATATCCTAAGTCTTTCCTAAATCAATCTTACTTCATATGACTAATATAGTTTTGATATTTCCTTGGTGACCTTTTTTTTATTATTTGTGAAATCTGAGACCAAAACTGAATATAATGATTTAAAGGATTTCATCAGTGTCAAAGAGAGTAGAAAGATCATTTCCAGAGTCCTGCTTGCCATATATTTTGGCAAATAGTGCTATGTATGTGTTCTTAGTTCTTTGTAACTGTAAAATCAGAGAATCTTGCAATGGTTTTTTTCATGGGAAAGAAGACAACCTTTTATCATATAATCCATAATATATAATTAATCCATTAATCTATCATTTTAGTGCTTCTCAGATGCCTATCTAAATGGGGTATTCATAAAATTTTACTGTCTTATCATCAAATTCATATGGAAGATTAAGGCCTTACACTACATCAACCCATGATTCTAATTTATTTAAAGTCATTTGCACATGAAAATAAAATAACAATTAAAAAAGTGGTCAGTTTTAAAAGAATAGTACCAAAAATGAATGTGATAGTTATTCTAGGAAAGAGCTTGCATCTAAAATGGTCAGAAAAGATGTCTACATGGATTAAACTTGGGCCTACCTAAAATTTGGATAAAATTTGAGGAGATGACAAAAGAGAAATGAGTCTTTCCTGAAAGGTGCAGCGACCTGAACACAGCACAGACATGATATTTGTCTTGGTCAAATCTGGGACTTTAAGGAAAAGGCAGGGATGGGAGCCCTGGTTTATTTCAGCACTTTACATACTCCAGTTTCCAAGCTCGATCCTTGACAAGCACAAAGTAGACTAGTTTTCAGATAACTAAGGTACACAACAATTTGTGGAATGGAATGTATTTCTGGGACAAACAGCCAAGATCTACAGTTTGAGAGAGAGAAATTAAATATGAAAAATATTTCACCCAAGGGACCCCTGGGTAGCTCAGTTGGTTAAGTGTCTGACTTTGGGTCAGGTCATGATCCTAGAGTCCTGGGATGGAGTCCTGCATCAGGTTCCTTGCTCAGCAGGGAGCCTGCTTCTCCCTCTGCCTGCCACTTCCCCTACTTGTGTTCTGTCGCTCTGACAAATAAGTAAAGTCTTTAAAAAAAATATTTCACCCAAGCTATAAGAGCTCTTAAATACCACGCTTAGGAATTTAGACTTCCAGCAAAACTTAGTGAAATTGTATCTGTTGTATAAAAATTCAGTAAAGAATATAGCATCCTAATTGTAAATGAAAAAGCAAAATCCTCCAAAGGACACAAACTTATGATTCTATGTTACCTGTACTTTTAATAAAATCCCAATTTTATTCTTTACTTGGCTATAAAATAGTAGATGAGATAATCTCCATCCAAACTGACAAACTTTTACAGGTCTTCCATGGCTGGCATCCAAACTATAACAACTATTCATTTAAAATGAGATTTCAGGAGACATTCCCCCCCATTCACTAGCTTTTCAACTATGCATATTTAGCTCAGAAGGCCTACCTGGTCCTATTTATATAGGTAATATAGAGAAAGTGGGGTTTTAATCTTTTTTTCCCCCTTCTATATGCCTTCTTATTTTGAATAACAACTAGTCATTTGAATTTTAAAAAACTAACTTGGTGACTATAACTGCAACATTTGACAGATTAAAAGAAAAAGATTTCTTCTGTGTATCTTATAGTTTATATGTAAAATAAAATTGTATTATTTAGTTGTTTTTACCAAAAACATAATGCAAGGTCATTGGCAAGGATTACTGTGGATCTGTAGTTTCTCATCAAACTTTGGATCAATTTCTCCAAAGAATAACAAAAAATTTTTTTCACTCTATTCTCCCTAACATCTATCAGGGAAGAAAGAATGAGTCAGCACCCCAATTCAGTTTTTTTTGCTTCAATTCCAACTCAACAGTTTGAGGTTTTCTCCAGTCTGCCAACATAAACATTTTTAAAAAGATGGTTTTATTTCTTACAACACTTTCTACATCATATTGCATTTCATGATATAAATGAGTGTGAAAATCTTTTGATGCTGATGAATTAAAAAAAATTTGTGGAAATTGAAAATTGATAACATCTTAATCATTGTCTACCAAAATATTAGAATGTGAGACACAAAGGGATGAATGGACAATTCCCAGTAATTTAATGAATCAAGGATGCAAAATTTAAAGAAAGCTTTACAGTCATTTAAAAATGAAATGGTATGGGGAAAATTGCAGGAACCGTGTATGTGTGTGTGTCAAGCATGCATTTTATTTTATGATTTTTCACTTAACTCTGCTCCTTGTATTAGTAATATGAATGTGAAAAAAATAAGTGAATCCTGGGTCCACAAACTTCCATTTACTAATCAAGACTATATATTATATATTTCTCATTTTAGTCTTCTGAAAACCACATATTTGCCTCTTCCTCAAAAAAATGTGCTGTGGTAAGTGCTATGAAATGTGTAAGCCTGACGATTCATAGACATGTACCCTGGGGCAAATAATACATTATATGTTAATTTAAATAAATAAATAAATAAGAAAAAAATGTTTGATAACATAGAGAAAGCCAAGAAAATGCATATCATCGTAAATGAGAATAAAGTTCCTGTTCAGCAGGAACCTTCATCTGTGGAAGATGATTTTCTTTGCCAGTCTTCTAAGAAGCTATGCCAATGAAAAAAACAATCACTAGGGACACCTGGGTGGCTCCGTCAGTTAAGCATCTGCCTTCAGCTCAGGTCATGATCTCAGGGATCCAGGGATCAAGCCCCACATCAAGCTCCCTGCTCAGCAGAGAGCCTGCTTCTCCCTCTCCCTCTGCTGCTCCCCCTACTTGTGCTCTTTCTCTTTCTGTCAAATAAATAAATAATATCTTTTAAAAAAATATTAGATGTGATATGTATTTCCACACACATTCTAGTTCAAATCTCATATTAGGCATCTTTAATCTTCATTAGTGCTTCATATTTATAAATTAAATAGCTAATTTTTTTCATTTAGGTTTTGACCTGTGTCCCGGAATTTAGGTTATTCATTGTAAGGCATTTTAATTATCTGCCTAGAAACAAAAAGTCTAGTATAATTATCTAATAATATAAAAAGGAAAATAATATATCAAAATACATATATATGGCTATTAAATTTGGACAGAAAAAAATCAACATCTTCTTATTCAAATTTTGGGCATCTTAATTAAGAGTTGCTACCAAGGATTACTGCAACAAATTCAATAAGAATTCCTGTTTTATTCAACAGCAGTCTCAGTGCTTCTAAAACACTAACTTTGGGGGCGCCTGGGTGGCTCAGTCATTAAGCGGCTGCCTTCAGCTCAGGTCATGATCCCAGAGTCCTGGGATCAAGCCCCTCATCAGGTTTCCTGCTCGGCAGGAAGCCCGCTTCTCCCGCTACCATTCCCTCTGCTTGTGTTCCCTCTCTCGCTGTGTTTCTCTCTGTTAAATAAATAAAATCTTTAAAAAAAACAACCAACACTAACTTTGGACACTTTCAGGTTGGACATAAACATTAGAATTTGCCACAGCGCCCAACACTCCTTGGTATCTTGCTCTAAACCACTGTTACCTGCCCAACCCCTGAAGACATTTGATTACACAACCTCAAATCTAAAGCAGTATTCTGCATGTCTATTCAAAATCTACTAGCAATAGCTTCTGCTAAATATATATTGCTATATTTAGGCTTTATGCTATTACCTATATTACTTTTAAAATTTCAGAAAACCACTCAACCTCATTCATTTGGATGATTCAGAAAAATAAAATAACTTCAATTTCCTCTGTTTAACAGTTTACTTCATTTTTTACTATACTCTCATCATCCACACTAATACATGTTATACTCTCTAGTAATAGTGAGCCTATAGTTCTATGAAATATATTATTGCCATGCCTTTACCATTTCTAGTCTCTAGGTCTCTAGGCTAGAACCATCACCACCACCATCTTCAATTTATTCATTTGGAAGATGCCTATTAATATACAAATGTCAAGGCCACTTTTAAGAATGTTTTAACTCTCATAGGAAGACTGAGTTGATCTTTCCTCTAAGCACTATTAATATAGACACACCTTTTTGTAGTTATATGATAGCTCCTTGATTGCATGGCCATCCATTTACTAAACTGTGAGTTCCATCAAAGCCGGAACATTCCAAGAGCCTTAGGAAATACTTGAGACATGGTAAGTGCTTAATAAATATTTTCAAAGGGAAAAAATTGTTGCATAACTAGTATCATCAATTTTCCAAGTCACTTCAGGAATCAGTGCAATAACACACTTAAGAAAGTTTGATTCTGAAACCAAACTGCCTATGGGCTAATTCAGACTTGGCTACAACCAGCTGTGTAAACACGGGTGAATTACTTAGACTCTCTGACTTCAATTCTCTTATCTGTAAAACAGGTATAAAAAAGCAACTTCTTTAAAGGATTATGATGAGAACTAACTTAGTAAATACATTTTAAAAACTTAGAATAACCTTAGCACATAGAAGTGCTAACAAGTGTTATCTATTTTTATTACTGAATCTAACCATAGAAATAACATCTTTTTATGGGCACCATAAACATATGTTCCTAAAGGAAAACAAAAGAAACTGTAATCATCACAACGCTTTGAATTTTAAGATTTATTTTAAATGTTGGAAAGGCTTACTGGCCACGTGTATCTTTGAAATATATATGAAATACAGTTTTCAGGAAGAAAATATTATATCAGCATATTATTCTAATCAAGATTTTATGGTTATGTTTAATGTAAATAATACATCAACATTTTACACATTCACTTTTAATAAATAATGCCCTCCTGAGTATCAACAATGTTTCATTCACTAAATTTGTCTTTGTACAGCTACAAGAATAAAATGTGTGTTATAATGAAAACTGAGCTAAGTAAAGCATAACCTTCAAACCCCTACAGTAAAATATAGTGGTAAATCCAATCTTCTATGCACTTGCAGTTCTTAAAATTAACACATAGGATATCTCTTTCCTTCAATACAGTACTACATGTGCCTTTTTGCTGAAGAATTAAAATTATAACATACATATACATATTATTTTGAACACATCACTGAGCTCATATGAAAAAGAAGCAAGAACTCCGGGAGATGAGTAAATACCAAAGATAATTTTACCTTGACAGTGTTCCCTGAAGCCAAAAGGCTTTAAGTGTCCATTTTGATAACTGGATAGATTGTTAAAGCCCAAGGTCCTCACAAAACACAGACACTATTAGGAAAACCTTTCACAGAAAACTAAATATAGGAGGAATAAATACTTCTATTTGAAAACATCAGACAAACATGACTGTCTAGACTCTAACTGTGGGTAAAGAGAAAAATACAATTTCCCTTGAGAATCTGTAACCACAAATTAGCTTTCACACAGCTTTGCAGTTAGAATTCATTCCACCTGTTCATCCCCAAGGTCCTCAGGTGGAGAATTTAAAGGTGTTCAGGTTGGTAAAATGCCAGACAACTGGCAGAAACAAACGTAAACCCTCTCTGAAAGAGCTCAACTTCAAACCACACCTCAAAATTCCAAAAGAAATGAAGAAATGAATAGCTCACAATCAAAAAAGCAATCACAATCACAATCAATAAAATATATTTGAATGTGATATATATATATCACATATATATATAAGTCACAATGTGATATATATATATATATATATATATATAAAGGAGGACGGAGAAAAGGAGAAGAGAGGGAAAGAAAAGGGAGTGAATAGAGATATAAATAGATGATAGATAGATAGATAGATAGATAGATAGATAGATAGATAGATTAGATGGATGGATGGATGAATGGATGGATGGATGGATGGATGATAGGACAAAAGTTAAAACAGACAACTGATTCTGGAAGTATCATGTACTTACATAATACATTTAAAGCAATTCAATCCCTAAGAAAGAAAGGTTTGATACTATG
Source organism: Procyon lotor (assembly GCA_028646535.1). NCBI lineage: Eukaryota > Metazoa > Chordata > Mammalia > Carnivora > Procyonidae > Procyon > Procyon lotor. Next base: position 72,809,852 of record CM053611.1, read on the forward strand.
ACCAGAAATCAAGCAGATTTGGAAAAAAAGAACAAATAGGACACACAGAAAGGAAAAATATAATAATGAAATAAAACTTATTTGACAGATCAACTGAAAGCATTAGTTTAAGAGAAAATTAGTGAGCTGGAATAAATGTCTGAAATGTTATTCAAAGCATGGTGCAAATGATCAAAGAGAAGGAAAATGAAAAAGAGGATATGAGACATGGAGGTAGTGGAAGAAAGTCTAATCCATGTACAATGTAGATAAAAAAAAAAACAGTCAATAAAGAGAAAAGTGGAGCAAGTTCATTGGAGACATAATGCTGAAGACAATATTAAGACAATGGTTGAAAGACTAAATCCTTAGATCCATGAATCTGTATGAATCCTAAGCACAAAAACAAAAACAAATATACTCTTAAACACATCACAGTAAAATAAAAATTACCAAAATGAACGGGAAGATCTTAATATCTGCCAAGAGAAAAACATAGATACTTTTCCAAGGAATGGTTATTAATATAATTGCTGGTTTCTGGACAATAATAGAAGCCAAAAAAGAATGGTTCCCCTGGGTTACTGAGAGCAAATAATTGTCAACACAATTCTATTTCCAGTATTTTAAATTTCAAATCATTTTCAAATAAGCAGTAATTGAGAAAGCATATTGCCAAAAGACACTCACTAAAGCAAATTTTTATTTATATACTTTAGGCCAAAGGAAAATTATTCCATATGTAATATTTGAGATGCAAAAAAAAGAATGGCAAGATGACATACTGGTAAATATGTGAGCAAATCTAAACAAATATTGATTGTACAAATTAGCAACAAAAACCTTGATTATGTATTTGTGTGGGATGAGGGAGTGAATAAGCTAGAGTTAAAATACTGCATAATAATACAACAATACTTAAATATTATTACATAATACATAATAATAATAATACATAATTTGATGTAAGAGTGATCAAATTAAGGAATTCTAAAGTATTTGATTTGTTGCTGAGAAGAGTAAAGACATGGGTTAATAATAGAGGCCTCAAGTAAAGTATGCATATTATGTGTGCTGAGAGAACCACTAGGAAACTTCTCATAAGGCACATAACTTCCAAAAATTATAGAAGAAAGATCATAAGAAAGAAACATTTGAAAACTCAATTTATCTCAAAAGACTAGGGAGAGAGGAGAATGGGGAAAATAGCCACAATAAACACGAATGATAGGTGCCTGGGTAGTTTAGTTGGTTAAATGTCTGGTTCTTGATTTCCACTCAAATCACAATCTCAGGGGTGTGGGATTGAGCACACATGAGGGCTCACACTCAGCAGGGAGTCTGCTTGAAATTTCCTCTTCCCCTCTCCCTTTACTTCTCCCCCCACCCCATGCTCTCTCTCTGTCTCTTTCTCAAATAAATAAATCTTTTTAAAAAAACACGAATGAATTTCAAAATACTATGTTGAAGTAAAGTAAAAAAAAATAAAAATAGGATGAATTCATATGTTTAAAGTTCACAAAAGGTCAACACTCAACCATAAGGATGCATATAAAAGAACAATTATTTGGAATAATAGCTATTGGGAGGGAAAGATGGTGACATGTGATTGGAGAGGGAGACATGGAGGGTTCCCAACAGTTAAGTAATGACCATTTCTTAGTCTCAGTGATGTAGCGATGTTTACTTTATCATCTTTCTTAAAGTATGCATGCAATATTATATACTCTTATACATATACTATGGTATATCTCACAATAAAATTTTAATTTTACTATCAGGATTCTTTATAAAGGAAACTTACTTTAATCCCATTGAGTAGTTTTCATGATAGAACTGGCTGGAGCATGTTGAAGTAGATGAGTCCCTGGGCTCCCTCCTCTACCTGATTTAATTATTTAGCAAACATACTACTACATTTGTTGTATCAGGAGAATACTGGTGGAAGATTTAGATGGGAGCATCTGAAAGACTGGCGTCTCAAACAAGTCATATTCTTTAGACAAAACTGGCTGTTCCAGCAGAAGCAGCTGAGATTTGGGGTGCCTTCGTCAGGATCTCCCTTCTAGGGATTATCACACCTGTCCTTGCCATTGTCTAGTTCCAGACTCTCAGTCATGCTCTCATGGAGGGTCAGTGGCTCTCATTTTATGCAGCCTTTACACCTTGGCAAATGTGAGGCATGTAGGGCTCTTCGTCTCTGGCATTTATGATGTGTGGAAGATAAGCTACAATAAATCAGACTGACTGAATTTCCCAAGCCCATCTGGTGCTGCTGCATAGATAGATGGCATCATGTTTTTAAAAAGAAATCTGACTGGCAATGGTGTGTCTTGAGTCATGAAATGTGTGAGCTGGTCACCCAAATAAGCAGGAAAGGAAAAAATCACTTAAAGCCTCTATAATTCTGAGCTATTTTCACTTGATGTCATTTCATAAATCATATGGTCCTGGTGCTACAAAACTAAATACACAGTATATAAATAGGGAACGAAAAGCCTGTGGCTTTCTACAATAGTTACAACATGGCAACTGTTCTGTGAGATTTCTTTCACATTTTAAGCATTTGGAAAACTAAAATTTGTTTCTGTCAGTTTTCCTGTCTTTATTGACTCTATCAAGAAGTACCTTTCAAGTCTCAACACACTTTTTTACTGATACACTGTGCAGTGTGCTAAGTATAAAGAGAGTTCCATAACCACCACCGAACAGTCTGAAGCCCACACGAGTTCAAGAAAATGGAAAGATGCTAGATTCTATCCTGTCTTCTAACCCACTGTCCCAAGAAAACTGCCCCTCTTCATCATGTCTGCAAAAGTCTCTGGCTCCTTTATTGCAGTAATAACTATCAATACACAAACTGAATCAGAGCCTGATTATATAAACAGGAAATTATGTTCTACGATGCCTATAATGAAGTCAGGTTCTCTCATGTACTCTACTATTTAACAGCTGATTTGGAGGCAGTAGAACAAAGTAGAAACAGAAAGTTAAGAATAGCAATATTTTTCCCCCAAAAGCTGGACTCAATTCCATTTTTAATCAAATGTCAGGGAAAAGTAAGACAAAGAAGAGTAGACTCACAATCATTCAAGAGAATGAAGGCAATACCATCATGATTGCACAAAGACGTAGTACCAATCAGTTAATGCAGATTTCCTTCAAAGCCAGAGTTTGTGACTGGGACAGGGAAAAATGAAGATAAATTGTCTTTATGTTGGCAAGGCTTTATACAGCCCTGATGTGAGTTCATGTGCTGTATTTAGCCAAGGATGAGAGAAAATGAGAAGGCTTGTTAAGTCTTCCAGTGACCTAACTTGAGAGGCTGGTTGGCTAAGGAAAGGACAAGAGAAGAACTGATGTTTGCCTCTGCCTGAGCAGTTGAAGAGAAGTGGAGCACGGTTCCATAATGATGGGGTGAGGGAGGTTCAAGTCACTGGGCCAAGTGCTTTTGATCCAATTTATCATTCTCTCTCACAATAAAGCTTTGAAGCAGGTACCATTTACAGATGAGGACAATGGGAAATCCCAAAGAAATAGGACCACTTACATCCAAAAGTGGAGAAGACGTTGTCAGCAGAGAACATAAACAGGTACCTACAATGCAGCACTGCTTATTTAAAGATGGGAGTTGGGCTTCGGTGTTTAGAAAGCATGTTCTAATAGTCTGATCTCAAGCCAGCAAAGGAGGTGGCTATGTATCTCTTCCTCATAGTTTGTGAGGGTGGAGAAGTCACAGACATGCTGGGAAATGCCAGTGGATGTATCTGTAGTAGTTAGATAATGCACTGCAGTCACATGTACAAGATTTAGAGCCGTAGTCAGTAAACTATGATCCGTGTGTCAAATTTTTTTGTACAATCCACAAGCTAAGAATGATTTATACATTTTTAAATGGTTGGAAAATATAAAAAGAAAGATAATATTTCATATACACAAAAATTATAGGAAGTTCAAGTTTCAATGCCCATAAATAAAGTTTTATTAGAACACAACCACACTTACTCTTTTACGTAATCTCCATGGCTGCTAACATGCTAACTGACTGAGGTGAGTATGGCCTCCACAGACTAAAATACTATCTGACCCTTTACAAAAATTTTTACCAACTCTGCTCCAAAGTTAGTGAATCTTGATTCAAATCTTGATTTTTGTCTAACTATGTGATCTTAAGAAAATAACTTAATTTCTTTAAACCTCAGCGTCCTCATCTTTAAATGATACCTACCTTGAAAGTCTATTATGAAACAAAATGATAAACTATCTAAAGTACTTAACTGAGTGTCTGGCACATAATAAAAACTCAAAAGAAATTATAGCTACAGATACTCTTCCCAGGTAACTCTAACTCCCTATTGAACTTTACAGCTTACGATTTTATATATCATGGGTTCCAAAGTCCATTTAGAATTTTTCAATATCATTATCATACCCAAATAAGTCCATTATCTTTTCATTTTCCAGGAGAGTGGCTAGTGTGTTTATGAACCAGTGGGTAGCTTAGCCAAAACTAAAGCTCTGTAAGGTATCGACCACGCCATATAAATCAACTTTGTTCAAAAAATATTTATTGAGAGTCTACCATGGTCTAGGGATAATGGTAGGTGCTGCCCTGGTTCCTCCAGGTGTAGAACATGATGGCTGTATCCTCCCTCTTCCTCATGGACAAAAGTTCAGTTTTGTGAGGAGTAGCAATGTACCCAACTAAAATAAAATGCTACATTTTCTTACTTACCTTAAAGATAGGGCTGATAGCGGTAATGAGAAGTAAGTGGGAGTCACTGGGTCTTCCATTTTGGCTGGATTGCCCCTTCTACTTTTTGTCCTTAGTCAATGCCCTTCCTTCTCCCTGAACTGTGTACATATGGCTGGAGCTGTAGCCATCATTTTGTGGCTCTGAGGGAAAACCTTAAAAAATTGCAGAAACTGGGGCGCCTGGGTGGCTCAGTCTGTTAAGTGTCTGCCTTCTGCTCAGGTCATGACCCCAGGGTCTGGGATGGAGCCCCAGGTCTGTCATCTCTCCGGCTCCCTGCTCAGCGGGGAAGCTGCTTCTCCCTTTCCCTCTACCTGCCACTCCCCCTGTTTGTGCTCTCTCTGTCAAATAAATAAAAATCTTTTTAAAAAATTGCAGAAACCTAGACTTCGACATCCATGGACAGCTAACCCTGGCAACTATCTACCTCAAGACTCCCTGATCAATCGAAAATCAAGTCTTTAATTTGTCTTTTGCTTTCTCTGTTTCTTGTAGCCAAATCCAATCTTAACCAATATATCCACACTGGAGGAGCTCTTTGATCCATATAAAGTACTTCTTTGGGTTCAGGCACCCAAACATCAAGACTACAGTTCAGCAATCTTATTCAGTTTCTTATCATTTGTGCCTAACATTATGTAATCAACTAGCACCAATCATCAAAAATGATAGAAAAAGATAAAGAAATAATGTATGTTATTCCTTGGAGAAAAGGAATTTGAGCTGCTGAACTTTGAATGAGACATCCTGCCAGGTGACTGCTGACAATGGTGATCTTAATTGACAGCATCTCTGATTTCAAAGCTTGAACTCTGTGCTGCAAATCAGCAATGCAATTACATGATCACTTAAAGACATTAAATAGAAACTTCAAACTTCATAAACCTGTGCTTTACCCATTCTCTCTGAAAACTTTTTCTCTTACAAAGAGTAGATTAAATGGCAGGGAGTCTTTATTAATGTCAAGACCATTTAAGTCATAACTTGCTCAGACAGGTCACTTATTTAAGCTGCATTTGTACTTGGCCAATCTCTGTCATCAAGTGAATCCTATGGACCTCATTTACACAATTTACATTTGAAGTCAGTCGGTAGGAGACTTATTTACATTTTCTCAGTGTTCAGTAATGGATACATAAATTTTACCAATCTTTCAGTTTACTAATTTGTTCTCTGAATAAATCTGTCATCCACCAAAACTCAAGCTGTGAAATAAAACGGTAATGAAAATCAATAATCTTGCTTTGTAAACCAAAAAATGTCACTCTAATTTTCTGAATTAATGGAATCTAACTTCATCTTAATTGAAAGTAGGAAGAAGTTATCTGCACAATTTTACTGACCACCTGAAAAAGAATGAAACCATACATATATTCAGAAATCATTCATTAAATCACTGAAGATGATATTTTTAAATATGCCTCAAAGGGAAGGAAAAAGGGACCACACATTTTTAGTTACTAGCAAAAACAAAGTAACAACCTATGTCCCTAAACTTTACATTGGGTAACCTTGGTTTTCCCCTACCAAGAGGGCCTGGTGCTTTGAAATCTAAAACAAGGTTTCTTCATGGTTATGACATTTCCCATGGCATTTACTCAAAAAATCAATCTGGCTTTTCAGGCACTGGAAACAGAGTCTTGTGAAACGAGGAAACCAAAACACGGCATCAGCCAAAAAAGTTACTTTGATTTTTTTCCCCCAAAAACCTTCTGAGAAGCTTTATCTGAAAATGGATCTAGTAACACTTCAAAGGCAAAGGCTATCTAAGAGGTTTTTTATTAACAGCAGGGTTATCTTCTTCTACAGATCTAATTTTAGTCCCCCGAGACTTTGAATATAATCAAGGTATAGAGTCAATACTGAGTAAAATTTAATTTGATCTTGTCCTCATCAGACCCAAGAGATGCAACAGGAATGAGAGAACTTCCCGTTTAAAAGGCTTGACAGTATGGGGTGGAAATGTCATTTGTATAACTGAACTCTAAGTTGGAAAACAGTGTGGGTCCTGCTTTGGTTTTTGTTTTTCTCCCAATAAAAAAATGCCTTAAATTCCATTAAAGTTTAGGAAATATCCACTGATGGCTTTGGGAACACCAGCATGACTGTCAGTTGTATTCAGAACCCTAGTGGACTTAAGTCAAAAGGTTTGAGATTATCCCATTAAATAATTAAAGATTTAGTTGTGTTGGAAAAATACAGTGAGAAGGACCAGTCCAAACCCCTACTTAAACCAGATGTGTAATCTTAGGCAAAGCACTTGAGACTCTCTTAAGCTCAATTTCTGACCTCACTGGAGTATTATTAGAAATAAAAGGCAAAATGATCACAAAGGGTTCAGTCAACTACAAAGCAACATATGTATATATATATATTATATATATATATTATATATATTTTTTGCTATATATTACATATATTATTATATTCTATATATATTTAATTATATATATTTGTTATATGTATCTTATATATACATATATATATATATACACACATATATAAAAAACCAGTTTCCATTTGACCCGAGTAACCAAACCCCTATATCTTCCAGAGTTTTTTTAGATCCACATATTCAAAGCCCATTTCTGGAGATGCCCATATACTCAGGAACCTATATATTTAAAATCCCTTGGGTTATTCTATTCTATTATGCAAATTTGCAACTCACTATAATGATACTATGAGTTAACTGAAGACAGGGAAAGTGTTTGACCACCTTTATTCCCCTGCACCTTCCCACAGATGTCTGCCCCAGAATAAATTCTTAATGAACAGATGATAAAAACATTCTTAGTTACTATTATGGGATGAATGGTTTCCCCATACATATAAATTCCTATGTTGAGGTCTTAACACCCCAGTACTTCAGAAAGTGACTATATTTGGAGATAGAACCCTTTTAAAAGGTAATATACCATTTAAATTTAAATAGAATTGTTAGAGTGGGCTTTAGTCCGATATTACTGACATCCTTATAAGAAGTGAAATCTGGACACACAGAGAGATACCTGCACACAAGAAAGATGTGTGAGGACTCAACAAGAAAATCGCTCTTGGCAAGGCAAGGAAAGAGGCTTCAGAAGAAACCAGAACTGCCAATATTTTGATCATATGTTCCTAGCTTCTGAAACTGTAAAAAAATTAATTCCTGTTGGTTAAGCCACCCAGTCTATGATATTTTGTTATGGAAACCCTAGCAAACTAATGCATTTATTACATACACACACACACAATTAAAGCAGTATTAGAATTTTCTATAAACAATGGATTATTTTACATTTATTAAGTACATTAATCATTTCAATATAAGCTGAAGAATTTAATACCTTGCTCAAGTTCACATGGCTGGGGATCCAAGTAAGTTCCAAGGACAGAGTTTGAATACAGGTATAGCAGGTTATATAATTATAACTCAAATGATTTACCCACTCTACCACAGCATTTGATAGTGCTCATTCTAGTAATGAATCTAGAATTATAACTTCTAAAATAGGATCCAATCTGCAAAAAATGAGAGTTATTTCTTTAGAAACAGCATGGTTTTCTGATAAGTAAAATGCACACTGATGTTATCTCTATTTAGAATCTCATTTGCCAGTCATAAATATACTAAAGGTTTCATTAAGATCTTATATACATGCATTTAACGTCTTGTTGAAATGCACTATCACAGTTTCACAAGTGATATGTGTGGTGGACCATAATAACCACAAGAAATAGTTTTATTTTATTTTATGTTAATATTTTATCCATTTATTTGAGAGAGATCAAGATAGCTAGAGAGAGCACAAGCAGGCAGGAGAGGGAGAAGCAGGTTTCCCACTAAATAGGGAGCCTGATGCAGGACTCCAGCCCAGGACCCCAGTATCATGACCTGAACCTAAGGCAGATGCTTAACCCCGGTGCCTCAAGAAATAGTTTTAAAACATGTAACATAATTTTCAAGTGTAGCATTGATTTGGAAATTTTGCATCTCCCGTGAAAAGCAAATGAGAAAAAAAAGAAATTTACCAGAATATGTGTTTTGTGTCTATTGTTAAACAGGAACTACAATAAAAATTAAAGTATACTAAAGCTTAAGTTAAAACTTAATAAAGATTAAGTTTCATTCCCATTTATTACTAGGTTATATAAAATAAGAGCACTATATATCTGGGTATTAATGAGTTCATATCATTCAAGGTTGTAGGCATGTTCATAAATTAGGTTTCATGTTGCAGAGATTAATGGACACTTAGATATCCTAAAGTATAAACTTGGGTTTGCTTTTGCCTTCAAAAAGAGCCATGATGGCAACAATAATAAATATTATGTAAAACTTTATATTTTCCTAATTAACCAGAGTATTAAATCTAAAATATTTTTGTAAACATCTATGGATTTATTCCTACAAACACATTTTTCAAAATGCCAATAACATCTACTCTAGTACAAACTAATTTTACCCAAAACCACATGGGAAACTACTCTCAAGTAGTAGTGCAGAAAGGAAGAGTTCAAAGACAGGAAAACAGTCTATCAAATGGAGAATTCTGATAGCTTTTAAATGAAAATTTCACTTTATCCAGAATCAGTGTCTTTTAAAGAATAAAGTTCTGCAAAGTTTAATAACATGAAGTTGAGGCGTCTCAATTTCTGCTTAGTAGAGACCTTTATTGCCACCTTCTCCTTCAGCATTATAAAAAAAGAAAAATCACTCTGATCACCTTGGTAAAATTTATGGCCTGGCAAGTTTTACAATCTAGAGCTGTCACATATAGTCACACAGATTGGTCATTCACATGGACTTGAATGTGAATTGAACCCTCCTGGAGTCATGCAATGTTGTTTCTGACTAGGGAATACAATTTTACTCTAAATTTTCTTACTAGGAAAAAACAGCCTTATTCCCCTCTCCATGGTATATTTCCATGGGGTTAGGGGAGGCATTGGCAATTAAGAAGCAATATGCAGGTAGAAATATGAAAACATGCTAAAGAGGGAGATGAAACCATCAATAGTACTGAAATCTTATAGTAACTTAAATTCCTTCAAAGTAATGAATTCTGTGCATATAATATCCCCAATATGTATACCATTCATTCAATCAATCAACAGTGATGGACCTGTGGACAAACTGCTATGTGAGGTACTATTTGGTATTATAAAAAACACATTATAGTCATGTTCTAAGACATTATAGTCATGTTCTCATTCTTAACTGCAGATTGAATGTCTGTGTTCCCACAAAACTCATACAGTAAAACCTAATCCCCAGTGTGATAGTGTCTAGAGGTAAGGCCTTTGGAAAGTGCTTAGGTCATGAAGGTGGAGCCCTCATGACTGGGATTCATCCCCTCACCAAAGAAACCCCGGAGGTTCCCTCACTCCTTCTGCCATGTGATGACACAGTCAGAAGATGGCTATCTCTGAGCTGGGAAACAGGCTCTCACCAGACTCCTCTACCCGCCAACACATTAATTTTGGACCTCCCAGCCTCCAGAGCTGTGAGAAATAAATTGCTGTCATCTATAAGCTAACAAATGTATGATATTTTTGTTATAGCAGCCTGAACAGACTAAAACATTCTCTCTCTCTGTCCATCTCTCCCATTTTCTTTCTCTCCATGCTGGTGAGTCTTACTATATGGCTAAGTTTTCCACTGAGCCAATTTACCATGTCTCAAAAATAAGCTTTTCATCTAAAAAAAATCATGCCATATAGACATCTTTCTAAGAGATATTAAATGCCCTTCTCATCTTCTTTGACAGAATACTTAATCTCAGTTTCATCATTTATAAAAGATTTGACTGTATGGACTCCAAGATCTGCTTACTGAGTTTTGCCAAATAATAGAAGTTGCTACTTCCAACTTAAATGATGACTTTTCTTCACAACATACTGACACCATCAGCAAAGGATCGCTCAGGTTTATGGAACTCCTTTAAGCACACAAAATGACACCTAATGGCTATGCCTTCAGCATTACTGATTACTTATATACTTTCATTCTCTCTTCTCTTGCTCTCACACTGTTAGAGGCTATGTCTTGCTATGCTGAACATCATCACATCTCTTTGTTCTGACTGATTTCCCACCTTGGGTTACATGCAGACTTAAAATCAGACAACAAAGCCTGCTAAAACCCTATAAAAAGAGGCTTGCCCATGAAATGTTAGATTTTGAGTAAAGAGAATAAACTTAATGACACGTGTGTTGCGTACTCATCATCAGAAAACCCCTCTTTCTCCTTTTGTTTTGGAAGAGCTAACTTCACCCTCTCTCCCAATTTGCAGATTAGTGGAAGGGAATATTTCCAGCTCCTTTGAATAGTCCCCATCTGGGACATTCACACTCTAGGCATATTTTACTAGAGATTGAAAAAGTTAAGGGCATGACTTACTTCCTCTTTATTTCCTGTACTGAAGAGTAGGAGGATCTTTCCTCCTTTAATTTGTCCTCACAAAGCAGACTTATTTGACTGGTTGTAAAAGTGGATCTACAGATCCAGATTTGTCTTTCTTCCTTCATGCAGGCAAGCCTGAGCATGTGAGTTAATGCTCAGTTAGAGGAGGATGGCATGCTCTATTTGCCCCAAAGCCTTAGGTTGGTACTTCAGCTTCCTGGAGAAGCTCATCAAGGGGAGAGAGGGATGATAAGGAGGGGAAGAGATGAAAGAAGAAAGAAGGTGTTATTATTTTCATGTGCTTTCCCATTAATTAATAAAGCTAATGTCTTATTTCCTTTTTGTCTGTTGTTCCTTATTTCCTTTTTGTCTGTTGTACCAGCTCCTTTGACCAAAAACCTCAAAGGAAAAAGGAATGATAGGTCAACCAGGTAAGAGAGATATTATTGTAAAATAATTATGGGGAACAAACAAAGAGTTCTTGAGAGAAAATTATTTTTCAAATGGGATTCTTAAGCTTAAAGTCAACCAGATGGTGAAAAAGAACACTTCTCATTTGGAACAAAAGCATTTAAGTTTCTGCAAATTAATAATTTGTTTTAATACCAGCCACTTACAGTTGGAGAATAATGAGCAGTAAATATAGCATCAAGCTCACACAGATTTCTATGGATTGTTAAACTTCAAAAATATGAGATACATAACCCATGTAAAAAATATCTATTTCTACTTACTCATTCCAACCATTTTTGTTTCATTTGTTTTTAAGGAAGCTGGTGACACAATCTTGAGTGCAATTTAGAAAATCTCACCACCAAACTTGGAGACTCTAACTTCAATGACTTAAAAAATATAGATTAAATTATGTAAAGCAAAAGATGAGTTCGTTTGCTGAAACCTAAAAATTTGAAATGTTAAGTGTTCATGTTAAAAACACTTAGCATTTTGCTAGACCTTCTGGTAAGTAGGGTTCTCCTATGACCCCATGAGACTTACTGCAAAGATTGGGGGTTTTCTGGGGGGATTTGTTGTTGTTGTTGTTTTTTAAGATTTTGTTTATTTGAGAGAGAGAGAGAGAGCATACGCAGGGGAATGGGCAGTTGGAAAAGCAGGCTCCCCGCTGAGGAAGGAGCCCGACTTGGGGCTCAATCCCAGGACCCGGAGATCATGACCTGAGCCAGAGACTGATACTTAACCAACTGATCCACCAGACACTGCTACTGCAAAGATTATTGCTGCTACTGTGAGACAGACCCCAGGTGTTTTTCCCAAACTACTTTGGGAAAAGAGTATTCCTTTTTATTGGAATTTTAAAGAATAGTATGAAACAAGAACTACGGAATGGTACCTGGATTCAGGAATTCTCAAAACTGTCTCCTTAAAGAGTTACCTTTAATACATGACTTAAGCTCCCTGTTATATGACTAGCTTCTCTTTGGTCATTTGAGGAGAATACACCCAGAATCGGAACACTATTAGCCCAATATTTGTTGTTGTTGTATTTTTTTCCTATAGTTTTTCAGTGGGGAAATTGATCTGGACGTAATATGATTCTCAACACATGTACATGTTGGTCCTGCCTACGTGCAGTCAGCTCAGTCCAACACACCACCATCTAAAACTGAATTTGACACACTTCATTTTGTTCACAATAAATCAGCATCCATTTTGAGGATGATATTTGGAGGTTACGTTATCATATAAATATGTGAGATATACCACAGGTCAAATTTTACTCTCAGCCTCACATATATTTGAATATGCATTTCACAGTGTGCACTAACTAGAAAATATCAGTTCTTAGAAACCATTCAGATTTCTCATCCTTTGCCAGTAGCCACTGTCCCTGCAGGCTCTCACTAAACGTATTTGGGCATAACTATTGATCCTTAAGTGGAATTCATTCCTCTGGACTAAACTTCTGCCAGGTAGGATTTTGGTAACAGGCTCACTAGGTATTCGCAAGAAAGACATGGATGTTGTCTGGGTAAGAAGATTTCTGGGTAAGAAAAATAATCTGTATTATTTTTTTACAGAAAAAAAATCTGTAGCATTTTTTCCCCTCCAAAATCTATTCTTGATCCATGAAAATTGCCAACAGAACAGTGCCTGAAGTTTTCTATATATTATTCATAAGTCAAAAATGGCTGAAATAAAAGTTTCCTCATTTGTGTGAACTATTCAAAATAGAATTAATATACATTGGATATTTATTAATACCTCAAAAGCTCATTTAACAAAAATCTGTTAAGTCTGTTAAGTTAGTCCTTCCCAAAATTTACCACGAAAGGATTTATCAACCTACTGCAGTTATAACCATTGTGCTTAGACCAAGTCATGGCTGCTACACATGTTACCATTTCTAGTTCATTTCTCAGTGATTCCAACTTGTTGAGGGAGTGATCTTGGACAGTTCCCTAGTAACATTTCATAAAACCATGGAGCTCATCCATGAAAAATTCTAAGGAAAACTGATAGGAGATCTGTGTTGTTATCTCTGAGTCTGAATAGAAGTATTTAGAATATCTGCCTTTTAATGATTCTGTTTCTGTGTGTTATCAATGGCCTAAACACAAAATCTCAATAGACCTACAACAAGTGAAGACATTGAACCAGCAATTTTTAAAACTATCCCCCCCTAAAAAACCCAATCTACATAGTTTGACTAGTGAATTCCACCATACATTTAAAGAATACCAATTCTTCACAAACCATTCCAAAAAACAGAAGAGGGAACACTTTCCAATTCACTCTGTGAGACCATTATTATACCGATGACAAAACCAGAAAAAGACAGCATTAAAAAAAATTTACAAAATATTCCTTAAGGATACAGAAAAAAATCACCAACAAAATACTAGTAAACTAAATTGAAAAGATATAAAAAAGATTATATATTATAACCAACTGGATTTAGCTCAGCAACAAAAGGCTAAATTAAATCTGAAAATTAATCACTGTAACATATTCTATTAATAGAATATAGGACAAAAACCACATTATCATTTTAACTAATGCAGAAAAGGCATTTGACAAAACTGAACACTCCTTCATAATAAAAATACTGAAATAACCTAAGAATGGAAGGAAACTTCCTCATTTTGTTATAGGGAAATGTATAAAAAACACACAGCTAACATCATACTTAATGGCAGAAACCTAAGATCAGTAACAAAATCCAATACCAAGAACAAGATAAGGATGTCCACTCTTGTCACTTTCATTCAGCATTGCACTGGAAGTTCTCACTAGGAAAATTATTCAAGAAAAAGAAATAAAAAACCTCTAAATTAGAAAGCAAGAAGTATTTCTATTTCCAGACAATATGATCATGATAATAAGGAATCTACTTCAAAAAGTTATAACTCATAAACAAGTTTAGCAAATTTGTAGGATATGAGATAAATATGCAACAATCAACTGTATTTCTATACCCTAGCAATGCACAATTCAAAAAATGAGATAGAGAAACAATTCCATTTAAAACGGCATCTAAAATATTTAAGAATAAATTTAATAAAAGAAGTACAAGATTTGTACACTAATAATTATAAATATTTTAAAGCTAAAAGATCTCTAAGTTCAATAAATACATTAATGTTCATGAATTAGAAGACTTAATACTGTTAAGATGATACTTTCCAGTTGATTTACAGACTCAAAAAAATTGCTATCAAAACATCAGCTGCCTTTTTTACAGACATTGACAAACTGATACTCAAAATCATTTGGAAATTCAAGGAACCTAGGAGAGCCAAAATAATTTTGAGAAAAAACAAAGTTGGAGGATTCACATTTCTCAATGACAACACTATAGTGATCAAGACAGTGTAGTAGTAGCATAAGAATAGATATATAGATTAATGGAATAGGATTGTAATTCCAGAAACAAAGCCTTAAATTTATGGTCAGTTGATTCTAACAAGGGTGTTAAGACAATGCAATGGGGGGAAATAATTGTCTTTTCAACATGTGGTGCTGGGATATCCACATTCGAAAGAAGGAAGCTTGTCCTTTAACTTGGACTATATCTCAAAATTAGTTATCCAATCCATAACTTGGTTATCAAGTAATGGTGGTTATCAGTAGGCGTAGGGTTCTGGGTGAATTTTTACTCTATTATCTGTATTTTTATTTTCTGCTTTTGTTTCCAGTCAACGAGCATGGAATACTAGTTAGTGTTTTCATTTGTAAGATAAAATTCATTTAGTTAATCCTACAAAGAGTAACTTGAAGGATTAAAAATAATCTAGAGGCACCTGGCTAGCTCAGTCAGTAGAGCACGTGACTCTTGATCTCAGATTTGTAAATTCAGGTCCCACGCTGGGTGTAGAGAATACTTAAAAATAAAATCTTCTTTAAAAAATCAAGAATTTTTCCCAAAAATATAAAGTTAAAGCTCTTTATGGGTCACATTTTTCTCTTTAGAAGTAGTGATAATCACAAGCTAAAAATCATTCATAAATATGATGCATGAGAAAATCATAGGTCAAAAAAAGGGAAATCATAGGTCAGTAGTGGAATGACATACTGAGGAAATGACACAAAGAAAATAACCTTGAGGTTAAGGTATGCAGAGATTTATGAAATTAAAAATAAATAAAGGTTGATAACTAGAGTTGTCTTAGCAGAGAGCTCTTTCACCAATCTGAGTTGTAACTGATGAATTGTGTTTATAGCGCTATGCTTCCAGCTTTCTGTTTTCTCAAAAGAGAAAGATCGAGTTATTAAATTATACATTCTATTGGATAAATTGCTTTATTATTTTCATTTTTAAAATCTTCTCTCTTTTCACATAACTCCTATTTTATAATAGAAGTTAATCATAGTTGTATATGTGACAGTATCTTAAGATTTTCTGACACCCTGATGGCCTTAAATCTATAATGCATAAAAGTTATTTTAAATCCTCAATCATTTTCCAACTTTGTTTTAATCTCTGCATTTTATCTTCCATATCTGAGTGACAACTCTTTGTTAAAAATGTATAATATGAGATTGCCAAAGACCAAAATGAGCTTCATAGCCAAGTAATTTGGAATTCCTATTTCCAAAAATCTAATTTCTCCTTACTATTCATCATTCACCCTTTCATTTGAATGGGTGCCAAAATGAACACTGCTTTTTTTTTATGAGTGATTTAAGAAAAAATGAAAAGCATAGCTATGTTGGGAAAATCAGGCACTGAAAACAAAATTTTATAATGACTTTTAAATCTCTTTCCTGAGTATTTAATGTGTCAGACTAGTATGTGAACATAGTAAATATATACTATAGATTATAACAATAATGGATTATTTATTAAGCATTTATCTATTGTCAGGTATTGTGTTTAGTCCTTTACTAAAAAGCATAATAAAAGCAAACATGTATCATCAGCCCTGTTTTGCAAAATAGAGAACTGAGTCAGAAAAGCTGGTTGCACAATGTTATAAAGGAACTAAAAAAAGTGTGGATGCCAAGCTGCAGACCCAGAGAGTTGGTTTAATTATGGTGCTACAATAATTGTCAATTGCATGGTTTCTGTACACCAATAAGTTTCATATAAATTTATTAGGAAAATATAATTAACTAAAAATCAAACACAACTGTTTTGAGACTAACAAATGAAAAACATAATCTTTTGATTTTCTTTTGACAACTGCATTTTCTGTTTCTGACTAAAACCATATTGGCAGAAGAAGAGGAGTTGCACACACACACACACACACACACACACACAAAACACTCTCCGTCATCCTACTAATCCCTAAATGATTTTGTAATCAGTAGGAGCTGTAAATAATGTATCAGTCTATAGCTGGCTAGAATCTGTTCAAAGGTATTTAATGGGCCAAGATAAATATTAAAAAATCTGTTTCAATATTTTTGGAAGCAAAGTTTATAATCTTTATTTAAAAGTTCTCTTACCAGGGGCATCTGGGGGGCTCAGTCGTTAAGAGTCTGCCTTTGACTCAGTCATGATCCCAGGCCCCGCATTGGGCTCCCTGCTCGGCTGGAAGCCTGCTTCTCCCTCTCCCACTCCCCCTGCTTGTGTTCCTTCTCTCACTGTGTCTCTCTCTGTCAAATAAATAAATAAAATCTTTAAAAACAAAAAAATAAATAAAAGTTCTCTTATTTGATTTAAGTCAAAGCTATAGCTATAACTATTTGTAAAGATTTGCTTCCATATATGATTTAAGTAAAGACTTTCCTTAGCAGAAGTCAGGTTGATGTTTTTAATCATTAATATTCCATTAAGAAAGGTGTCCAAAAAAAAAAGAGCAAACATTTTTTTTGTCAAAGTCATCTCTCTACCAGGCAGGTAATTTAACATGTAGCCTCCCTTTCTGAAACCCAGAATGCAATGCAAAGCAATCATAAATAAGTCATAGTAATTAATTTCTTTCAAGCATCAAGCTAGTTGGGATTGCCTTTGTCTGAAGCCCTGAGTGCTTGCCAGGTAAATTTCTATTCCAGCACCCAGCACAGTGCCTGGCACATAGTGAAGACTGATCAAAATTATTTTTTGAGTAAATAGATGAATCGTTGACTAGCATAAGATAGATAGATATAAGATAGATATAAAACTGAACAACTATGAAAAATTAGTTGTATTAATAATAATCAATGAACTGGTATAGATTATTCAAGATTTATAGCAAGACCTTCAATGATGATCCATTTCTAGTGATAAAAAGAATGTCATTCAGAGTGCAAAATAAAAATACTCTTTTGAAATTTATAAAAATGGGGCACATGGGTGGCTCAGTGGGTTGAGGCCTCTGCCTTCAGCTCAGGTCATGATCTCAGGGTCTTGGGATGGAGCCCCACATCGGGCTCTCTGCTTCCCCTTCTCTCTCTGTTTGCCTCTCTGCCTACTTGGGATCTCTCTCTCTCTGTCAAATAAATAAATAAAAATCTTTAGAAAAAAGAAATTTATAAAATCAAAAAATATAAAAATAGATATATAATTTTCTTAACCAACCATACTTCATTTGTACTTTCTCTTCACTCAGCATCAACGTTTAAAAAAACAGTTTGGAAGTAATTTTAACCAATATAATGCATTTTAGGGTACTTTTATTTCTTTTCTGAATTCCGTTTCTTTAATCTTCAGTATATACTTAATCCTTCCCAACAACGAAGTCATTTTAAAGACAGTAATTTCTTTAATACAGATTTTTTTTTTTTAAAGATTTTATTTATTTGACAGAGAGAAACACAGCCAGAGAGAGAACACAAGCAGAGGGAATGGCAGCGGGAGAAGCAGGCTTCCTGCCCAGCAGAGAGCCCGACGCGGGGCTCGATCCCAAGACGCTGGGATCATGACCTGGGCCGAAGGCAGACGCTTAACGACTGAGCCACCCAGGCGCCCCTTTAATACAGATTTTGATTGAGTTCAGGTTAAATAATCTTCCTCCTCACAGTTCTAACATTTTTCCAACCTGGTTCTTTAATTTAATCAAATTATTGAAACAACAGCAAACTGGAATATTCTATATCATTGATTAAACTTGATCAATGATCAAGTTTAAACTTGATTTATCAAGTTTATCATTGATCAATGATCAAACTAAATTATTATCAAATTAAAATTGATCTATCAATTTATCATTGATCAATGATCAATAAACTCGATTTATTAAAAATAATAAATATTATTAAATGCATGGCTAAAGTGTCATAAAATGGATGCTGATATAAAAACTAACTTTTCAAATGTTACATAATATAATAAGTGGATGACCATCTTAATCACTCTTGATGGTCTTAGTGACGCAGGGATTCCCCCTAGAAAGTATAAAATAGCAACAAAAGCTATCTTATCTTGCCTCATTCTTACCACAAGAGAGATGGAAAATTTGCAGCACTGTTGTATAGTCTGAAAGTGACACAGATAGATTTTCTCTGACATAGTACAGATCAGTAGCTGTAATCCATTCCTCTTCAGATATAATAGTCATTTAAATTCAGCCTTCACTTGGAGTTTGAATTCCTCAAATTCCTTCCATTGCCCATTTCTTGGCAGTTACTGGAATGTGTCTTCTTGGTTGTTGGAAAATGAAGTCTATTCCCGGCAGAAACCCACAAAATTTGGTTATTTATTCCAAACAGATTCAAAAAGAAGTCTCTCATTTGAGTAGTCAATATATTTCCCTATATATTACTTATCTGTGGTTTTGTACATTTATCTCTATAAAATTTATTTATCTGGTCTGGTTGAAAAGATACCTTCATAGAGAGTTGGGACAAAAGTAAGGTGAGTGAGGCACTGACCTTGAGCACCGAATGTCAGATCAACTTAACATACATGTATTGAAGTTCTACTCTCTGTCAATATAACTCTGGGATCTACTTTTCAAACAATTTCTTAGCTCAAAAGAATTAAGTAAGCTAAAGATGGTTAAGCTATACGTTAAAATAAGATAAATATCACTAGAGAATTATAAATAAATTCCCACTGGGCTCAAGAAAAGAGAGATTACACCTATGGTGATTTGTATCTAGGAATTACATCATGGGGGCTATTCTCTACATAGCTCTAGTCCCAACCCCCTTCCTTTCCCAGGACTGAACATCTGCTTCCTCTTTGGTTGATAAGCCTAAGGGAGTATTTCTGGCCAATGAGTTGTGAGTGGCTGTGGTATTTGTTACTTCCAGCCCAAAGCATTTAATTGCTAATGTGAGACTCTGCAGAACTCTCTTTCTTCCCCCTTTGGCAAAGTACCACTTTGAAATGGTAGTCTCTGAAGAGCTACAATTAGACTTCTCTGCTGCCCCATAAAGTACATGTAGTATGAGCAGGAAATAAAACTTAGTTGTCTAAAGCCTCTAAGACTTTGGGGTTCTGTTCTACTGTGGAATAACATAACCTATCCTGACAGAAATGACATCTAATTTCAGTGTTTGAGAACAGTTTATGAGTAGATTTGCCAGATAAAATTCAGGATGCCCAGTTGAATGTGAATTTCAATAAGCAGTGAAAAAAAGTTAGTATAACTATGTTCCATGCAGTATTTGGGACATACTTATACTAAAAAAATATTCATTGTTTATTTGAAATTCAAATTTAATTGGGTCTTCTATATTTTTACTTGCTCAATCTGGTGACCCTATTTATGAAGGCAGTATTATCTGAGATGTATTCTAAATAATTAATAAACTTCTGACATGTAAAAAAGATCAGCAAATGCTCAGGCAAAGGGCCAAAGGCCAAAAATACGGAATGTTCAAAGATCAGAAAGTCCAGCTTAGCTGACACACTGTGTACCTGGAATGGCAGGCACCCTTATATTTTGTTATTTCCTAGGGTTTCATCCCTGATTCTATGCTCATTTCCTTTTTGTATTTTATTTTATTTTTTCAGTGTTCCAAGATTCATTGTTTATATACCACACCCAGTGCTCCATGCAATACGTGCCCTCCTTAGTACCCACGACCAGGCTCACCCATCCCGCCTCCCCAAAACCCTCAGTTTGTTTCTCAAAGTCCACAGTCTCTTCATAGTTCGTCTCCCTCTCCGATTCCCCCAATCCATGTTATTCCTTATGTTCCACAAGTAAATGAAACCATATGATAATTGACTTTCTCTGCTTGACTTATTTCTATGTTTGCCCTAGGAGTATCATCCATTCCAACTCCTCCTCTCATCTGAGCTAGAATGGGACTAGAAAGGTAGAATGGTAGACTCATTTCTGTAACCTCCTCCCTGGTGGGAGCCACCATCTCTTGCCAATATTC
>CM053611.1:72830794-72844111 GCA_028646535.1 Procyon lotor
TGACATTGCAGCCTCATCTCTAATCAAGTATTTTCTCCTTCTTGTGTCACCACATAATATACAATATATTTAACTATTTATTTACTGTCTACTCCTCCAATAAAATGTAAACTCCACAAGGTTAAAGGCTTTTGCTTTGTTCATTGTTGCATCTCTACTGCCTAAGACAGCAACTTGCATTCAGAAGGTGCTCAATGAATATCTTTAAATGAATAAATGCATAAACATTGTAGAAGACAAGAACAGCCTTTGATGGTTTGAAGTCAGTAATCATATCATTTCGGTTCTGCTTAAGATTACTTTAACAACAGTGTGAGAGGAATGGCCCTACCCCTAATTAAGAAAAAAAAAAAAACTAAACCATAACATAAGTGTAGGTGAGTCCAATAAAGTTATGATTTTTCCCTAAAATGTCTCTTTCAATGTATTTTTAAATATCTAATACCAAACATTTTAAGAAAACAATGTGCTCCTACATTCCCAGTGCCATAATCTTCCCATGAGTAATCCCTTAAATAATGTGGCAAGATAAGTTCATTGTGGAAGTTATTTCTATAACAATAAAAGATCAGCAGTTTTGAGAATGGGAAGAATATGCATGTGAGAGGGGGGCCTGGTGATTCAGTTGGTTAAGTGGCAGATTTCAGCTCAGGTCACGATCTCAGGGTCATGAGAGGGAGCCCCGAGTCGGGCTCCACGCTGAGTGTGAAGCCTGCTTAAGACCGTCCCCTCCCTCTCCTTTTGCCCTCCCCCCATTCATGCTCTCTCTCTTTCTCAAAAAAACAAAACAAACATACATACGGAATATGTATGTGAGAGATAATATAATAAGACAAAAATTTTAGAATTAAGCAATAAGGAGATAAGGAGAAAAATGTAGAAAATTTTCAAGATAACTAGAGTTCGAGACCCATGTGATTATGTTGCAAAATCAGCAAAATATTTTATGGAGTTGGAATTTTTAATCCCTATGGGTTATTGCTACATTATTTTAATCACTTTTCAAACTCCTTTATCTACTGTATGCTAGCAGACCATGTTTCTATCAGTTTTTCACATCCCTATCACATATCAATGTTTAGCAAACTCTGTATTATCTCAAGATTATAAGGGCAGTTTTCTTATATCTTAATTTTTAATAACTAAAAAATTATTTCATAATACACTACTTTCATTTTTTATAGTTTAATTTTTCATTAGCTAGTTATTTTGATCCCTTTAAGCACTATATTTTCTTATTCATACTATTAAAAAGTAAACCATGTGATCATTTACATTAAAACAGATAAAAATACTATAAAAAGTCTGAGAAGAAAATGTAGGAGAAGGTTTCATGATGTTGGATATGGCAATCATCTCTTAGATATGACACTAAAAGCACAGGAAACAGAAGAAAAAATAAGTTGGACTTCATGAAAATTGAAAACATCTATGCATCAAAGTACATCATCTACAGAATAAAAAAGGCAATATATAAAATGAATGAAAATATTTTCAAATCTTATATCTGATATGAACATGAGATCCAGAATATATAAAGAACTTCTACAAACCAACAACAAAAAACACAAATAAACTGATCAAAAAATTAGCAAAGGACTTGAACAAACGTTTCTCCACAGAAGATATACAATGGCCAAGAAGCACATAAAAAGATGTTCAACATCACTACTCATTAAAAAATGCAAACCAGAACCACAATGAGATACCACTTCACACTCATTTTAAATGGTTATTATTTTAAAAAAAGGACCCAAATTAACAAGTTTTGGCAAGAATGTGAGAAACTGGAAACCTTGTATATTGATGGTGGGAATATAAAATGATGCAGCCACTGCAGAAAATGGTAAGGTGATTCCTCAAAAAATTAAACACAGAACTGTCACATGATCCAGAAATTCTGCTTCCAGGTATAGATCCAAAAAAATAGAAAGCAAGCATTTAAACAGATATTTATATAGCCATGTTCATAGCATGATTAATCACAATAGCCAAAAACGGAAGTAATCCAAGTGCCCATGAATGGAAAGATGAATGGAAAAACAACGATGTGCTGCATATAAGCAATGGAATATTATTTTGCCTTTTTTTAAAAGAGAAGAAAACTTTGACATATGCTATAACATAAATGAGATTTCAGAGTATTATGCTAAATGAAATAAACCTTATAAAAAGACACATATTGAGAGTTCTAGAGTAGCCAAAAATAGAGAAAGTAGAATGGTGGTTTCTGGGGGCTGGAGGAAGAGGGGAAGGGGGGATAGTGTTCAATGGATACAAATTTCCAATTGGGAAAGATGAAAATGTTCTGAAGATGAATGGTGATGATGACTGTACAACAATACAACAATATGAATGTACTTAATGCCATAAACTGTATATTTAAAAATTATTAAAATGATAAATTTTTATAGTTATGTATATCCTACCACAATAAAAAAAGATAAACTGATTCACATTCTTTGCAGATTCCAATTAAAATCCCTTCATAAAAAAATTGGTAACAACTCTATACATTGAAGAAAAAGAATACAATGTATCATATTCTACCCCAGTACCCATTAGTTTTCATCCTGGTGAGATGCCCCACTCTCCTCCCCACTCTTGTCCACACACGTCTGTTCATTGAGAAAACTCACAGACAATATTAAAATAATTGTGCAGCCATCTTTCTTTCTGATAAGTTCTCTTTTTCTCGGTAATTTAATATACATATGTAACATGCACATATATATATATATATATGTTAAAGTTTTAATATCCTCTCAAAATGTCCTGTCCAACTTCTCACTTCCTATTTCATCATAAAAACCAAAGCCTTAGATATGAACCAACTCATCTCCTAGCCCATTTAGAATTTTATTTACATTTAAACTTAATACTATCTTTATTCTCAGAGGATATGTGATCCTTGTGCCATTCCTTAATTCTTTCATCTTTATCCATTTACTCATTCATTTAGGAAATATTAAATGAATCATTTCATTTTCTGCCTTTTCTATGACTCATTTCAAGAACTATTTATTTTCCTTTTTTTTAATGTCTTGCTCTTTCCTGGCTGGGTGCATTCAAATCATATCCAAACTCAAACAATATTCTCATTTGAATCCAAATGCACAATTCTCTGAATCTGCAAGTATTTCTTACTAAAACACTAACTTTCACTTTCCCTTCTTAGTAAATTTTCTTGGAAGAGTATTTTATATTATACTTTTCTATTTTTCCCTCATCCTACTGACACTTCAGCTCACTGAAATATAGGATCTTCCCACATAGAAACTGCTCATCCCAAAAGTTATTGATCACCATGCTGATAAACTGGATAGGCACTTTTCAGGTCTTATATTATCGGACTTCCAGACTATACACGGCATGTTGGCCTTTATTTGGATCCTTTATAAATATTTTATACTCCTAGTTTGATGCCTGGGCATATCTTGTATGACCATATCTTACCTCCATAGCCATTATTTCTCAGCTATTTTGTGACTCCTCTTCTGCTCATTCTTTATATTTTGCCATGTCAGAGACTTCTATACCTGGGTACTATTTTCATTACCCTAGTGTTTGTGTTAGGTCCTCTAATCCACTCCAGCCCTTTCTCTCATCTAAGCTTCAGGCATATAGTCATATGCCTGATAAATGCATGCATCTGCATGTCCCACAAAAACCCTAAATTCAACATGCCTAAATCGCCCTTAGCATCTTTCTCTTATAACCCTAATTTCAGTTTATGACAATCCTCACTCAGAACAAAACCTAAGAGTCATTTAACCCCATCATTTTTGACATATAATCACTTCAACATTGTAATAAGATTACATCCCCAACACATTTCAAATACAAGTCCCTTTTCCATATTTACTAGCATTTCCTTAAATGAAATCATCATAGCTCTATAAATCACTGCAGAAGCTTCCTAACTCTCTACCATCATTCTTGTCTTAATTTATAAAGACCCATCCTCCTTACTAGAGGAAGAGTGATCTATTAATTTGGTTTGAACTGTGTCTTTCCCCTGCTTTAGTTAACAATGAAAACTACCACCTCAACATTGAAACAGAATGATTCCTTTCAAATGATATTGTAGATTTATATAATTCCTTGAAGATAAATTTAGCAATTCTTATTAAAGACCACTGTTAACATGTGACCTCTGAAATAGCAATCCAAGTCCTGAGAACGTGTCCAACAAAAAAAATTAAAAAAAAAAAGAAAATGTATATTTTCAAATATGTTATCACTAAGGCCTCAATAATAATTTATAATAGTGAAAAAAGAAATATATTAATTGAATATTGTATCTAATAAAAAGTGTGAAGAAGAAGACTGTAGCAACATGAATGTGTTAAAAAAAGTTAAGACAATGCTCCAGATTATTATACATCATTCTTCAACTTCGTACTTTGGAAAATAGGAAGAAATGAAAGCAATTGTTTTAGATGCATTAGTTTTCTAGGGCTGCCATAACAAAATGTCAAGACTGGGTGATTTAAATAGAAATTTATTGTCTCACAGTTCTGAAGGATAAAACTCCAAGGTCAAGTTGTCAGCAAATTTAGTTTCTCCTAAAACCTATCACCTTGGTTTGTAGATGGCTATCTCCTCCCTGTCTTCACATGAGCATCCTTCATTCTGTGTTATCTGTGTCCCAATCTCTTCTTCTTATAAGGACACCAGTCATATTGGTGGGTGAAGACCCACTCTCATGACCCATTTTAACTTAATTAACTCTTTACTAGCTCTATCTCCAATACAGCCATATTCTGAGATATTGGGCTTAGGATTTCAATATATTAATTTGGGGATGACAGAATTCAGCCTATAACATAGGATAATAGAATTATAAGTGAATTTTTTTTATGATTTTTATCAAGTCCTGTTAAAATTGTAATCAAGTTTTAACATGAAAACATAAAAAATGAGCTAATTCCTAAGAAAAGTTGCTATAAATAAAGTAAGAATTAAAGGGAATATTTAATAAACTTACACTAGGGAATTGAATAAAATCTGATCTATTCCCCCACTTCCTGGCAAAAAGAATAGTGAATAAATATAAGGAAGAGGTAACATTATTCCACAAATAGACACAAAGTTCAGGAAATGTGCCTACAACCTTAAAAACTTACTGTGGAATCTCGATGATTATTGTATATGCTTATATATTATATATTATATATTTATTATATTTATATATAGTTATTACATATAACACATATTTTTAAAGAATTGTTGAATTGAGGGGCGCCTGGGTGGCTCAGTGGGTTAAAGCCTCTGCCTTCGGCTCAGGTCATGATCTCAGGGTCCTGGGATCGAGCCCCACGTTGGTCTCTCTGCTCGGCCAGGAGCCTGCTTCCCCCTCTCTCTCTCTGCCTCTCTGCCCACTTGTGATCTCTCTGTGTCAAATAAATAAATAAAATCTTTAAAAAAAAAAGAATTATTGAGTTGAAAGGAAATATGGGAATTGTACAAACTAAGATGTTTTCAGTTGCAATCAACAAGGAATCAAGCTAGCTTAAAATATAGGGGACTTTGATATTAAATTTTATGAAAACCAGAGAAAGGAGAGGCTTCAAGGTTGGTTGTATCATCAGCTCAGCTAGGTTGTCAAGTGGTCAGGTTCAGTCAAATGATCTGCTCTAATATCCTTTGTGTTCATTTCGTCTTTCATCAAATAGAAGTTTTAGTATCACATCCAGATACAATGTCATACAAAAAAGGAAAACTAAGTTCTCACCTTGAAATGCATTGTTTGGAAAGAGGATGCTCTCTCCATAACTTTTCTTGGGGATGTGACCTAAAATTTCATTGTTTTTTGAATGATTTACTGATAAATGACAGTAAAGATCACCACTGTATTTGGAGTGGGATCAATGTCTCTGAGATATATAGCTATCTACAGAGAATGGTGTCTAGCCCAACAACATTGGGATTTTCTTATGAAGAAGGGAAGTAGGAAACAGAGGTAAACAATGATGTCCTTGTCCTATATATTAACACACTAAAGGTAAAGTCCAGACAGATTAAATACCTTGTCCAAGAATTGGGGTATTTAGGTGGCTCAGTCAGCTAAGTATCTAACTCTTGATTTCAGCTCAGGTCATGATCTTACCGGTCATGAAACTGAGCCCCGAGTGAGGGGCTCCATGCTCAGGGATTATGCTTGAAGATTCTCTCCCTCTGCCTCTCCCTCCATGTACCTGCTCTCTCTCTCTCTAAAATAAACAAATAATTTTTTAAAAGAATAAAAAATAAATACCTTGTCCAAGATCTGAGTGATGAGGCCTACCATTGATGCTCATGTCTTTTTGAATGTGGAGTACCCAGTGAGAACACTGGTAATCCTCACACTTTCATAATATAACTTAACTGCAAAAACACACAGAAGGCATGGCTCAAACATGAAATATTAAATGGACTCTTCTACTGTCATCACTACCTATGTCTATGCTTAATGGTGTAGTTCTGTGAATCACACAGATTAGCATAGATGCATAGTCAGTAGAAACCAGGTCTCTTCAAAAAGAAATCAGATGGTAGGTAAGAATTAAACTGGAAAATAGGGGCGCCTGGGTGGCTCAGTGGTTAAAGCCTCTGCCTTCAGCTCAGGTCATGATCTCAGGGTCCTGGGATCGAGCCCCACATCGGGCTCTCTGCTCAGCGGGGAGCCTGCTTCCCCCTCTTTCTCTGCCTGCCTTTCTGCCTACTTGTGATCTCTCTCCTCTCTGTCAAATAAATAAATAAAATATTTTTAAAATATTTTAAAAAAAAAAGAATTAAATTGGAAAATATATCTACAGAGATGACAAAATGATTCTTGAAGCTCTTAATGGAATGTACATCAAGTTTTTCATGGTGTCACTCTTGGTGAAGGCAGTGTGAAAAGTTTTTTTCTTAAAAGTATGTTTTGTTGGGGTGCCTGGGTGACTCAGTGGGTTAAAGCCTCTGCCTTCAGCTCGGGTCATGATCTCAGGGTCCTGGGATTGAGCCCCGCATCGGGCTCTCTGCTCAGCAGGGAGCCTGCTTCCCCCCCCCTTTTCTGTCTGCCTCTCTGCCTACTTGTGATCTCTTTCTCTGTCAAATAAATGAATAAAATCTTTAAAAAAAAATTGTGTTTTGTTGACTGCAAAAAATCTTTTCAAAGACCTCATTGCAGAGTGAAATGTATCCTAGATTTGGAGTAAAAAAAAAAAAATCCCAAATTCAGAAGTTGGTTTTGCAGCTTACCAACTTTGCAACATGGAACTATTCAGAGCCCGGATACCCTCAAATGGGAATCTAATCAAACAAAACAACAGCAATTACAAAAATACACCAGCCTCAAAAATAGTCACAGAACTTCTGTGAAATGAGATAATATATATGAAAGCATTTAGAATACATCTATGTACAAAGGAGACACTTCTGCCCTTGATATAGAAGGAGCCAAACTGCCCACATGAAGCAAATAACACAAATTAAGACTGTCATTTCATAACAGTGCAAGCATTTCAGCCCTCCTTCAGATAAGAGAAAAAACAAATTATGCATAGAAAATTTCTGTGACCAATGAGCTAGTAGATCAGGCAATGGCTATCCAGTGCATTGCTAGTCTATCTTTGGGCATGAATGTTTCATCCCTATTGAAACCAAACAAACCAGAAGGAGAACTCACTTCAAGATTAAGTATGAGGGGCACTTGGGTGGCACAGTCAGTTGGGCAGCCAACTCTTGGTTTAGGCTCAGGTCCTGATCTCAGAGTTGTGATCTCAGAGTCATGACCTCAGGGCTATGGTATTGAGCCCCGTGTCGGGCTCCACACCCATCGTGGAGTCTGCTTGGGATTCTCTCTCCCTCTCCCTTTGCCCCTCCCTCTAGTGCTCTTTCTTTCTAAAATGGGTAAATAAATCTTAAAAAAAAAAAACGATTAAGTATGAAAAACAGAAATATACTAAAGAAGAAAATAAAAGAATAAGAAATCTCATCAGTCTAAAAAGTTTCATTCACAAGTTCCAAAAATATTTATTTGATGTACAGACTACTACATAATTAAACAGATTGATTCTGAGGTTGAATCAGACAGAGTACAATTAAAATTTAGGACTTCTATTGGAAATGATATAGTATTTTACTTGTCTATAAACACTCAGAGAACAAATAATTTTTAAAAAGCACAAATCACTTGTTTGCAGTTAATATAATATATATTATAAGTTATAATATATAATACAATGTAATGTAATAATATAATAAAAAGACTACTATTTCTTTCAATCTTTTTTTCATTATGCTTAAAATATATAAGGAGGGAACTGACATTTAAAAAAATGTTCCTTAAATCAAATAAGAAGAAGCTTCCAAAACCTTTAAAAAAAAATCCCACATGACTGGATATCAATTCCGACTATATGAGAATAAAGTTTTAAAGTAAGCATGCTTTTTTCTTCTAAATCTCCTGATATATTTTGGCTAATTTATGCATGTATAAGTCTCCATGTTTCATAAAAACAAATGTATAGAATAAACATGCCTATATGTATTTTATAAATGATAGTTTTTATTACTACCATCATTGAAAAATATGTAAACTTGATTTTTCAAAGGATATTTCTGCTAGTATTTCACTAACACGCAGTCTCTTTAATTTAGCATTCCATACAAACTATAAATTGTATTGTATCTTAATCATCATTAACAAAAAGTGTTTATAAATACTATCTATCTCTAGACTTTGCACTAACCACCAAGAATAGAAACTTAGATTAAGGCGGTAATTTAAAAACTCCAAAATTTTATTATTTTTCTTTCTTAGTTTTTTCTTTATTATCAAGTGAATACATGCTCACTATAGTAAGTTTAAAATATAGATATATAAAATGTTTAATACTCAAAGTTTTCTATATAAATTTTTGGGCACATATCTGTACTGTGTTTTTATAATAATTATATGATATAGTTAGTATCATACTTCTTTTCCGCTACTAACGTTACAAGTTCCATGAGAAGACCACATCTGTTCTGTTAATTACTGTATAAATAAACTCCTTATCACATACTGGGACCTCAAAATGTTTTTTGAGGGTGTAATTTCCAGCCATGTGAAATCTCTTTTATCATATATTAGGCTTCTGTATAAACTAGCTCTGTTTCCTCACAAATTATTCCTGGGATAAGGGAAACTAATGAATTCCGTATATGAAATTTATTTGCCATGAAACTAGACAGGTTCAAAGTCTTCTTGGTATAATTTTGTTATTTTTAATGTCTTCCATAGTTAATGGTTTTTGATAATCCATGCCTTTCCAAAAACATCAATTTATTCACAATTTCCTGATTTACTCATACATATTTGTAAGTAGAATTGTTCTCATACCTTTTGTTCTTCTAACATGTTGAGTACAAAACTTCAAAATATAATTTAAAAGACAGACTTAGAAGACAATCGTCAAACTAAAGATAATGATGCCCAGGTAAAGTTATCAACTTTATAATTTAGTTTCTAGGATCTCCATGGAAATGGAAAACAAAACTCAAAGGACAATTCAATTAAAAAACAAAAGAGTTATTGTCTTTTAAAGCAACTGAGTTAGGATCCCAGGTATAAAAATTGAGAACTTCACTGAAATTAAAAAAAAAAGAAGAAGAAAATACCAATAATTCCTCATCCTTATTTTAAGAATAGTTAATGCTGATCACAAAGTAAACTGCTTCCTGACTTCTAACAAAATTATTTTTTCACTTTTTTCAATATTTAAATTATCCTTTTTAGGTCACTTTTCTGATTATACAGGACATTTCTGCATATCTATAGCAATGTGGATATGACCAACCTAAACAGCATTGTAGAGTAGAAAAATTATATTTAATACCTTCATTTGAGCCTTTGATTTCTCCTGCCTCCCATAAGTCTACACATGATCCCTTTCATAGCTGCTGAGAGCTCCCCACCAGAGCGCCACCTGAACTTCCCCAAGCAGCCTCTCATTCTCTCAACATTTACATTCCAACCCATTCACTAAAACTCGTTTTACAGAGAAGCAATAGAAGTACAATGGTGACAAGTGCAGATTTAGTGACTTCATAAATATGGATTCAAATCCTCCTCAATGATTTTCCCTCTATGTGAACAGGAACAAGTTATTTAATCTCCTCAGATCTCAATTGCTTTGACTATAAAATGGGTATCATTGTGCCAAAATCACAGTGTTAGCAAAATGATTAACAATAATAATCCTGTGAAAGCATAGTTCTAAATCTCTTAAATCATATAATCGCCATTACAAGTCTATGAAAGAAATGTTATTATATCGATTTCAGAAAATGGAGGTAAAAGGAGGAGAAGGACCATACCCAAAGGCATACAGGTAGTTAACTGATAAGAGTTGGAATTCCAACCCGGGCAGTCTGACTTTAAAATTCCTGCTCTCTCCACCATGCAACAGCCGCCTCTCATGCATGCTTTTAAAAGGTGATGTGTGTAAATGCACAATGCCTGCCTGACTCGTGGGAAGTACTGAATATGTAGTATTTTCTAAGATCTCCAGTCTCTTACTCAAAACCCTGAGGCTAGATCTATTTCAGAATTCCAAATTTTTCAGATTTTAGAAAGGCAATATGGTACCTTGAACACATGTTATGTGAAACCTCCAGCAGGGTCTGGGGCAGCACCCCATAATCAAGCACATTAATATTTCTACAGCAATCAGAACATTCACACTAAGTGGATAAATAAAGAAGACTATAAATAGCCTCACCTCACTTCAGGACAAGCTTTACTGCAAATCAGTTACTAAAAAATGCTCTGTTTCCAGAGATTTGGGGAATTGAGAATTGAAGACCAGAGATTGTCAGCTGTTTGATGCTAGGCACTCTCCTGGGTGCTAGGGACTCGAGATATCTAACAGCAGAGCAGTAGAGACGGAATAAATATATTATCATCCCAACCGTCTATCCCAAAACAGATTGTTTTCTGCTCCTTACTTCTTCCGGACCCTCAATGATGGCACTGTTAGCAATCTGATTGTTAATTCGTGGTAGTGTTTGTGGCTGAGGAGAGCCCAATACCTCTCTCATAAAACATAATTTCATGTTAACAGAGTCACTGAAAAAATCACACTGCATTAATTGAAAGGAGTGACCCTACCACTGGAATTTTTTTAACACTGTAGCAAAGTAACAAAGGACAGAGAGTTTGGTGTCTCTCAACTCAAATATTCTCCACTAATGGACTATCTGCACAGGGACCTCAAACCTCAATCTGGTAAATCCTTTATACTAAACAAGTAAGATCTTCCATGACTATGATCATTTCTAATATAAATTCCAGTTTATTATAGGATATACTCACCATAATAAAAATATTAAGCTTTTTTTCAGTGTACAACTCCAAAAATTAACAATATAAAAAACACTGCTGTGCCTAATGCATCAAAATTATCAGTCATATTCAGGAATGAAATAATCAATTACTGGAAAGACCTGGAAATGATAAGACCCCAGAGATAAAAGCAAACTACATTTGAAATTTCTGTAAGGCTTTGATGTGTCTTTGAATTATTATCTCTCTATGTTAGGAATTTTAACATTAATCACTATGTTACTTTTTTTTTCAATACTTTTATTTTATTTTTTCAGTGTTCCAAGATTCATTGTTCATGCACCACACCTAATGCTCCACAGGGCTCCGTGCCCTCCTCAATACCCACCACCAGGCTCACCCAACAGCCCCCCTCTTCCCCTCCAAAACCCTCAGTTTGTTTCACAAGAGTCCACAGTCTCTCATGGTTCATCTCCCTCTCTGATTTCCCCCAATTCACCCTTCCTTTCCTTCTCCCGATGTCTTCCATATTTTTCCTTATGGTCCACACGTAAGTGAAACCATATAATAACTGACTCTCTCTGCTTGACTTATTTCACTCAGCATAATCTCTTTTCAGGTCCAACTGAGTATCTCTCTTTTTTCATCACAATGGGGATTAAGAATGTGGAATGTCAGTTCCCCTCCGGCTGGCCTCACAACTTTAATAACAGAAATTTGTTTTACCCTGGAATTAGAAAGTAAATTGAACAATATTTTTGTCTTAAAATATTTTATTGATCAAAGAAAAGTAAAGCTGCTATTATTTTTCTCAGTTTAAAAAAAAAAAGGCTAGATTGTCCAGTAAAAACATAAATAGTTGTTTTGTTTTCAAGGAACTGGCAGTTGCTCAAGTTTGTGCACACTTCTATACAGGCAAAAACTGTATAACAATCAGGTGTATGACAGGTTGAAAAATCTTGCCTAGATTAGTGTAATGCCTTTTTGGTTGCTCTCCTTCCATTCTTGCTCTTCTCCTATCCATCAATTCTCCAAATGGTAGCAATGATATTACTAAAATTTAAAAAGGATTTTGTAACTCAAATTCCTGCAAATCCCTCACTAAATTCTCATCGCTCTTAGGATGAAGTCCAAATTCCTTGAGGTAGCTTACCAGGCTCTCTACAATCCCCATTTGCCTTTGCAAACTCACTACCCTCTCTGCCCAAATGCTCTCCCTCTCCCTCAAATGCTCAGAGTTCTAGCCTTAATCAATTTCATTCTTTTCCTTATCACTGGTGCACTTGATACACTTCATGTCATAGCTCAGACACATCTTTCTTCATACTTCTAACCCACACTTTCCTTCAATATTCTATATAAACTTCCATTCCTATAGCTTTTCTGTGATCACCTTGTCTTGGTTAGATCCGCTTTCTATATGCTCCCTGTATATCCCCTATTAAAACATTTATATTTGATCTTAATGACTGGTTTAGGGTTTCTAGATATAAATTGTATAAAGATTTCTGTACTATCTTGCATAGCCTCATTAACTAAGACAGAGTATTCCATTTTTGTAGAAACACAAAGAATAAATAATTCTAAAAATTATATATGTCTTGCAGGATCTGGACATTTCTTGTACTATTCAAGAACAGATACCTATTATACTAACTTAATCATTTGTTGAGAGTCTCCATATAGATGCTAATTGGCTAAGCTAAGGAAACCTGGATTAACAGCACTGGATTTAATCATTAATAATAATATCAACCATTGAGCACGTGCACCCGAATGTTTATAGCAGCAATGTCCAAAATAGCCAAACTATGGAAAGACACTAGATGCCCATCAACAGATGAATGGATAAAGAAGATGTGGTATATATATACAATGGAATACTATGCAGCCATCAAGAGAAATGAAATCTGGCCATTTGCAACGACGTGGATGGAACTGGAGGGTATTATGCTAAGCGAAATAAGTCAGTCAGAGAAAGACAATTATCACATGATCTCTCTGATATGAAGAATTTGAGA
>CM053611.1:72844211-72880543 GCA_028646535.1 Procyon lotor
GATTCACAGACATGTACCCTGGGGCAAATAATACATTATATGTTAATAAAAATTAAAAAAAATAATAATAATATCAACCATTGAAATGTGTACCTCCTAAGCGAGGCAATTTATATATTTTTCTCACTTAACTCTTACTACAACTCCATATTCAGCAAAGAAAGGGAAGTAATTTCCTAGAGGTCAATAACTTAATTGGCAGAGGTGGTATGTGAACCCCAAATTCCATCGGGCACTTCTTTTTGCTACCTTACATTACCTGACAGTATGTGCTGCCACACAGTACTTCTTTCCTGAATTAAGGAAAGGTAAGGGTCACCGGGCACAGTGATTTCTTCTAATTATTTCATAGCACATGGGAAAGATTATATTCAAAATATTCATCCAGTCCTGTATGATGCATTGATTAAAGAGCCATTCATGTACCTAAGTGCCTGCTTGTGAAATGATCTGTGAATCCATGGGGATAGAACAGAGTTTAAATGCTTGTGGTGGTTAAATGCCCAGTTCCTTCTATTCAAGACCAGGGCTGAGCAACAGCTGAGACAAGTGACAGTCTCATGGGAAATTTTTACTATGTCGGTATACATTAATGGACACGTGGATGCAGGCCCTATCTGAAGGGAGCAAAGGTGTAAAATTGGGAAGATGCAGAGAACAAATATGGGAAGGTAAGAATAGATGCTACATCTGAAATGATTTAAGATCTGTTAAATTTTCTCATAGAAGGAACAGAATCAAGAGTTACAAGAAGAACTTAATATGTAACTCTTTATAGAAACGGTAATAGAGACCATAGTTAATCAAATACTGAGGGACAGAATTATGAAAGACATCTTTGGACTGGCACAATGGTAACACATGCAACTACATTTATGTGATTTATTAGTTCTCACACTCACTCAATTTTATGTATTTCTAAAAACAATACTGTAAAAGCTGCAGTCTACCAAATATGTAGTGTCCTATAAATGTTACCTTGGTTATTTTTTTTTAAGATTTTATTTATTTATTTGACAGAGAGAGAAATCACAAGTAGGCAGAGAGGCGGGGGGGGGGGGGGAAGCAGGCTCCCCACTGAGCAGAGAGCCGGATGTGGGGCTCGATCCCAGGACCCTGAGATCATGACCTGAGCTGAAGGCAGAGGCTTTAACCCACTGAGCCACCCAGGCGCCCCAATGTTACCTTGGTTATTGATTCTGATTTCATTGTAACACCAGTAAAGAATATGGAATTTCTTCAGTGGAATCTCACGGTACAAAAGTACAAATCCTTCATTGTTGGAAATTTTCTTTAGGCTCCTTGGAGCACAGTGATTTCTTCTAATTATTTCATAGCACATGGGAAAGATTATATTCAAAATATTCATCCAGTCCTGTATGATGCATTGATTAAAGAGCCATTCATGTACCTAAGTGCAGGTACATGAGGAGTTCTAGAGTTCTAGAACTATCTAGTGCATTCTGAAGAAAAACATTGCACTCTGCACTCTCTCTCTCACCACTCCTTCTGTGCCTCTGCACACTACTCAAGCCAAAATGATTAACTTGTGGGGTGCTCTTAAACTCTAAACAGTCCCAGTGTTGTGTCCCTTCCAAGGAACATCTTTCTTCTTACACTTAGGCCTATACTGAACCTGTCATTTAAGACTTAGTTCGAGTGTTGCCTCCTCAAGGATATCCATGCTGATTCCTAGGTTTGGGTTAGATGCTCATCTGAAAGGTTCTTAAGACATTCTGTGTATCCCTCTCATGAATTTATCAAACTATGCAATTGTCTGCTTACCTCTCTGCTGTACCCTCAGGCCCTAGTTACACTGTATGATTCTTCAGGCTAGAGATAGTTTCTAGCACCAATAGCACTTAGGCACAAAGCTCAATAAACATAATAAGCTCAAAAAAAAAAAATAAAGCTCAATAAACATTATAAGCTCAAAAAAAATAAATAAATGAATAGTGAAAACTTATTTGGGTACTTAATCTTTCTCACTGATAATTTCTCTCTGTAGTGCGCATTAGAGCTGATATTAAAGGTGATATTCTTTGTAATTTCACAAATCCATTAAAACAGAAAGACCAACCTGTTAACATTTTCAGGGCTACGACTTTCATTTGCACACCCTGCTGTGCCTTAGAAAGATACTTTTTAAAGCTGTCACATTCATATTTTTTATAAAATTAATAAATGACCCCTGGACAAAATTCAGAAATATATAATATTTTAGGATGAAAAAACATATGATTTTAAGTCTATATAATTCAGTTATATAAATTATAAGTTTTTACAAGTTCTCAGAATATTTATTTACTAAGTACTCATTTAAATTATTAATAATATACCAAATAAGTAAAATTTAAACCTGCAATGGTAATATTTTAAGATATATATTTTTTAATCACTAAGATTTTTTACAAATATTATTTTTCACAGTAGAATAATATTCCATTATATGGATTGTCATAATTTACATATATATCTTATCTCCCTTTGTTGGAAATTAGTTATTTTAAACTTTTTATTACTATAAAATATTACTCATGAAATACTTGCATGGAAAAATTAGTTTCCTCTTATCTGATACCCTTTTTTATAATTAATTCCTAAAAGTAGAAGTATTAGATTGAGAAACAAATTTTGCCTGTTTTTTTTTTTTTTTTTTTAGTTCTTGATTCCTTCCTTTATTATGGAATCACAAGATCAAAACCCTCAAATGTCTTGAATGGCAGCCAAACTCAGAGGTATACAGATTAGAGCTAAATCTTCATTTCACAAAATTGATGTCTTCCTTTCCCAGGCCTGCAGTTTTACTTAAATACATGAGTCACAGCTGTCATCTTCCTTTCATTTGCCTTTTTCACACGTTTACTCCAATATTTGACTCTACAGCAATGGCTTTAAAAACACAAATCAAAACTCAGTTAAAGAGTACCTGAAGGACAGACAGTATTTTACTGAGTACTTATTGTGTACTGAGGAACACACTTCTGTTTGGAAAGATTATCCCCTTAGTATGACATTGACATTATTTAAAACATTTTTAGAAGTCCTCTATTGGAAGTGACTCAAGAGACAATTTACCAAACACTGGAAAATCAGTCTTACTGAATAATAGTTATAGGATATGCTCTTTTGTTCCAACCTCCTTCTTTGTCCTTATTTTCTCAGCTGCTTTCCTTCACCTGTTTATTCCTCAGCTACTGAATCACGGGGAGCTCACAGTGGGGCATGCTGGCACTGCTTATGAAGACAGCTATTTGCAGAAGAGACACAGTGAAGGCCAAAGAGAATGACTGTGGAACCAAATTAAAGGCAGAAGCAAGAAGCAGTCTTGCTCAGAGTATATCACGGAGCGGACTGCTTAATCTAATTGCCCACTGACTATTGCCTGTCTGAAAAAACCACAAGCAATAATATAAATATAATAACCAAAGGAATATAAATGAAAATTATGAGAAATCTAATTGTCACAAGTTAAGAATTCATATACCCATACATTTAAAAACACAACTGTAATAACAAGATGGATCTTTATATAGCACATTAACAGTTCCTGGATTTTCCTCAAAGAACATAGCTTTTGTGTGCAATTACTTAATAATAAGTAAAGCCCTCTTTTGCGTAAAATATATTAGGAAGAGGCCATCAATAGGCAAACAGAAGTCATATAAAAGCCAACAAGAAGAGAAAAAAATACAGAGTCGCCTAAAGTATTTTGGTTCAATAACATCTGAATGAAAATGATATTAATTTTATCTTTCCTCCAGGTCCAGGACCACAGAAATCACCTCTGGCAAGGATTCAACTATCTTTGCTAGTGTTCTGGCAGTGGTGCCACTGGATGGCTTGAGAAGTTAGTTATCTCTATTTGAATACTAATTGCTTCAAAAATGAGAACAAAAGCTACAGTAGACACTGTACGGCACCATGAATACGTTGAGTCAGAAAACGTGGGTAGAGACAATGCTAAGACAGTGAGAAAGACTACAAAAGGAGAGAACCAAAGATTTCTTTCTGAACTCTCTTTAAAACACAATGTAGGGTTGCTAAATTGAGAAAATCAAAACAGGACACCTACCTAACTTTAATTTTCAGGTAAAGAAGCATACTTCTTTGTATAAGAATGACCCATATTTTGATATATATATATATATATATTTATACTAAAAACACCTACTTGTCATTTATCTGTAATTCAAAGTTAGCTAGGTGTCATATTTTACCTGGCAACACAATAGCCATAAAAACATATAGTAATGATACCACATTACTACAGCCCCCAAGATTGAGGACAAAAATGAACAACATGCCAGAGTCAGGAAGAGTTTAAACTAATTAAGGTACCTATTGATGAGAATAGTTGAAAGCTGATGTTCATAGCGACATGTGGTCAAACTTTTGAAATGGTTGCTGAGAGGGGGTGAATGTTGACCAGGATTAGGAAAATCTGAAAACTTTCTTGAGCTTCAAAGTTATAGTTAGTGCAGTTTTTACCTCTGACTAGAACAATCACATTATACAGGAATCATCCAACCAATAATCTTTCAAAGAATGGAAACTACTTAATAAGAGGGAAAAACTCTACTCCTACAACAATATTTTTCCTTAGTTGTTACTCTTTTGATCGCTCAGGAAGTGGACAGAGTTGCCAGTGTGGTCATGTTCTCCAATACCAGCACTATAGCAATGCCGCAGGGCTACTCCTGTTCCTTATTTCTTATCATCTAATAACCATTCCAGGGAACGGCAGAGCTGAAGGAAGAAAGAGGCTTACAATTGTTTCTCTCAGAGATGCATGTAGGCAGCCTTTGGAATGCTGCATGCTGGGACGTATATCTCTCCACTTATGAAGTCATCAGTCAGCCAGTCTGTCAGGAAACACTTCTTTGAGTACCTACCGGGTGCCAGTCTGTCCTGGGCACTGGTAACTCATCAAGCAAAAGTGTTCTCCGTCTCCCC
The DNA here is from genome assembly GCA_028646535.1 of Procyon lotor. Lineage (NCBI taxonomy): Eukaryota > Metazoa > Chordata > Mammalia > Carnivora > Procyonidae > Procyon > Procyon lotor. The sequence continues at coordinate 72,849,168 of CM053611.1, forward strand.
TGTGCCTCTTGATCATTCACTCCTTCCACCTCATTCAGAGAAGCAGGCAATGGTATTAGGAATGCTATCTTATTTCATTTCAAACACAGTGCAGACCTAGTGCAATTATGGTCAAGGCAATGACAGAAAGTTTTCAGCTGGGCTCTCCACAGTCTATTGACAAAAATGCAAATAATCTTCAAAACTCTCTCCACAGTCTCCTGGATTTTCTACCTATGATCCAATGGAAAGAGGTTCTCTTGTCCCCTGACTTAGTGATACAACAAGCATTTGATAGATGCCACCAATCATTAGTCTAAAGATTTTGCACATTAGCCTGCCCTTAAGCTTCATATAATAGTAATTACCATTTATAGAAGGGTTACTTTATGTTACATATTTGGCTACACAGATTACGTGCATTATTTTACCTAGTTCTCATATCGTTTAATCCTCATATACCCAGTTTATGAATAAGAATATTACTCAGCCATAAAAAAAAGATTGAAATCTTGCTATTGGCAATGACATTGATTGAACTGAAGGGTATTATGCTAAGCTAAATAAGTCAGTCAGAGAAAGTCAAATACCATATGATTTCACTCATATGTGGATTTTAAGAAACAAAACAAATGAACATGGGGAGAGGTGGAGAGAGGCAAACCAAGAAATAGACTCTTACTTAAAGAAAATAAACTGATGCTTACCAGAGGTGTGTATGGGGATGGGTTAAATAGGTGACGGGGATTAAGGAGGGCACTTGTTATGAGCATTGGGTGTTGTATGTAAGTGATGAATCACTAAATTCTACACCTGAAACCAATATTACAATGTATGTTAACTAACTGGAATTTAAATAAACTTGAAAGAAAAAAAGGGAAAAATAATAATAAACTACAATGACCCCTCATCTTAAAAACAAAAACTTGTTCTAATATTACTGTGTTTTGAATATTAATGTATTTTATAATTTTTACTTTATTTCTCACAATGGTTTGTCCTAAAAACAATACAGTTTGACCTGATCTCTATAATATAGAGAGTTTATTTGTATAAATGAAGGCTTTTCTGTTCCTTCTATTTGCATGATCATTAGAGTGTATTTTTGTTTCTTTAAATGTCTTTCTCAGTCCTTCTATTTGCCACAGCTCAGAGGAAATATCTGGACAAAATTAGGTTTAGATATAATGGTCTTCATTACTGCATTAGTTTGATAAAGTGTATTCTAGATACAACAGGGGAAATTTCACCTTTGGATATTTCTATTTTATTATATGAAATGAGATAACAATACTATGATGAATAGGAATCTTTTTTTTCTCCTCTCCTTGGCTCATTTTCTTGCTGCCACAACATCCATTCTTCAGTATCTTTTCTTAGGACACAGCATCCTTCAGTGAAGGCCCCATTTCCATGTAATTAGTGGGACAATCAGCGCCATCTATTATCATCAGTCAGAGGCTTCTCTACATAATAGGGACCAGGCATTTGGTCCCCCTGGCAAAGGCTCTGTGTAAAAAAATTAAAGCACTCTGATACGTAAACATTATTTCAGCTAAATGCTGTTACTTTATTTGGGGGTTTTACGTACCACAAACATCTGTTAAACCATCAAAGTTCACGTTCTTATGAATGTATTCTCAGTGGGTAGATGACAAATAAAAGTGTCACTGTCTCCAAAGTGATAATTTTCTAGGATTTTGTATTAATGTTAGTCTAATAAGTTTCTTAGAGCAATAGTAAAAATCATACACTACATTTAGGCTTTGAATTTATTTACTAGGTTAAATATTCAGGCACCATAATAGATAAAAAGTAGATAAAGTAGGTGGGCTTAAAGAAGATAAGAAGAAACACTGACTTTATAAGGAAGAATCATACAGAAATGCATCCTTGTAGACAAGGGAACTTATAAATAATTTAGATGGTGATAAAAACTCACTGCGAAAACTATAAGACACTATTCTGAACAAGAGAAAAATTGCACAAGTTCATAACTAGTATAGACAAGAAGCCTATACGCATATAATTAAATTCTAGTAGAAGACAGTACACCTCATCTCCTTAGCCAAGTCTCATTAAAAATGATGAAAAAATCACAGGGATGGAAAACAGGAAACCTTGCTATTCTTAAACTAGAAATACTACAATATAAAGCAAACAGCATTGGAATAATGAAAATGCAGGTTGAGGAGAGAAGGAGAATGGAATTCAATATAAATGCAAAAGAGAGCATTTCTTGGGGTTGGTCCAATACTTCACAAGGAAATCCAGAATCCAGAAGAACTTCAAAATCAGAGGCACCAGGCACTAGGAGAACAAGCTGGCTATGGAGCAATCTGGAGGTCTCCCATTTTCTTTAGTTGGCTAGTTACAGAATTTGCCCACAGGATATAGCCAGCAAGAGCAGTTCTCTAAATTAAGTGCAGAATCAACAAAGAAGATGTTCCTAATTAGGTGTGTCGGTGTGTTGGTGTGATAGAGAAAAGCAAACTTCTAAGTACCTCAGATTTCCTCAAAGTGCATAAAGAAAAAGAGTTGGAGAGATCACTCCCCATTAACTGAAATACAGTAAACTCTTGTTTCCTTTCTCAGACCTTGAGAGGTTTCCTAGTTTGCCCATCGGCTTCTACCCACCCACCCCAAAGGGAAACCTATGTTTCTACATGATCCTACTTGTGTACCCACATAACACCAGAGTACCCCCACCCTCTTTCAAAGAAAAATATATGTGAAGAAAATCAATAGTATAAAAAAGAACAAAGGTGGAAAAAAAAAAAACAAAGGTGAAAGAATAGAAAAAAATATTCATCAAGGGACCAGAGTAAAGACAGAACTTTAAAAATTGTCTAACTAGTATCTCCAGAAAAATTCATAAAGATATTGTATATATTGTGTCCATGAAATGAGAGCACACTGATATGGAAAAGGAGAAATCAGAAAATAAAAGATTTATTGGACATTAGCAATGTGTTACCAAAAATAGCGAGGGCCACGTACCAGTTTGAATAGTATCTCCCCAAAATTCGTGTCCGCCCCAAACCTCAAAACATGACTTTATTTTGAAATAACATCTTTGCAGAGGTAATTAGCTTAGTTAAGATTGGTCATGGTGGATTATTATGGGCTATAACCCAATGATTGGCGTCTCTATATAAGAAGAGAAAAATGAGGCACAGCAACACAAAGGGAAGATGGGCATGTGAAAACAGAAACAGATTGGAGTGATGTGTCTGCAAGCCAAGGGACCCCGAAAATTGCCAGGAACCACCAGAAGCTAGAAGAGAGCCAAGGAACAGAATTTCCCCCAGAAACTCCAGAAGAAACCAATCCTGCTGACACCTGGATTTCAGACTTCTGGCCTCCAGAACTGTAAGAGAATAAATTTCCCTTGTTTTAAGACATCAAGCTTATGGTAATTTGCTACAGTAACTCTGGGAAACTAATCTGGTCAGTTAGGTGCTGTGATACTGTGTCTGCAAAGTGGTAAGGAAACCTGGAGGAAGGAACTGACTGCTTCTGAGAGAGTTTAGAAGGTGTCGAGTAAGACTTGATAATCATATAGGCTATTGAAAGATGATTGAATCAACCTATTAAAGCCAGAAGGAGAAAGTATTCCAGGCTGTGAAAATAGCATATGCAAATACACAACAATATGAACACATCTCTTATATTCAGGAATGGTAAAACATGTGGTCTGAGATCAGTGGTATTTTACTAGTGGTTATAAGAGATATTACTAGACGCATAGGTGGTGGACAGATTCTGAAGAGCCAGGCAAAACAAAGAATATCATAATGTGGTAGCCAAAGAAATAAAGGGATTTTAAGCAAGAAAGTGGCGTGGTATATTATACTTTAGAAGGAATTATTCTGCCTTGGATCTGAAGTCACGACTTCCTTTCCTACTTTCATTTTTGTTTTGCTTCCTCACTGCATTTGCTCCTTCCTGGACTTTTTTCTAAAGGAAATAGTTATGTGAAGCAATTTTCCAAGGATTACTTCGAGCCACAGAATCTCATTAGTATTTTTTTATTTCCCCGTTTAATTTAAGCTTCAAGCTTTGGAGCCTACATTGGATAGTCAGTTCCATTTCATAGAAATTATGCAAAATTGAATATTTTCTTGGGCTTCAAACAAAATAACAACAATGCAAAGCTAACGTTTTTTGTTGAAGACTTTTTATTCCTCACCACCTTTTTTATGGTGATGAATTACTGTAACCAAAAATTTTAAGAAATATACTTGGCATCTAATTCACAACCATAAAATCTATGAAAGGGCTGTATGTAATTGAGTAATTGGTACCGAAATATAAGAGAAAACTCACAAAACATAACACAAAATATTATAGTGTTAAATCTCATGAAAGAACAACTACTGATAAACCAGATTCTGAAATCATATAACCACAGAACCTTGAATTAGAAAGAAGTCATAAAGGTTTTTTTGTCTCATTGTGCAAGCAGAAACTAGGAAGACATTCTTCATTTCTCTCTCTGCCTCATTCATTGCACCTAATCAATCAACAATTCCACTTTAACTCTGTTGCTTTTACTTCATCTGCCTGTCCACTGGCTTAAACCCAGGTGACCATTAACCCTACCTGGATTATTACAATGACATTTAAACAAAAGCTCCTGACAAACCTGCACTCACCTTTGCCAGCCCAAACCCCGTTTTAGGTACAAAGGTTTCAGAATGATATTTCCAGTTACAAACCTGCATGCCATTGCTTTGCTAAAAATCTTTCAAAAGCTCCCCCATTACCACCAGAAGACCAGAACTTCTCAACAGAGCTCACCAAGCTTTTCATCCAATCTCAGCTTCTGTCTCTTGCCACATTTCCCCATCCCTTACACAGTGCTGCAGGTGTACTGAATTACTCGTAGTATCTTGCACAGACCATGCCTTCTTTCCCTTTTAGAACTTCATGAAGGCTTTCTATCTATCTGAAAAGTCTGGCTATCTCCTCTTCGTCCTCTGGTATCAAAAGAGAGATATTTCCCCCGGAAAGTTTTTTTCAACCTTAGCAAGACCATGTTAACCTCCAAATTACTCTGTGCTTGCTTCTCCTGGAGATCTCATGACTTGCACTGTCGCTTTCCCTTTGTTGTTCTCTTCCGAGAGAAAACAAACTTCTTAAAAGGCAGGAAATATACTTTCACCTTGCCAGTCGCAAAATGCCTACTATACAATAGATATGTGTTAGATATTGTTCTAATTAATCATTATTTACTCAAGAGGGATAAAACTGAGTATCTACAACTTCCCAGACAGTTATCCAGTATCCACATGAAAAATCTCTGGAACTGGGTGCTTGGGTGGCTCAGTTGGTTAAGCGTCTGCCTTGGGCTCAGGATCCTGGGATCAAGCCCTGTTTCGGGCTGCCTGCTTGGTGGGAAGCCTGCTTCTCCCTCTCCCACTCCCCCTGCTTGTGTTACCCATCTCACTGTGTCTATCTCTGTTAAATACATAAATAAAATCTTTAAAACAAACAAACAAACAAACAAACAAGCAAACAAACAGGTTTCCAAATTCATCTGTCCATGGAACTCTTTTGAGGAGCAACCCCTGTTAACATTCTGAAGAACTACAGATCTATAAAATGCACTTTGGGAAATATCAGTCTAAGCATGATGATTCTCCTAATGCACTGTTAAATTGTATTTGCTTTTGTAGCAGTCACATCAAAGTTCTCCAGGAGCCAACTACATCCCCAGACATATTCACCTGTTCTGATTCTTATTCAAGTCCCACTGAATTCGAAGCTCTGGAGTGAGACTCAAGAAGCAAAATTTTAGTCATCAACTTCCATTATTTCTAGGCACACCAAAGTCTCGGAATCACTGTTTGGGAATAAACTGAAATAATTGTGTTCAGTCCTACGTGTCCTGAACTGAGCATCTTACATCTCATCAGGAAATCTCCTTTATAATAAGCCTAACACTCCCAGTTTCAATCTTCCCTACCTCTCAAGCCTCTTCTCCTGTCCTGTGGTCTTTCTATTATCTCATATCACATGGTATGATATTCCTCCATGTTTGCAAACTATTCTGTTGAACTTCCCCCTGATTGCTGGAAAACACTTATGTTTTGGAAGTTAACTAAAATGTCATCTCCTCCATGTAGGAAAGTGGGTCCCTCCCCAGTCTGTGTGTTCACACTATACTAGTATCTCAATTACAGGACTTAATATATCATATTATAGCTATGGATGTACAGTCCTCTTTTTCAACAGAATACAACTGTCTTAAAGATAAATGTCAAATTTTAACATATCTTGTATTTTCAGTACAAACTAGTCCTGGCCAATAATAGTTGAAGCTCAGTAATTGTCAGGTGAGATTCAAAAGCATTTTAAAGTTTTGTCTTTGGTGTTTGGTTCTCTTCCAGTTTGTTTAGCTAAAAGAGAAATGTGATAACACCTAGTGACAATATGCTCTTCAATCCACCAATCAATATAAGCCAAGGTAGAGGAAACGCAAAAGGTTGTTGGTAAAGAAACCCAGCAGTGAAGCCCAAAGTCAACTACTCAAAACTAATGCTACCAAGAAATCATCTAAATAGAGAAATCAGAGATGAGTTAAATCAATGACTGACATATAAATAGAATAATAAACAGATTTTGAAAACAATCACTAAGGTAAAAAAAAAAAATTCAGGAACTGAGACCAGGCACATTACAACTAAAAAGTGAACAGCACACTCACAAAAGAGATTGAGGTACTCAGTTAAGAACCCTATTTTTGCACTGAGACTAATCAATTTTGAATGTCATTGAAGCCTATTAGTGCATTAAACTATGTTTGATTTCATTAACTTTCTTGAATTTTATACCTCTAGCATCGTACTCTAAATAATAAAGCACAGTCAACACCATTACGAACCTGGAAATTAAGCACAAGCTCACAAATGTTTACCAATCATGATACAAATATGATAGTTCAACTTTCATGCACCCACTAATCATTTTGTATAACTGTGATAGGTTCACTCAGGTGTGATAATAAAGTTCCAATATTAAAAAAAAAAAGAATACTTGCTACTTTACATTCTGTTTGCACAAAAAAAGGGCCAACTAAAGCTCCATTCTGTCCACTTGCTAATCAATTTATATGAAACAACGGTTCCATTAAAGATATTTTAATAACTTTCATAATGGCCGTCTCATTGCTTACCTCAAGAGAGAAGCATGATAATTTAAATGATAAATCAAACTATAATAACTGTATTGTTCTGTTTTCCTAAATGTAAATTTTATTAATTTTATCCACATTAACACATCAAAATAATAGGGAAGTTTACTCCTTTCTCCTATGATTACCTGTTATTGTTTCCAATACAATTATTACACAATATTCACTTTTAGCAAACAGCTTTTTATCAATAAACATAAAAATACCAAATTGAGCAACCCTATATATGAATTTCTGTTGCATAATTTGCAAAGACAGACACAAATTTTACATAAATTCTGAAGAGTTTCTGTGTTTTTATTGAACCCAATCTGACAAACTACTCAAAAAAATTTTTTATGAGTGGTCCAAATAGTTTTTGCTTAAACATGTTGTCTTAAATTTAGAGTTAATGATATTATTTGGATATATATTGAAAAAAATTACTTACAATCACTTTATTTTATTTTAAAGTGTGTTTGTATTTTATCATTTAATGAACAACTTAAAAATTCTGGACAAAGTATTGGTGTAAAGTAAAAAAATAAATAAATAAAAATAAATAAATAAAGTAAAGGAATGTAGGTGGCCAAAGCTGGCATATTTTCATCTCTGGAACTCTCTCCATAAAGACATCTAAAAGGAGAGAATGCCTCCATTGCTGAGATGAAATCACAGAACACCAGCCAAGAAAGGCTATATTGACCTTTGCTTCAATTTTCAAAGATGTCAGCAATGTTGTAAGATACATAAAGAATGGCAAAGCTCTAAGATCTGATAGCAAATCACCAGGGTCTTCAAACACACAACAAAGGAGACATTACTGAGGTGTCTGCATAGAATTTTCTTAATACATGGAATATTAAGGAAATGTCAGATTACAAAGATGTCCTTTTATTAAGAACTTTCGAAAGAAAAGGTCAGTCAAGTGACTAAGAAATTATGGAGTCTTTTTCCCAATACTACCAGTGACATTTTGGCCCAAGTCCTTTGTTTTGATTCCTGTAAAATGTATTCTCGCAAACACCCCCAAAACTGTAGTGTTGCTTTACATTTCATCACAGTACAGTAAGCACCACCAATGACTAAATATCCATTGAAGAAAGGCTACAGGAAAAGTTCTTCTGCTCTGTATTTACTGATCTCACAACAACCAATTTCATTTACAGATCTTAACAACAGCTCCAAATATTTTATTCCACTGATTCACCAGTTACCCTATGTGAAACCACTATAATCTGGTTAATTACATGTAAGAAGACGATGCTCTTTAAAACACATAAACCACTACCAATAGACTGAACTAGATTTGCACTGACAAATTCCAAAGATGATAAATCAAGAGTAGAAAACATGTTATAAAAGATACACACACATACACACACAAAGGATAAAGAGAAATAATAGGAGGTAAATGCATAAGCAGGTTAGTTATGAGGCTTTAAAGGTAGTAGAACAGTGAGATATAGAACTGGTAGAGAAGGCAGCAATGGAAGTCTGCATCTGATGGGGCATCTGGAAATAAAGTGAATACATAAAACAGTAACAACTTCCCTGCTGTTACTGAGCAATAGGACATGGAAGAGGGCAGGCCCTCCCTATACTATTCTTAAGACACTTGCTGCTTCCTAAGAACTAAAACTTGTGCATTTGATGTTAAACACAGTCCAGACTAAGCAACCAAGATTGACTGGGAAGGAGAGCATAAATCAGAAGGTCTAAATTCTAGCCCTGCTGATGTTACCAGCGAGCCAAGGCTACAAACAAGTCAGCTGCCTCATCAATGAATTGAGGCAGTTGTGCCGGGTAATCACCAGTTTCCTCCCAATTCCATGCCTCATGAATACCAGAGTCTGTCACATATGTCACTAATCAATCTCATTCAAAAAGCATATACTTTGGATGGATATGCATACTACACACACGCACACACACACTAATATTCTGAAATAGAAATTTTAAGCCATATTCCTACAAATCTCTTCCATGGCTTAACCATATAAAAGTTTCACAAACGTATTCCTTGAATATGTATCTATGTTAATGACAGTGAACAGATCCTCTTTTTATGAAAATATGTATATCTTGAAATAGAAAAACTACCTTCCCAAAAGAGAAATATGGAATACTACAGTATATATATATATATATATATATATATATATATATATATATATATATACCTGGAAATATTCTCCATTAAAGAGCACATTAAAATATAAATTTATTTGAAGTGTGCTAGACAGCATAGTATTCTCTATGCTCATTCTGATAGAATGAGTTATGAAAAAGATTAGAACTAAATAATTTGACATTATTTTGTAAACAGTTAGATGTGTTAGGCATATCTGTAAATCCTCAAGTGAGTAAGACTTTCCCTTCTGTATAAGATACAGGAAAGGGAAAATGATGGTGTCTTTGACAAGGCACTTTTCAAATGGAAATAAAACTGAGATTATCTAATCAGTTATCCTTGTGGTGGATGGTTATACACCTGCACTGAAACTCAGATTTAGGAAATGACAGAGCCAATCATCTTTATGGGTTTCATGAGAGAGCCACAGCAAAAAGATTTCCTGAGATCAATATGTGGTTGAGGGAAAGCTGTTTTCAATGGAAACAGGAAGCTAGGAGCTAACCTGTTTCTATGGTAACCAGAGCAGCAGCTACCCAACAGCTGTAGGAAAAAAAGGGCAGAAAGTTATAAATGTAAAAAAAACAAACATAAAAAATCAATACTGGTTTACTTCATTAGTGTAATGGTCCTTAGAGTACTATCACAATGAGGGTAGCCAGTTTGTTCCTCCCCTACCCTACCCCCAGGGGTTTTAGCAATTAGTATCCTTATTTTTCCTCCAAACCTCAAAATCTAAAAGCTGGAAAGAAGTTTGGATACTAGCAAGTCCAATGTGTCATCCCTATTTTCTTTCTTTTATTCTTTCTTTTTCTTTTTCAGAATAAATCAAAGGAAATCAAGACACAGAAATGAAGTAAATTCTCCAAGGTCACACAGCTGGTTGTGAAATCTAGGTTAGTGCATAGGCTCATATATCCCACTCCAGAGAGTTTTTCAAAGGCTACTTCTATATATTTTCACCTCTTTCTCTCTCCTTCTCCCAAACACCCACATTTCAGTCATTTTCCATGAAACTATTGGCTACATAATATTAAAATTAATCACCACTGTTCAACCTATAAGAAAAATAAAAAGCAGTGCTATATATATGTAACACACACAACAGAATAGATCACACTGCTTTTATATATGTGTGAGGGGGAGAGACTGATCTTTAAAAAAAAAACCATCATATTTCAAAAAGAATTTAATTAAGTTTGTATAATATGTTGATGGTTATTGTTTAGACTATGTTGCCACTATATATTTCCTTCTGGAGATCTGTGTCTATCTTTTAGTAGTCCTTAAGTGCCCTTACCATTTCATTGACACATATTTTTAAAGGTTGCTATAATAAAAGGATATGACTTAGAAGTTCAAAAGATATGAGACTTGAGAACTGCATTTACTTTTTTTGTAGTAGTAATAAAAATAAATAAGGATATACATTTTCAAATGGGAAAAGTTGACCTGCATTTCCTTATAAGCCTACACATTCCTTGTTTTCAGTTGCTTTGAAAATAAGCTTCTTGACAGGGAATTTCCTTGACTCTCTTAGTTTTGTAAACTCAAGTCTACAAGTGAGCACTTAACAAAATATCACAGAAAAAAGTCATACCTAATCTGCCCACCTACATTCACCTTTAGCGTACCTATTGCCCAGCAATGAATCAAATCACCTGGTCTGTCATTAAATACACAACTGAAAATACAATTTTTTAATGAACTTCCTTGATTCTTTCAATGATGTATTGAGTTAGGTACTCTCTGAACCTATCCAGTACTCAGAATATAAGCATAAAGTTAAATTAATTTGGGATCTGTATAATTAGTGGCCTGGAAAGGATCAAAAGATACTTAGATGTTTATACGGACAAATGCAAAACACCAGACTATTGATAGCAGACTTTTTTCAGGGGTCCAAAGTTTGGATTTGCATTGCCATATAATTGGCCACGACTTTTAATTAAAATGGAAGGTATGAAGACACTTCACCGCACCTCAAGTAATTTGGTTGTTTTGCATAAGTATAGCCTTCCTCACATTCTCCTATAATATTGCAAAGACAGAGTCTATAAATCACCTCACAAACAGAAAAATCAAGATTTAAACAGCCTAACATTTTCATAATAAAATAAAGACTAACACTATATTAACATCATTTCTAAACAGAATGTTTTCATGAATGTGTCAGGTGATATTTCCATTTGAGTTGTTTTTTTGTTTGTTTTTTTGAAGAAAATTTATCTTTAACATCTCTGGAATTTTTTTGCATTTCTTAATTTAATAGATAATGTTTTTAGGAAATGTTTTATTATAAATAGGGTGGTGAGCTTATTGAGGGCAAAGGACTATATTTCTCCATGCATTCCCAATAACTTCCATAGTTGAGTGACTGTATAACCAGTATTTGCTGACTAAATAAATATTCTAAAAATCCTAATAATTGACAGTAATATTATATAAGCAATCTATATTTGGCCAATATTTCTTTGAATTGGACCAATACTTCTTTGAATTGGACCAATACTTACAAAAGAAAATACTTTTTTCTTTGATCTTAAAATATGACTCAATTGTCCTTACTTCATTATAATTTTTTTAAATTGAATGTTACACTGAAAGCTAGCAAACAGTTATTTATATCATTTCTTAACTGTTTGGTTTTGTGGCTTGAGGAAGAGGAAAAAATGGTCCATAAAAAATAAATTAAGTATGTGCAATTCTGAATCCAATTCTATATGTTGAAATTTGAATTTTAATAGTTCTGAGGAGTATATTTTAATAATGCTGTGGAAATAAACCAATTTAAAATGTTACTAAAGTGAATATTTTCAAGATTAAAAAATTGACAGATTCACTATCACAACCCCTGTATGATTCAGAATGATCTGCGCACAATGATATTAGATGAAGATCCAGAGAACCTATACGAAATGATCTAGACCCAAAGACCAAAAAGCCAACATCTTAAGTGTGGTTCCACAGCACTTATTCTTTTTACTGTTTTGAGGCATCTGAACGGCTCAGTTGGTTAAGGATCTGACTCTTGGATTCAACTCAGGTCATGACCTTGCGGATCGAGCCCCAATGTAGGGCTTTGTGCTCAGCAAGGAGTCTACCTAAGATTTTCTCTCTCACTTTCCCACTCACTCTCTCCCTTTCTCTCAAATAAATAAATAAAATCTTTAAAAATAAATAAATAAATAAGTAATAAGATAAAATGCTCTTTTAAATTAAAAAAAAAGTCCTATCAGCTGACCAAAGATATACAAGTCATCAACAAAGAGCCTGTAAAGTAGAACCTAATTCAATCATCTCCACTCCCCCCAAAACATAAGTGAAGAGAGATAAAGAGAAACATAACAGCTCTCCACTCTTTAATATTGGAACAAATTATTAAAATATTTTGATTCTAGTATTTTGTCCTTGTCCTAGTTTTTTAACTTCTAAATAATCTGGAAGTTCTGTCAAAAGAATTTCTGCCTGGCACCCATCTACTTACCTATGATCTATTGTTTTCAGAAGAAAGCACATACAAGCTTCATTTCCCTCTTAAACTAAGATATGAAATTGGAAAGATACAATGCATAACACTTTCACAAATGCATCTATGCATCCTTGATTTTTGCTATTTGTAAATATCACTCAACGGCATCAACAGCATAATCTCTCCTTTTCTTTCCTGATCTCATTTTTTCCAGAACAGGTTTCCATGACAACTTATATTTGATTTTTTATAAATTTCTATTTTGGAATACTATTCTTAAGGATAAGAATTCATTTAAGTATAAATATAAACTTACTTACCAAGTTAACCTGAGCTTTAAAAATGTATTTACACCATAAATTTAAAGCAACAGAAGAGGGAAATGCCAACCAAAACAGAAAGCAAAAATGCAATGTTTAAATTATGTATTTACATCATAACTTTAAAGCAATAGAAGAGGGAAATGCCAACCAAAACAGAAAGCAAAAATACAAAGTTATAAACCAAAACAGAAAGCAAAAATACAATGTTATAAAGTTAAATTAATTATCCAGTTCCTATCACTGTTGTTTCAGTATGGCACTTAAGATCATAAAAGTTAGAAATAAAACACTTCTACTATATTACTGAGTCAATCTCCTCAATATTGGATAAAGATAAAGATGATGAGCGGTATAACAAACTGAAAAAGGAATTCAGACAGTTAAAAATGTTCATCTCAAGCATATCAATAAAAGATGAACTAATGTAAAAAAAAAGTAAAGAGGGTTTATAAAAGTTAAATACTTCTATTAAGAATGAGACTTGTTAAAAAAAAAAAAAAAAGACAGAGACTTACAGCAGTAAGACCACAGCTAAAGCAATCCAGTTGATAACTGATTTATGTCTTCCAGAATCATGTCCATGCAAAATAAAATTTCATCCTATGACTTCCCAGTGCAATTCTATTTATCAAACTAGTCAGATAACATTAAGTTAAGCCATCATCTGAACTAAAAGGGTTCATATAAAAATATGAAATCATTAATTAAATCATTATTAATTAAATCAACAGTAATCATTAATTAAATCAAAATTAAATTTAAATAGAATGACAACTTCTGTTTACTCTTTTTTAGGCAACCCCTAATAATTTGAAAAGGGATTTCCCTGAAGACAAGTCCCACAAATGTTAGCCAGTCTGAAAGAAAGAAAGCACTACATATCGACTGGTCAATAAAAGTGCAAAGTTCCAACAGGGTTCAAGAATTCAATTTGAATTTCATATTTTCACTCTAATGTTGGGTGGTACATTGTTAACAATTCTACCAAAGTCCTGGAATACACATATTTTTTAAAAAGTCATAGATGACCTTTCAAAGTTAAAATTCTAGAAAGTGTCTTATGCTGTATTAAATCTCAAGAGCAACATGATCCGCAGAGATTTCATAAGCCAGTCAGTTATAATCAGTGGTTGTGGCAAAAGGGCCTGGGGAGGATGTCATGAGACCTCCAGCATAATTTTGGATCTGCTATTAACTTGCTGCATGACCTTGGCCATCACTTAGCATCAGCAGTCCTCATTTTCCTCATCTATAAAATAAAGGGTCTTCATGAAGTGACCTCGAGGAAATTTTCCAGGTCTGTGATTCTCAGCTGATTCTGCTTCTGATGGCTCTTGACCATGTGATAATCTCTAATATATGTGTGTTCTTTCCTCACCTGAAGTGGTTTGAAGATATCAAACCCTTAATATTGTTCAAATGAAATCTTCGTAAGATTTTTTTAAAAATTATCTTCAAGTTATTAGTCTACCCTTTGACCAATAATCAATAAAATCAATTTTCATAGCAATGAGAAAAATTGAATACTATGTTAAAGTTCCTGCTATGCAATCTAGCCTACAATAAAAGACATATTATCATGACAAAAGGCAATAAAACATTCTGTCTCTTGTATAGCACATGATCTGGAAAAAAAAAATCACATGATGAGTCTGAAAACAAATTCAGATTGTCTTTTTAGCCACCAAGTGGATAGAGCACTGTGGCACTCAGCTGGAATTGAAAAAAACATTGATATAATGGTCATGAGTCTGTGATTTAGCTTAAGTAAATATGCACTTGTTTTTGTTTTTGCTTTAAATTGGACTAAACTAGTATCACCAAAGTGACCAATTCACATTGTTTTTTTTCTTCTGAGTATTAGATGCTTTTATTTAGAAAACAGATTTAAAACAACAACAACATCCATACAGACAGCCCAACAATCCCTAGAAACCATTTCTCAAAGTGTGGCTCCCAGACTAGCAGCAGCATCAGCAGCACCTGAGAGACTGTCAGAAATGACAATTCTCAGGCTCCAAGTGAGACCTGCGGAATCAGAAACCCTGGGTGGAGGCCCAGGATCCAGCAGTTTAACAAGCCCTTGGTCAGGGAGGAAGACCATCGGAGGCTGATGTCTGAGGCTGTCCAATCTTGAGAGCCACTGTCCTACAGGTAGCAGGAAATAGGGGTTTTGTCACTGATGACCTTAATTCCTCTTGGGCAGGGCATTTCCACCTCACCACAGGTTGAATTTATAGAATGGTCTTAAAAGGAAGATAACAGAGTTGAAGTTATTGATTCTATACTCAAGTACGATAATGTGGACATACTAAAATTTATGTATGCATTTAAATGCCAGATCCATTGGGGAGCAATGCTTGAAATTGTCTCTTTCACTTATCTTCCGATATGTGAAAACAAAACACATCCTCAGACTTCTAAAGTGGAATCAGAAACACATCTTATGACAAGTTATTAGATTGACAGCTGCACAATGTCTCAGATGCAGAGACTTCTAACAGACAGAAGAGGACAATAAGGAGGATGGAGCCAAAGTTGGGCTGCCTAGGGGGTAATTTTTCCGGGTGTCAGAAGCAAACCAGACACATGCAGTTGCAGAGATTTAACTAAATACCCCATTCTCGTGTATAATTAAAAATCATTCACATACTGTATAATTTTTGGTTATTTATATTTCTTTTATTTCCTTTACACTGGAGAAACTATTATTGGTGACTTTTACAGTCCCCTCATGAGATTCTGAAGAATTAATTGGGAGTGTCAAGGACTAAATTTAAACTATCATTTCTATCGAACTAGAAACTGAAAAGAAAAATTGAGGATGGAATCGCAATCTAAAGAGTAAAATAAAGTTCGCAAGAATCTAAATTACCCAGATTTAGACAATGGGACTAAACCAGCATCACCAAAGGGACCAATTCACATTCAACCTGTAAGAAACGCAGATAAAACCCAAGGCTCCACAATTGAACGTGCAGGTGGGCTCTCTGTTCCACTCACTGGGACAAGCAATTCAGCATTCTTCTCCTTTGGAAGGAGACAGGCCCAAGCAGCATTCAGGAGAGTCTCTTCACAAAACGACTCCCCCCCATCCCCGCACACCCTTTCCCCACCCAGCCACCCACTATATTCCATTTCCCCATCTCTGTCTTCAGATTAGATCCCTAACTGGAGCCACGGCTTTGAGTCACACGTGAAGGAGTGTCAGGCCTCACTGAAAATGTCAAATCGTGATGACCAGAAGGCCTGAAGAAACATCCAAACTAAAGGAAAAGTTGGAACGAAAGAGTCAGGAAAAAAAGCATCAAGAGGAAGCACGATAGCAATTTCAGAACAAGGTTCCAGACAGACTTGCACAGAGAGGTCGACATTTGCCCTTTCGCTCCCATTTATCTGCTAAAGTAAATCTTTGAGTTGAGGAGGAGACGTGGAGGAAGAAGGGGGCGGAAGGGGAGGATGACGGCCAGGGTCCCTGAGTTTACCTGACACCAGAGGGGCTTCTAATCACAGCCTTAGGGAGCCCTGCTCTCTTCTGCGCCCATCCCCTCCCGCGTCCCAGAGGCCAGAGGCCATTGGTGGAAAAGAACCGAAAGTTGGGGAAGGAGTTGGAGGAGCTGGAGCAGCAGGGGAGGGGGCGGTTCTGGCCTTACCCTGGCGGCTCTGGACGAGTAGGGGTCCTCGAAGAGGGCCCACATGCGCGGCTGCAACCTCCTCCAGCGGCCAGACTTGCCGTCGGGGCCCCCCAGGCCCGCCGCGTCCTCGATGCCCAACCTCTTGGCCGCCAGGTCCTCGTCGTCGCCAGGGTCGCCGCCGATGAGGTCGGGGGTCTCGAAGATGTCGAGCGCCTCCTCGGCGTCACGGTGTTGCCGGTAGGTCATCCAGCAGCAGGGCTCCACGTCCGTCTCGTCGATGCCCCAGAAGGCCAGCTCCTCCTCGAAGAGCGGCCCGCACACGTCGGCGGGGCAGTGCAGCTTGCCGGTGCGGTAGTAGTTGAGCACATAGGCGAAGACGCCCGGGTGCCGGTCAAAGAAGAACTCGCGGCCGCCCCCGGGGTGCTCGCCGCCGCCGCCCCGGGAACTGCAGTTGCCCGCGCCGCCCTCAAAGCAGCCGCCGGGCCCGGGAGACAGTGGGGGCGGTCGCGGCGGCGGCGAGAGCGAAGGGGGCGACGGCTGCAGTTTGTCGCCCGCCGCCGTCAGGCAGTCGCCTGGGGGCTCGGAGGCGGCGAGAAGGGCCAGGCGCGTCCCAGGCAGGGTCTTGAGGGTGCTGCGGTAGGTTTCGTGCCGGGTGCCCCCGACATTGAGGATCACCCTCTCGTTGTTCTCGATCTTGCCCATCTCTGTGGCTCAGACATGACTGGGGGAAGGCGAACACAGCGCCAAGTTAAAGATCTCGGCCGTCAGAGCCGCACCATGACCCCCGCCCCCACGCCGAGCCCGAGTCCCAGGATGCAGGGTTGGAGACAGGCGAGGGGCAGCTGACCCTCCCAGGAGGAGATGCGCGCCCAGCCCAGTCCCCGCCTCGAGCAGCACACCTTCCCCCGGGCTTCCAGAAAGCCAAGTAGGTGGTCCCGGCCTCCCCGACCTTCCAGGACACCTTCTTTCCTGCCTCACACATTTCTCCCCTC
Organism: Procyon lotor; assembly: GCA_028646535.1. Taxonomy (NCBI): domain Eukaryota; kingdom Metazoa; phylum Chordata; class Mammalia; order Carnivora; family Procyonidae; genus Procyon; species Procyon lotor. The sequence continues at coordinate 72,866,880 of CM053611.1, forward strand.
GCTCTGATCTCCCCTACTTGATCGGTTCACCCTTCCCCTTCCCCCTCACACGCCGTCCCCTCTCACAGAAAACCTGCTTCTAGGCCCGAACTCCCCAAACCCCTCATCTCTCCCCCATACATCCTTTCTCCCCCTCTCTTGCTCCTTGCTCTGCCCCTGCCCTGGCCCCTCTCCTCCCCTACCCTAAACCCTCTCTCCACCTTCCCTGGCCTGGAGGAAGTTCCCTTAGGCAAAGAGTTTCTCCTCTGAGGCAACTTGGCAGTGTTGGGGGAGAGCTCCCAGATGGGGCGGAGACCCCCATTCTACACGTACCCTCGGTACTCTGGACCGCTCGCAGCGCCCTGGCACTCAGGGAGTGCCCTCTGTGTGCCCTGTTCTCGGTTCACTTCCACTCTCCCTCACGGACCAGGCAAAAAGAAGTCAAAGCAAAAAAAAAAATCTCCCTGCTGTTGCCTTTCACCAAGGAGACCTGTGACTAATTTCCTGATCCAATTTCCTTTTCACATTATTACTGTTGTTGTTGTTGTTGTTGTTAATATTATTATTACTTGGGAAATGAAATCACTAACTAGGTTCCATTTTTGAGAATGCGATTGATCAACGCATCCCACCCCATCCCCCTTCCCAAGAAAAACAAACGCCTGGGGGCTGCAGAGTTGGGGGGGTTGGGGGGTGCTTTCTAGGAGGGGCGAGGCCCTGGGAAAAGCGCTGGAGGCACACCCCCCGGATCCCTGAGCTGACAGTGTCCCCGTTTCCCGTCTCCCAGCCACCTCTCCCCAGGGCTTCACCTCCACATTCCTATTGCGGAACGGTGGGGGGGATGCCTGCCTGCGGGGTCAGCTTGCCCTTCCCGGCAAATCACCCCCTTTCCCTCCCGCCCCCAGATACCTTAACGAGACCGACAGAAAAGTGGTTCTGCTTTTGTTTCCAAGTGGACGAGGTTCTCCGGGCAGCCGGACTGAGTCCTGACACCCAGCCGAGCCGCCCTTCTCCAACGAGAAACTACTTGTTGGCGTTTTCCGGGTTCAGGTGGTTGGGCCGCCTCTCGCGGCGCTGGGGTCGCGGAGCCAGCCCCCGCCGGCCGCCGGCCGCGCTCCCCGCCTTCATTCTGCGAGCTGCGGGCTCGCCCCGCGCCAACCTCCGCGCCCAGAGTCACCATCGCGCAGGGCTGGGCAAACCATGGAGCTCGGGGCGGGTCCAGCCGGCGCTCCGCGACCCCGCCGGGAGCCGGCCCGGCGGCTGGCAGCGACCACGGCGGAGCCGCCCGGAGGTCAGGAGAGCTCACCCACTTGAAGGGGTTCCGACCCGCCCGGCTCCGACCTGGACCTCCAGGTTTTGTTTCTCCCCCGAAAGCAGCGGCTGCTAGAGCGGTCCCTTCCGCACCGCTCGCCGCCAACCACCAGCGCCAGAGCACAGAGCTCAGGAAAGGGTGGGTGGGTGGGTCTGGGGAAGCTCTCTTGTACCAACCAGGTTCATATATTTTTCTTCCGTGAAGCTGTATCCCCACCCTCTTTGGAGCTTCTGCCTGCCTTATTTACACCCCACTCTCCACACCCTTTCTCTTCCCACTGCCCCACCCCTCCCAACAAGTGAGAGAGCATTTCTAAGACCAATTCCTTTTTTTTTTTTCTTAATGACAACTGATGGGAGAGAGAGGTCTACTTACAGGTGACAAGTGAGTCTCGTATCTCGCGTCTTATACATGGCTCTGGCTTGCTCTTTCCAGTCAAATGTAGGTCTCCAGTCACCACATCATGGTTATATAAAACAAAACAAGTTTAAAAAGTTTATTCCAGGAACATCATGCTCTAGCAAATGAAAATTCAGGTTTCTTTATCGGAAGAGACAGAGGCGAGCTACAGATATCCAAGTACCAAAGCAATTATCTAATTACCCAATCTCTCCCTCTCAAATTTTAGAGGGCGATGGATGAGTTTGTTACGGCTGCTGTAACAAAGTCCCACAAACTGGTCTGTTTAAACAGCAGAAATTTATTATCTCACAGTTCTGGAAGTAGAAAGTAGGAAATTAAGGTGTGGTCAGGATTGGTTCCTTCTGAGGTCTGTGAGAAATGGACCGATTCCAGGCCTCTCTCCTTGGCTTGCAGATGGCTCTCTTATCCTTGTGTCTCTTCACATCACTTTCCCTTTATGCATGTCTGTGTCTGTCCAAGAATTCCCTTTTATATAAGAATACTGTCCTTACGGATTAGGGCCCACCTTAATGACTTCATTTTGACTTGACCACCTCCATAAAGACCTTATCTCCAAAATAAGGTCACATCCTGAGGCACTGGAGGCTAGGACTCCAACATATTTCTGTTTTTTGGGGGGAAGGGGGGTACAGGGACACAATTCAACGCATATAGTTCATACCATCAGAGTATGTGTTTCTGTGTCTCTGTATATTGAGAGAGAGAGAGAGAGAGAGAGAGAGAGAGACTGTTCTTCAGGTATAGCTTGAAAGGATTGAAATCCATGAAGTAGGTAAAACACCAGGTTGTATGTAGGAGGAAGTCTCTTTGAAAAACATACTGATATTGACACAGCGATTTAAACATTGCAAGGTTATGAATTCCTATATGAGAAAGTTTTTGCAATATACAGACTGCTGGGTGGGCAGTTAAATTACAGTTCCATAAGAGAACACCTATCCCTTATGGGAGTAGATAATTAAGCAAAGTAAAGAACTTAAAAAATGTCTCAAAGGTTACTGATGTCTAGGAAGCAAATGTAAGAGAATATGTATCCATTCATAAGAAATTTACTAACAATATGTCGGTAAGTGTGTAGTAATAACCTCAGGAATAGCTGTATGGACCCAGCTTTATGACAACAGAAATTCGCTTTTAGTAACACACACACACAAAAGTGTAAAGCTTAACTGCTGAGGTAATGATTCTAGTTTAGCACTATTATCAATCACTAAGGCATTTCTTAAAATAAGTGATAGTAAATTTCAACTGCCAGAAAATTTCCAAAGAAAAATTATATTCAAATTATAATATGCATTCTCATATTATCTAGATGGTTCCTTATATAGCTTAATGTAAATTCAATAGGGAGAAAAAGGCACATGGTTTGCTTTAAAATAAATTAGCAATAGTAAGTGTAGTAGCAGAAGCATTTATAATAATAGATAACATTTACTGAGATCTTACTATGTGCAAAATGTTTTACATAAATTGCCCCTTTTAATTTAAATGGAGAAAATAGTCACATTAAATTACAGACTTCTAGAAAGATAACTCATACAGATGGCAGGAATCAATAATGGAAGCCTTTCGCTTGATAATATTACATTTATATTAAGAGGGATCTACAGGGAAACCAAAGGAAGGGGGTGGGGGGAATGCTGCAAAGGACTCATGGAGGATAAATGAGAAAACAAAGGTCTAATGAATCAATTTGGGCCCAAAGTTATATAAGCTATCTAGAAATAATCACATGAACAAGAGGATCATCTTTTAGAAGAATTCAGACTTTTCTTGTGATTCAAGGATTAGATGTGAAACTAGAGAACATTTCAGATAAGTTTGAAAATAAGAATGTGGAAAGATGAGAGAAAGAGATGTGCATACCAATGGAGAATTGATAAACAAAGCAGTAAATGAAATTCTCTCTCTCTCTCTTTCTCTGTCTTTTTCTGGTCAGTATAGGAGGGGAAGATCCTAAAACAAATACCCAGGCTTCATTATATAAGACAGGAGAGAACAGAAAACCCCTCCAGCTAACTAACTCCCTGATGCTCCTGTAAATGACAGGTAAAAGTGAAAATAAAGCATATCTTTGAAAGATGTCAATGGAAAACTGAGGTGGAAAAAACAGTTGTGGTTTCCTTTGTTGGTCTATGTGGAGCAAGGATTTAAAAGACCATATGGATATTACGCCTGGCAGAGAAGCAACCAAAGTGCTGCTTCCTTTATGTCCTCCAGCCAGCATCACAGAAGGGCACACAGAGCACTACATCACCACCAGAAACATGGACTGATCTCACTAAACCACATGTGACTGTCAGGACATACTTGTGAAAGTTTAACAGTTGAACGAATTGACCCTTTTAAAGTTCATTACACGGATTTTTTTTTTTTAAGATTTTATTTATCTGACAGAAACATAGCGAGAGAGGGAATACAAGCAGAGGGAATGGTAGTGGGAGAAGCAGGCTTCTTGCTGAGCAAGGAGCCCGATGCGGGGCTCGATCCCAGGACTCTGGGCAGACGCTTAACGACTGAGCTACCCAGGCGCCCCCATTACAAGGATTTTTAAAATATTATTGACCTTCAAAGACCAATATATTCGTGGACTTTTTTTAAAATTCCTCTACAGATTAAAAAATGGCTACAATTTCCCATCCCACCCTGTAGATATGATCCCTTTAAAATGTGACTTCGTGTCTTCTCCCATCAAGTCTGTTTCTCCATTCTCTGATTCCGCACTGGCTTTTTTTTTTTTTTTAAGATTTTATTTATTCATTTGACAGAGAAAGAGATCACAAGTAGGCAGAGAGGCAGGCAGAGATAGAGGAGGAAGCAGGCTCCCTGCTGAGCAGAGACCCCGATGTGGGGCTCCATCCCAGGACCCTGAGATCATGACCTGAACCAAAGGCAGAGGCTTCAACCCACTGAGCCACCCAGGCGCCCCTCTGCACTGGCATTGTAACTTGCCTTGGCCAACAAAATGAGGGGGAAGTGATGGTATACCAGTTCAAAGCCTTGGTTTCCAAAGGTCTTGCATACTTCTGTCCACTCTCTTATTTGGAACCTTACCTTGGTGTTATGAGAATAAGCCTTAGCTGGCCTGCTGGATGATGAGAGACATATATGCCAGTCTCTCTCTCCCTCTCTCTCTCTCTCTCTCTCTCTCTCTCTCACACACACACACACACACACACACTTACACATACCTTTGATACAAAAAGAGCCAGTATTAGGAAACAAGTCAGAGGATATAATAGAGCAAGGATTTAAAAGAAATAAACACCTAAAAGAAATAGAGGGCCCCTGACAGCTAAAACTTATCTCTGCCCCTAGATGATTAAGAGCTAATTCCCAGAAGCAGAACTGCCTTGCTCTTGCACATGTGTCCAGAAGAACTGTCCAGATGAACCTAGCCCAAATGCACTGACCCACAAAATCATGAGCTAAAGAAAGACTATATCTAGCCTACTAAGTTTTGGAGTTGTTTGTTACCAAGCTAATTCATCCTCTAAGTTCCCTTTATTTGAAAAGTAAAAAAAAAAAAAAAAAGCAAAAAACAACTTGCTTACCTACCCTCTTAACATAACATTTATATCAGGTATTGCAAATTCTAAAAGAAAATATATGATATATATTTTCCTCATTCCATAAATTTTTGAGAGGCAGTATTTCACACTGGTTAATTCCATGGGCCATGGTGACAGGTAAACTGGAATTCATCTTCTGAGTATTACCCACCAGATGTCTGACCTCAAGTAAATTGCACAAGTACTTAAACCCCAATTTGTTCTTCTATAGAATGGGGAGGATGACACTATACTTAATATGAGGATTAAACGACATAAGGCCAATAAACACTTAAGAAAATTTCTGGAACATTTTGGACATCTACTAATAGTAACTTTTATTGACAAGTGAAGAATTCTCACATCAAAATAACATGATTAATAATTGACAGAAGCAGGGCCATAACCATATGTTCTGATGACAATCCTAAATCCTACCTATTTTACCATCCTGCTTGGTACAGAGGTCAAAACATGGTCAAATACTGAATAATCCATACAGACATAATGAAGCCAAAACTCTAGAATCCTTGCAAGAAGTCTGCCTCCTTCTCAAATTATTTTATCTTGAAAATGTATGTATTAACCATCTTTTATTGACCTAGTTTAGGCAATACACTTTTTTTTTTAACTACCCAGCATAGTTACTTATGACAATTACGGTAAGATAGATATACACATGAAGAATTCATGGATTACTAATTTTACAACTTGGTCATTTGATTTGCCAGAAATATATATTTGCATTGCTTTTCAAGAGCCAGAGTCTCTGCATAAATACCCAGCATAACAACATAGACAGTTAGCCAATTTGAGCCTACTGCATACTTAGAAAATTAATGTGCAAGAGTGCTGAGAAAAAGGCATTTTAGATTGAAGGAAGAGAAAATTTTTCCATGGATATAGAATGATGCCGACTGATGAGCGTTAAAAGCAAGAGTTGAAAATAGCCTTCTTGTTATGAAAAACTTTCGGTCATAGTCCTTTGCACCAGCCATTCCTTTTAATAGATGATGATGATAGATGTGTGATAGTGATAGATAGGTAGGTAGATAGATAGATAACCTTAGTAAATGGAGCAGCCCATTATCCACCATACTACTTGAAGTCATTGTAACCTACATAGGAAAAATATGCAGTAGTTTTTCCTAGGGTGACTGCTATACCACTCAGGGTTAAATTATTGACAGATATCAATAAAGTGCACTTTACTTTTTAATGTTCTTGTTCCTCAATAGGTCATGGATGCTGGATAAGACATTTCATTAAAATTTCATAATCTGCATTTTTAGTACTTTACACTCTTCTATTGCTAATTATTTCATATTTGTATGACTTAATCTACTACATTAGATACATTTATAGATTTCCTCTCTTTACATTTTCTTTATAACTTCCCGGCCTTGGGAGAGTTCTACACTTTGAAGAACATCAGACCCCCTGAGAAGCTTTCCAAAATGCAAAAGTATCCCCCTGAGATTTTGATTCAGTTGGTTTGTTCTGCACTAATTTCTGCAACTGGAAATCAGTGTTTTTAAGAAACGTCTTATGAAGTGTCCATGGGAAGCTATAGTGAAGTGAATTTTTATAAAAATGTGACAAGAAATTAGCTGAACATTGCATCTGCAGAATATTTCAAGGAGGGATGGGGCAGGAAGAGAACTAACATTTATTGGAGATAAACTACAGATATACTTACATATAATTTTATCATTCATTACAATAAGTCTAACATGCAAGTGTTGAAATACTCACTTTCTTCATATAAGGCAAGGGATTGAGTGATTAAGGAAAAAGAATTACTAGTATTTGCATCAGTCAAAACTTTCTTAAGTACTTAGGCACAAAATAAAATGCCAAGAGCTTTAGATATAATTCATTTGATCCTCAGCCTATGATTTTACCAGCATTATACTAATGAGGAGACTGAGACTCCGAAATGTTACAATAACTTGCCCAGTATCACACAGCTAATAAGAGACAGCTGGTAACATTCAAACCCACAGGTGTTTAATTCCAATGCCTGTGTCCCAGAGAGTAAATGGTAGAGCCATGATTTGAATATATGTAGAACCATGATTTGAATGAAAAATAGAAGATTACAGACATGAAAAAAAATAAACTTGAAAGATACCAATTGTTTAGTGAATTGAAAACCTATTATCAAAATACCTCAGAGCTATGTCTCCTCATACATATTTTTTAAATAAAAAACATATGATAGAAGTATATCGAAATAAGTGAGCAAAGCAGATATTTTAAAATGACTCCGTGTTTGTTTGGTACAAAAGGAAAAGAATGGAAACCATGAGTCACAAATATTGTTCTGTAAAAGGTTGGAAATAATCAGGTTGGTTTCCCCAGGAAATAAAAATAAGAGCTCAAGGAATAAGGAAGCTGAAAGACACTTGCAATAAAATTAAAGCAGATAAAGGCATACAGTTTAGCTTCATTATTAGGAAAACATCTAGACAGGTGGAAAAGTAGGCTTCTGAAAAGCTACTGTATGCAGGTTTCAAACAGAATTGAGGGAAGTAAAAATAACAGTCAGGGCAAAGGAGCAGTTCTAAAGAGGATACAGACAGAGGAAAACATTGAAATGCTTCTCCTTAACCAGTCCATGGAAACTTGCTTTTCAATTTTATTTTTATTTATTTTTTAAAGAAATAGAACTATGGGATAGCACAGAATATCATGCAATTTGGGGAACAGAAGTGAAAAACAATATAAAACTAAAGTATGAATTACCATGACAAAATCAATGTCTCAAAGAAAATATTATACCACATACCAAAACACACAGTTAATTGTTTTCAAGAGATATAAGACATTATTTGAATTTCTCTTGGGGGAAAACATCAATTTCAATGCCATCTTTTGATTCGTAATCTTAAAAAGAATCCAGTATTCTCTGAATGTCTTGAGTCTTTTTATTGCCAAAATTAAATCTGAACATATAGTCAAATTGATTTAAGTTGATTTCATTTCATTACCTTGATGAATAATACAGTTTATTAATGAAATATAAGCAAAAGAATACTCACAATACATATTCCTCTCTAATTCTAAACATAATACTTCCTTCTTTTACTAGCAATCATTTCAATAGATTGTTTTGTTCCCTTTTAGGCAATGACCAAACATACATATTAAGTAGTAGAGGCAAGTTAAAAAGTGTAATTGAGCACTGTAACTAAACTGTTCTAAAGGCAGAGCAAACAGAATGCCTAGAGCTAAGCTCATCGTCCATCACTTCAACCTCCAGCTCAGCATTCTCCAACTCTTCCTGAAATCTAGTGAGTGGCAACAAAATGCTCAAGCTAAAAATTTGGAAAACTTTTATGACTTAGTCCTCTTTTTTTTTTTACCTCCTATCCAATCTGTTACCAAGTTCAGAAAGTTCTCTCTCCTAAGTATCTTTCAAGTCTTTTCACTTTTTTTTTTTCCCATTCTTAAGTCTCCAGGCAGTCAACACCTCTCCCTTGCAAGATATCTATCCACAGCTCCATGACAGAGCTCTCTGCCTTCAATATGATGGCACAAAATCTATTCTGCAAGCCCGGTCAAAATAGGTCTTTCAGAGAATACAGATATTTAAGGTGTCCTTGTCGTTTTGATTACCTATCAATGGCTATCTCTTGCACTTACAATAAATCCAAATTCTTTAAAATGTCCCTGTCCATCTCACCTGGGTCATTTCTTCCCGATGCTTTCTTCTTTAAACCACCTTGGGACATTCCCACATGCTGTTCTCTTTTCTGGAGCCGTCTGACGCCTCCTCACATGTAAACTGCTAGCCAACCTTCAAATCTCAATTTAAACATGATTACCTCCTCAAAAGCTACCTCCATGCACTACAATATATTGTATTCCGTGTACTCAGTACCGTGTATATGCACATAGCGTCCTTTATTTCCACCGTCAGGACACTGAGAAACCAGAACTGCAATCACTTGTTTAAGTGTTTGTCTCCCATCTAGACTGTAAGAACTAGAATCAGATTTATTTTGGCCACAATTATATCCCCCAATGTCCATTTTAGTGTCCAGTCTCCACTGATCAGTGATGATAATAAAGAAGATGATGACGATGATAAAATAATTGCAGTGCTGATTATATTGCAAATGGTGATCCTAGTTATCATTATTTGTACCAACTATCTTCCAGGTTCTGTGCTAAATGATTCCCATGTATCCTTTCATTTGATTCTCACAACTATGCTTTAGTATATGTACTATAAGCATTTGCATTTTATAGAAAAGGACATATACATATAGAGAAGTTACTTAAATTGCCTGAAATCAAGACCCCAGTAATTGGAGTAAATAAGACTTGAATCCAGGTGTTTTGCCTGCAAAAGTTGTCTTTTTCAATAATATTTGTACTGAATTTTGTTGAATATTACAGGCAATGTGGGAGAAATTGTTCTTTATGAGACTGAGTTTTTATAACTAGAATTTTAGGAATTAGATTCTTATTTTATTGGATTTCTGAAATGTCAATCTTATTCATTCACAGTGTAATTCTAATGCTTTCATCTCTGCTTCCTTTTCTTAAGAATTCTAAATGTAGTATTGCATTGGATAATTACAAAACCCGTAATATATAATGTTTGAAAAGCTAAAAGGTTTTTAAGGGATATTCAGGGGTTATAGATCAATGTCCTCCTAATTTTCAAATTAGTTTAGTGACATAATTTTTCGGTTAATACCCTGTTCTAATATTAATCACCTATATTTAAAAAGTAAGAAGAAAACATCTTCTTAAATATAAGGAAGCTTCTCAGTCTGCTTCTTATCTGAAGTAGGTAGAGTCCAAAAGACTCACTTCATTTTGTACGTTCTCTGCCCCTTTCAGTCCGAGCTATTATAATTCCTTTAATATCTTTGTGTATCAAATAATATACTGCATTAAACAAAAGATACATTCCCAAATCTTTTCTCAGAGTCTATGTAAACCTTGGGTTCTCTGTGAAGCTGCTGTGATACAAAAGCCCTAGTGGACTGAGGAGTGCCACTGTTTTAACAGGCAAGGTCTATGAGGCATGCCTTGACATTTTTTAGACGGCTTTGGTCTAACCGCAAGTATCTTTGAGACACACCAACTATACCTTTTTTGGGGATTTTAACCAAAATTTCATAGCCCTATCTGAAGTTCATTTCTTCATATTTTGATTCTTTTGCTAGGAGAGACTGAGAAAAAAAAGAGTTTTATTTTCAAATCCAGCAAATTCTGGCTCATAAGATTTCTCTAAACTCTGCTCAAAAACTTAAGAGATTTCTTCGGTGAATCTCTTCTCATATTTTATTACAGGCAGCGAAAGGAAGCTAGTTGTTCTTTGTACATTCTGCCTGAAAAGCTCCTATGCCAGATTCAAGAGTTTATTGGGTTCCCTTTGTGTTTTTCACATGACTAGAGACAATAGTATTGCCAAACTTTCTGCCACTACATAACAATATTCTCTTCTTATCCTCCAGTAATATTTTCCTCTCTTTCCTCCAAGCATTTGCAAACAGTTTCCCCCAAGGTATTTCCAGCTTCTTTACTAACAGTCTACTTGAGATTCAGCTCTGATCAACCACTGGGTTCCAAAGCTAATAACGAATGCTCTGGGGTTTTATTATAGCGGTCTACTCCTAGAACCAAATTCTGTTCTGAGTATAGCTGTCTCACAAACTACTCCAAAACTCTGGGGCTTAAAACCAGAACCATATTATAATTATCTCTAGCAGTTCTGTCATTCAGGTGCTTGGGCAGAGCATGACAAAGATGGCTCATCTTCAACTTCATGGTATCTGTGGCCTTGGATGGAAAGACTGAAATGGCCGTGGGCTGAATCAGCTGACGCTGACCGATAATTTGCCATTTCCATAGTTTCAGGATCTTTCTATGGAATGTTTCCACATAGTTTCTCCAGTAGGTCAGGCTAGGGAAATCACCTACCACTGAAGCTCAGGGTTTTAAAAGCAACAGATCCTATAGATAGTGGTAGAAACTACAAGGATTCCTATGATGTTGCAAATAAAACTTTAAGCTCCAACCAGCGGTTTTATTTCTAGTCCCTAATGTATTAAATTAGTCCCTGCCTTGGGACCATTTCATTTACTCTTTTCTTTGTCTGAATTGCTATTCTTATGGGTTTTTCCCTGGATAGCTCTTTATGTCATTCAAGTCTCTGTTCAGACTCATTGCATAGTGACTGCCCTGACATAGTTATCTCCTGCATCAGTCACCCAGAATCCAGGGAGGCATGCCACTTTTCTTAACGAAACGGAGGGTGTGCAGTGGAGAGATCAAAAGGAAATAGAGAGAACCCTCCTTGGCATATGCTGAGATACAGCACCTACTTAAGGCTCAATTTTTTTTCCTGACATTTTTTCTCTCTTGAATCTTTGTGATTTTATGAAAAGCAAAGTTATTCACAATCTAATTCATATCTATCTTTTTTCTTGTTTTTCACCTATAGGTCTGGAAAATGTATAATTTAAACAGAAGAAATAAGTTAGGATCCAGGTTCTAAAAAGTTAAGACCAGAGAGTAGAATCACCAGCCTTAGAATCCTTCAACCCTTTCCCATCAACTGTGTCAATCATTCCTAACCCATCTTCCTCTTATGTTTTACTTCCATGCCCTGGGTAATAGTAGCAATAAATGGAGGACAAAGAAAATGTCCAGTATAAAACAAATGCTTCCTCATTTTTTATTCATTCAAAATGTATCTCAAACTCTTATTTCTCATCTGAACAACAGAATAACAAATGAAATTGAAAGCTTAGGAATTTTTGCTAGATGTAGGGAGAAAGTTACGACTTCAATAGTTATAAGAGAGCAAACTGTGTTGTGTTGTCATAGCAAATGCAGAAGAAATTATTAGAAAGCAATGCCTGGATTGGCTTGGATGAACTCTCCCTCTAGGCAATAAGAGAAACTAGAAATTTAATTGTAGTCTTGTCCCAGTCTTAGAAATGTGCAATCCAAATCTCAAGGGAACATCAAGTTTCATCACTTCCAGTAGGATTTAGAAGCAAGTTCATTTCACATGCATTTTTTTTCTTGGTAAGGAAAATGTTTCTACAGAATCTAACTCATGGGAATCTTACTAGAATCTATTATGCAGTGAAAAAAAGCAATACAGAAATATCTTTGTGCCATTGCTGGACTAAAAAAGCATAGGCAAGGCTGGTAACTTGCACAACTCATTAAGGAAGAGTACCCAGAAGCCCCATTCTCAGGCTAACAAAATAAAAGTCTTGAATCTTTTCCTGTGAAGATAAAATTACTATACTGGAGCAAAAATACTTGCAATGAAAATGGAATGGAGAAACTCTGACCATTAAGGACAGCTGGGAATAAAATTTGCTGAATGATACCATAACATGTCCACTACACATACGCTACCCTGGAAGAAATAAGAAGACCCTACAGGGTTGGACATTTTACTTCCAGAAAAAGGTAGCATCTCTTATTTAGCATATAAGAGCATTAAGATTTTTTCTAATATCTAGGCTAGCTGGTATATATTCTGGTTGTTCACAATTTCAAGATATGTACCAGTCATTCCTTTAGATTTCAAGTATTTACTTTCCAATATTTTATGAAAAGCTGCCTAAAAGGTATTTCATATTTTCTGCCTTAGAATGTGGTGTCTAAGAAGCATAATTTATCCTATTATGAGAGAAAGAAAATACTTTATTATTGCTGCATTAATTTATATTTTTTTGATTATTGATGTATTTAGCTCACTAATTAAATATATATATTTAATTTCATTTATACATCTACACTTTCACTATACACACACCTTAGCACATCAAAGTAAAACTGCTAAAGAGTAGAGAAAAAGAAAATATTTAAATGTAGCCAAAAAGAGGCACACTCTCTTCAAATGAGTCATTAGAAGAACCAAAATCTGAATTATAAACAGAAACAATGACTATTATAAAAATAAAATATAGCAACTCCAAGTATTGAAAGAAAATAACTGCCAACCTAGAATTCTATATACAGCAAAAATACTCTCCAAAAATGAAGATGAAACAAATACGTTATCACACATAGGTACATACACACCTGAAAGTATTTGTCAATAGCAGATCCACCTAAAAGAGATAAGAAAGGAAGTTATTTGGGTCTAAGTAAATGGATCCCGGATAGAAAAATAGAAAAAAAAGAAGTAAATCTAGAGCAATGAGAAAGATAAATATGTAACTAAATCCAAATGAATGTTGACTTTATAAACTAATAATATGTGCTGTCTAAAACGTATGTAAAACTAAAAACAAAATAAGAAATGCTAGAAAACAAATACATAGAGTTTACATGTTCTAATGTCTTTTGGTTGTTTGGTATATGGTTAAAAAGTTACAAATTTGGGGCGCCTGGGTGGCTCAGTCGTTAAG
>CM053611.1:72881043-72913581 GCA_028646535.1 Procyon lotor
GAGAGATCATGTGATACTTGTCTTTCTCTGACTGACTTATTTCGCTTAGCATAATACCCTCCAGTTCCATCCACGTCATTGCAAATGGCCAGATTTCATTTCTCTTGATGGCTGCATAGTATTCCATCATATATATATACCACATCTTCTTTATCCATTCATCTGTTGATGGGCATCTAGGGTCTTTCCATAGTTTGGCTATTGTGGACATTGCTGCTATAAACATTCGGGTGCACGTGCCCGTTCGGATCACATTTGTATCTTCAGGGTAAATACCCGGTAGTGTGATTGCTAGGTCATAGGGTAGCTCTATTTTCAACTTTTTGAGGAACCTCCATACTGTTCTCCAGAGTGGCTGTACCAGCTTGCATTCCCACCAACACTGTAGGAGGGTTCCCCTTTCTCCACATCCTCGCCAACATCTGTCATTTCCTGTCTTGTTAATTTTAGCCATTCTGACTGGTGTGAGGTGGTATCTCACTGTGGTTTTGATCTGTATTTCTCTGATGCCGTGAGTTACTCTATTTTTTACTGAAATAATATATGCAAATAATATATAAGAAATATTATGTAAATAACCTGAGGCCAATGATGACATTAACTTCCCCTAGAGATGAATTATTTTGGCTAGTTTCTCTGTTACTGCTCTCTGATCTTTCGCTAAGGTTACATAAAAATATGACTTGGCTGTTCTAACTTAAAAATTTTACAAAGAAGTGTTCAGCTATTTTATTTAGTATGTTTTGCAAAAAAATAATTATCTAATATTTTAGGATATTCTTAATTCAACTATTTAATAATTACTTATTGTTAAATAAATTATTATTAGATCCATGCAACCAGGAAAGATAATAATCAATGATCACTTAGATCCCTTTATAGGAATTAAAATGACTTGATTCTGGGCTAAGGTTTCTTGAAGGGCTTTTCTACTTCTGGTTCGATCTTATTCTAGGATGTAGTCTTTCAAATTCTAACCTATAGGAGGGAAAATTGCCAATGTTGTTCCTTTAATTAAATTCTGATACCATTTTTTTTTCCTATAGTCCTGTAAGTCTATTTAAAGCTCTGTTCAGGTCTCACCCTCTGAGACCTCTTTCTGAGAATTGGCAGATTTTCCGCCACTATGAACTTTTGCCCAAATGTCAGGATCACTTCTCTGAGTTTCTCTTTATTCCTGAATCTTTTCTGTATTATTCTTCACTACTTTTTTAATTTCCTGTTTCTTCTAGCAATTTTGTCCACTTTTCTAGATGGTCTGTATTTCTTTACATGTCATTATTAGAATCACTTCTCTATGACTTTTTGCTAAAGGTTACTCAAAAGAAGTATGAATTGCTTATTCTGATTTAGTAATTACATATGGCAAAGAACTGCTCAAAAATTTTATTTAATTCGTTTTTGCAAAGAACTTAGCATTTCAGGATACCTCTTATTTATCTATTCAACGATTATTTGTTGAAGATTTACTATGATCACACATATATATGAGCATATCATAATGAAAAGATACAAAAGTTTCCTACCTCTTAGCATTTACTTTCTCATTGGGTGGCCCAGTTGGTTGAGCATCTGCCTTCAGCTCAGGTCATGATTCCTGGATCCTGGGATCGAGCCCCACATTGGGTTCTCCGCTCAGTGGAGAACCTGCTTCTCCCTCTGCCTGCTGCTCTGCCTTCTTGTGCTCTCTCCCTCTGTCAAATAAATAGATAAAATCTTTAAATGACAAAAAAATGCTCTCAGGCTACTAAGCTGGTAGGAGTGCCTGGGCTATCAAAATAGTTAGTGACTAGATTGTTTCTACTGGCAATTTTACCTGTTAAATGGTTGTGGGAGCATCATGGGAAATTGCTATTCTGAACTTAATGATAATCAAGAAGGAAAAATTGGTTAGTAAAGTAGAAGTAACAAGAACCTTGGGGACAGGAAACAACGTAGCAAAAGAAAATTCTGGGCACATTCATCCAACATTCTTTATGTTTTAGAAAGAGGTATTTTTTATTACTTTAAGGACAAAGCAAAAATGGATTCAGGCAGAGGGAAGACCTCAACAGTTTTCCCAAAATGCTCCCAAAAATGTAATGCTGCTTACGTCACTATAAAAGAGATTCTGATGAGGAAGAATATGGGGGCAGAAGCAATAAAGCTGATATTTCCACAAAGGAAGCTTTCTGATACACTTGATTCAAAAAGACAAACTCATGACAATGACAAAATAGTAGCACTTAAGAATGTTTTCAGGAAATCTTGTTCACAATGCATTTAAAGTCATAAAAATATTTTTAAAAACTACTTAAAAACTTTCTGTGCACTTCTGGAGCAAAAGACAACCAATGATGGGGCAATTTGCCAATATGTTTATGTATAATGAGAAGAAAATGAAACTTAAGTCTTTTGCATTTATATGCTCCTGCAAGGTGAAGTACTATAGAATAAACACACCAAAAAGAGGGAGTGGAATGCCAGAGCAGAAGATACTTAAAGAGACACAGTAATATCTCAAAACGAGGCCAGTTCTCTTAGACCAGGTGAATTATCCCAAGAATGGTAAAACAACTTGCCAATGAGTTCGTTGAAGATATATGATGGACTTTAATCTTTGAGAAATTTTAGTGAATACATGAGCTAATACAAGCCTGCAGAGAATCTAAGATCTCTAATCTTCAAAAAGGCAGAAAACAAAATGAAAAATCCTAAAGACTGTCTTATCTGAAGAACACTTTTACAAAAGATTATAATGGTATGATTTTTGAACATTACAAAATGAAGTTTTAAGAGACTTAATCCTAGTATATTTTTCCTTCTCTCCTTGCTGTCCTTGCTCCAACCACAGAGGGCTCCCTTTCATCCAAAAACCTGGCACATAATAGAAATCCAACAAGCTTTTATTGAATAGATAATACAGTTCCCATTTATTGATGTCTCTAATATGATATCATCCAATGGATTCTCCCACACAGGGCTATTCCCTCTACCTGTAAACTTCTCCTTCTCTTGATTGACACTTGAACGTTTAATCCAGCTAACTCAATTCATTCTTCATGTCTCAGATTCAACACCATTTCATTATGGAATCCTTTCCTGACACTGCTCCATACAAAAACACAAACATTGAGCAGATTGCCCTGTTATATCCTCAGACTTTCATAGCACTTACCACCTTTACAATTGATTAGTTGTCTGGATAATTATTTATTTAATATTTCTCTTTCTCACCAAACTGTAACCCCTATCAGGATGAGGAACATGTCTGTTTTGTTTATCTCTATACTCCAAGCATAAAGGTCAGGGAAATTTACTGGTCATAAGTTATTTGTAAGACAGTTTGTGGGTATAAGCAAGGTCTTTTATAGAAACCTCTAAGAAAAGATGGAGAAATATGAGCTGGTCATGGTTCAGTTAGATTGAACAGGAACCTTGGATTAAATGACTATTTCCCAAGGATAGAGATTAAAGAGAGTCTAGAGAGACAGTATATATTATGTGCCCACTAGCACATCAGATGATAAAACAGTGATTCATTCATTATCTTTAGTGTGAATAAGAATTACCTTTGTACTTGCCAAAAAGGATAAACTCAGGGTCCCACTTCCAGCTGTTTGGGTTCATAGGGTCTCTGTGCTCTCCCTACAGGAAGTTATTCCAAGAATTTTGTGATTTTCTGCAGGGTCTCTCTGACTATAATATCACAAGGACATTCTTTCTTCCATTGATCTTTTTCTCTTGGGCATATTCAGTTACAAACTAGTAAAAGTCCAACTTGGTAGCTTTTCTATTTTAGGCTACTATATAAATGACATGCAGGAGAGAATTTCAAATAAAAAAAAACATTTTACTGTGGGGGAAGAAAAGAAAAAACAATTACTCCTGGAACAGATTTTTTAAATAAACATTTAGTTTAGAATAATTTTAGATATATAGAAAAATTGAAAGGTGGTAAAGAGAGTTTCCATACACCCATACCCAGCTTCCATTATTAATAACATCATACATTATTATGGTACATTTGTCACAATTAATGAACCAGTATTGATCACTGGGGTTTGGAGGTCTGTTTTGTTTTGCTTTGCTTTTGAACACTTTGCTTCCTTATTTTTGTAGGACTTTCTGGTACTTGACACTCCAAGCTCATTTTTAATATTTCCTGCTCTGATCCTGCAATCAATCATTTCCCCCAAGAAGGCCTGGTTTATTTTGTTGGCGAATGGTATTTGAAACCAAGATCTAGGTACGTTCATTATTATTTGGTACCACTGAGGTCTCCAAGTCTATTACCACATGAATTACTTTAACCTCGATTATCTGTAACTTCCTAATCCATCAGTGAGAAACCTGGCTCCCTCTGTCCACCATTTATTTACTTAATTGTTCAACCCAGTATACAGGTGTATGGTTTCAGAACTGTTAACTCATACATGTGAGAAACAATGTTACCACAGGAGCAGATCACAATGCTTACCTAAAAGTTGCTTTGCCTTTAGTCCTATAGAGCCCACTTATTTATTTAGGTCAACAGGTTTTTCCCCATCTTCTTCAGTGAGATTATTTCATACACTAGAAGCACAGGCAGATCTTTTGTCACATTCTGCGTTCTATTCTAGGGTCCCTTGATCTCTTGCCTCAAAAAGTTTCTGCAGAGAAATCACTGTTAGCTTTCTGCCAATTCTTTGTATATGATGGCTTTTTTTTTTCCTTGCTACTTTCAAAATCTTTTCCTCATCTTTGACTTTTACCATTTTGAATATAGTGATGTTCTTTGGGTTGATCTTGTTTGGGTTCCTTGAGCTTCCTGTACCTGGATGTCCATATCTCTCCTTCAATTTGGGCAGCTGGGGGCTATTACTTCTTTTGATAATCTTTCTGCCTCTTTTCTATCTTTGGGCAACCCCTGGTTTATAATGTTCCTATAATTCATATAGACTTTCTTCATTCTTTTTTTTTTCTTTTTGTTCCTCTGTCTAATTTCAAACAATCTGTCTTTGAGTTCACAGATTGTTTTTTTCTGCATAATCAAGTCTTGTTGAAGCTCTCTACTAAATTTTTCAGTTGTATCATTGTAGTCTTCAGCACTTAGATTTCTGTTTTGGGGTTTTTTTTATACTTTCTATTTTATAATTAAAACTCTCATTTTGGGATGCTTGGGTGGCTCAGTTAGTTAAGCGTCTGCCTTTAGCTCAGAGCATGATCCCAGGGTCCTGAAGTCAAGTCCCATATCAGGCTTTTTGCTCAGCAGGGAGCCTACTTCTCTCTCTGCCTCTGCCTGCTGCTCGCCCTGCTTATGGTCTCTCTCTCTCTGTCAAATAAATAAACTCTTAGAAAAAAAATAAGGGGAACCTGGTGGCTCAGTTGGTTGAACGTCTGCCTTTGTTTGCATCAAGTCGTGATCTAGGGGGTGTTGGGATCGAGGCCCACGTCGGGCTCTCCACTTAGCAGCAAGTCCTCTTCTCCCTCTCCTTCTGTGATCTCTCACTGTCTCTCTCTCTCTCAAATAAATAAAATCTTAAAAATTAATTAATTAATAAAACTCATTTTGTTGACACATTGTTATCCAAATTTTTTTTCATTGTTTATCTTTCTTACATTTCCTTGAGTTTCTTTAAGATAATTATTTAGAATTCCTTGTCAGGTAAAATTTAGATCTCCTGGTAATTTCTCCTGCTCCTTCCCTTTGCCAGCAGCCCTGATTACGGATTGTGGCTGGGAGAATACTGGAGTCCAAAAAATGGCACTTTCAGGGTTTCTGCAGGGTGCAGATGGACATGCCTCTTTTTGAGATCCCAGACTCTCAGGTCTGCAGGTAGCCTGTGGCTGTGAAAAGCTGGAGTTCTATATTGGGCTATAGATTTATCTCTTACTGGGTCCCTGTGCCAGTAGTCTATCTATGGACTGTGACTGGGATAGGCCAGACTCCAGTCACAGGGCCCTTTTAGAACCTACAGCCTTCTAGATTGTAGCCAAGAGAGGCTGGAGCAGGTTTACGAACCACTTCAGGGTCCACAGCCAGCACTTAGTTCTGTATGCTTGCTATTCAACACACAAGTGAGTGTGACTCATCCCAGGTCCCCTGACATGTGGTGCTGGTGATAAAACCAAAGCCAGGTGGGGCAGTAGCCAAATTCTCAGGCTTTATGGAGCTGCTTCTGGACCACGGTTGGTGAGTCAGCCACCTAGTTATGAGCCTGAATTCTCAAAACAGCTTCTCCTTAGACTGCAGCAAGGTTTCACAATCTCTTACCGGGATTCCCAAAGCTCACACAAAGGCACTTTTGTCTGTGGTTGGCATTGTTTTTCTTGGGGAGGTGGATATGAGTTAGGTATGTCTTCTCTGGTCCTCTTGCTAATATCACTCTTGCCTGCATAATTTCTGACAAGAAGTCAGCCATAATTCTTATACTTATTGCTCTATATTAAGATTCCCCATCCATCCCCTCTGGTTATTTGCATGACTCTCTTTGTTCTGGTTTTCTGCAGTTTAAGTATAATATACCTAGATGTGGATTTGGGGTGTTTACCTTGTTTTGTGTTCTATGAACTTCTTGGATCTGTGATGTTTATCATTAATTTTGAAAAGTTCTCAGAGATTATTTCAAGTATTTCTTCTGCTCTGTTTTCCTTCTCCTCTTTCTGGTATTTCAATTATATGTATGTTATATCTTTTGAAGTACCCCACAGTCTTGAATATTCTGGTCTTTTTTTTGTCATTCTTTTTCTCTGTGCATTGCAGTTTGGGATGTTTCAGTGTATCTATCATCACTAACATAGTGAAACACTGAGACATTATCTTAAGACATCACGCTGCAGCAGACACATAGAAAAGAATTGGCAGAATAAATTTAGTCATCTGTTCTCATGTAATCTCATTGTTCCAATTACCATTACATTCTTTTCTGTTTAATTTGGGAAGATAAAAGTACTAGCTCACTTTTCAGTATTCTGTACAATCCAATCAGTATTCTGTACAATTTTTCTCAATTGCATTTTCAAAATCCAGCAGTCATATATTTAATCTTTAAGTATCTTTCTTGGATCTTCAAAGACTCTCTACTCTGGTTTTCTTGAACTTTAACACATTTACAGATCATGGATTTTTTAAAGCCTCTTTACTTTCTTACAGTAAGTTTGTTTTACAGGTGGGTATTTGTTTTAATTCCTCAGAGTAGTCTCATTTAAAAGTATACCATTTTCAATACATTGATCAACTTTTTGGTTTACTTAACCTTAGGTAGGAAGATTATGCTTGAACAGTAGTAGGGTTAAGATGGATTGTAAGAAATAGAATGAGGTCCTATATAAGTCAAAAAAGCAAGAAGAGAAAAACTTAGGTTTATTATGATTTTACTTTGGAAAGTTAATGGTCAAGGACATTGGACTTGAATGAAATCAAAGCATGGGTTTTCTCTTCTTCACCTAAGCTTTTCTTGTCTGTATGTAGTACTCCCAATGCTTTCATAAAATTATTCTCATTGGCTTGACAGATCTCACTGGGAACTACCCTCAGCTGTCTCCCTGATTTAGCTCAAAGTGTAATAGGAGAATAATCTGTACAGCAGGCTCCCTCCACGGCATTAACCCTGGCATCCAGAAAATTTCTGATGGTAAGACTTAATTACCAAATGCTGTGCAACCCACACTTTTATCCAGTTCTTGTCATTCAAAACTAGGGGCAGTAATAGTTTTTTCAATTCTTTCTGAAGTAGGCTACAGTTTTATATGCAGTGAGTTGAAGGGTAACATTGTTTCCCCAGTACATTCTCCCCTCTTCTAGAGCCTGAAGACCCCTCAAATCTCTGAAACAAGATCCACACTCTTTTCTAATTTTTATTGTTGATACAAATTTTTCACTATTATTATATTTCCTTGACAATTTAATGATGATTTTATGAGGTTAATGGTAAAGCACTTCAAAAGTGAGGATTAGTATTCTATCATTTTATATGATGTATATTGAATGTGTTAAGTCAACTAAATACTACCGATCAAAAGTATTATATTCATCTAAATTTTACCACAGTGAATTCCTTTGTCTTTATTATCTCTGGATACTTTTGAGATTTTCTCTTTACACCTGGCAATTTGATTAAAATGTACTTTAGTGTAGTTTTAATAAAGTTTACTCTGCTTGAAGTTTGTTGACATTCTTGGGTCTATAGATTTAGTTTCCTTCAAACGTGCAAAATTATTTGCTACTATTTCTTCAAATGTTTTTTCTTTCATCCCTTCTCTCTCTTTTTTCCTTTTGAGATGGCAGTTGCACACGTTACACTGCCTGATATTGTCCAACAGGTCACTAATACTCTGTTCGCTTTTTCCATCATTTTTGTGTCTGTACACAATTTTGTGTAATTTCTACAGCTTGTGTTCAAGTTCATTGATCTTTTTTGCTAATTTAATGTGAATATTGCCTTAGTCTGTTCAGTTTGATATAACAAAAATGTCAAAGACTGAGTGGCTTAGAAAACAATTATTTATTTCTCACAGTTCTGAAGACTGAGAAATCCAAGATCAAGACACAGAAGATCTGATGTCTAGTGAGGGCATGCTTCCCGGGTCGTAAATGGCCATCTTCTTCTGTCCTCACATGGCAGAAGGGGCAAGAAGGCTCTCTGGGTTCTCTTTCATAGGTGCACAAATTCCATTCATGCAGTCTCCACTTTCATGACTTAATCACCTTCTAAAGGCCCCATATCCAAATACCATTACATTGAGGATTAGGTTTCAACATATGAGGTGTGGGAGCACAAGGCATTCAGTCTATAGTTTGATCTACTTTATTTTTCATCTCAGATATTGTATTTTTTACCTCAAAAAGCTCAATTTGAGTCTTCTTATATTTTCCAACTCTCTCCTTTTCATGATCATGTTTTTCTACCTTTTTGTTCATATGAATAATTAAAATAGCTATTGTAATATCTTTGTCTGCAAGTTCCTTCATCTCCGTAATTTCTGAGTTGTTTCTATTGATTGATTAAAATTCTTTCTACATTAAAAGAAATTCAATTCTAGTACGTCCCCTAAAATCTTTAACAAAAAGTTATCAGAGCAAATTAATCATAGTAGCCAAAAGTTGAAAAACAATCCAAATAGAAAATAAAATTTTGGTGTATCTATTCAACAAAATACTATTTGGTAATAAAAGGAAACAAACTGCCAATACACACAAAAACAAAGAAAAATTTCACAGATAATCATGTTGAGTGAATGGAGTTAGATACCATTCGTAGTAAATATAAGCAGGGTAAATATAGTACAACTATTTATATGCATCCATAGAGCACAGAAAACTAATTTACAGCAATAAAATCAGAACAATTGTGGTCAGCATGATGCATGGGACAGGTGATCACCAGGAAAGGGATAGAAAGGGACTTTCTCTGGAGATGTAATTAAACTATACAATAATTGGGATGTTAGTCACATGGATTTACATATTTTCCAACTGACTGAATGGTATTCTTGACAGCCGCGCATTTCACTCTAGGTATAGTTCAATTTAAAATATATAATAAAAATAATTCAAAAACATATATATCTCCTGTTCTAAAACCACTATAAAGAAGACCTTAACAAAGAATAATATAAAGTAAACACAAAATATAAATAACTTGGTTAACTTAACATAAAATGAAGGGGAAATAATATAACTGACCAATATGAAGAGCTGTTTCTTTGAGTCAGTAATAGTGAAGGGAAAAATGCAATGATAAACCTTACCAAAAAAAGAGAGAAACAAACATAAATAAAATAAGAAAGAAAATAAATACACTTAGGAGATAAAAAGTATAGGATATACATTGTACATTTTTCATGCTAATAAATATGAAAAAATTTTCATTTAATTATCAAATGTTTCTAAAGAAGAATCAGAATATTTGAAAATATAAATAGGCAAGGATTATAATAAAAATGAATAAAAAACAAAAGACTAGGGTGCAAAATAAACTGTGAAAGTTTACTGGCAGACCTAAAAGAAGAGCTGGAAAAGGGGACAGATGGATCATGAGTAACAGAGGAACAAATAAAGAAATCTATATATTAATAAAGCCTCAATCGATAACAAATCGACAAAGAAATGAATTCTAAAGTTCATTAAAGAATAAACTAAGACACTACGGAAATATAGCTATACAACTTTTCTAATGAAATTAGTGAAGAAGGACATGAATAACAGAAGTTAGAGTGTCCATAAACAGATCCGTGTATTTATTTTAAATTAGTTTGTGGTGAAGACAGCATTGTAAATAAAAATGAAAATGTGTACTATTAAGTTATTAATATTTAAACATTTAGGTTTACGCATTGAAGAAAAATAGAATATGTGTGTGTGTGTATAAATTGCAGGTGAATTAATATTACAAAAGTAGCAGAAGAAATTATAAGTTAATATTGGTAAAGATATTTCCTAAGCAAAACACAAAACCAAAGAAAATATTGACAAATTCTATTTCTTACAAACTAAAGACTCCCTAAAACAAAATAAACCATAAATAAAATTAAAATTTCATCAAAGTTCTAGGAAAAATCTTCCACCATGTATTACTGGCCAAGATTACTATCCAAAACACACACACACACACACACACACACACAGATGCTAAAGTCAATTAAAAAAAATAGAAATAATGGACAGAATATATGCAGACAAGTCTCAAAGGATAATCACAAATATCTACATAAATATATACAAAAAGATGTTCAACCTGACTAGTTATAAGAAAAAAAGCAAATTAAGAGGAATTATTTTTCACAAGTTTGACAAGAATTATAGTGATAACAGTAGCCTTGGCATAGAACTGAATAATAGTACTTTTGAACATTCTTAGTGGGAGTACAAATTGTAGAAACCATCCTGGAGAATGAGTTGACAGTCTATCAAAATAAAGTCGTGCATCTCCATTGACTCAGCAGTTCGACTTCCAAAAAACAATTCAAAAGAACTATTCACAGATAAGCACTAAAATACACATAATAGAATGATTTCTTTGTTGTGGTAGTGAAAATTGGAAACCTAAATATCTATCAGTAAATTATATGAGTGCCTGAGTGGCTCAGTGCCTTAAGCATCTGACTCTTGATTTCGCCTCAGGTCATGATCTCAAGGTCATGAGATCATGCCCTGCTTTGGGCCCACATTGAGTAAGGTTCTCTCTCTCCCTCTCCCTCTGTGCCTCTGCACCATCCCTCCTCCCTCTCTTAAAAAAATAATATTATTATAGTGTATTATGTGGCTACTGAAATGAATGCAATAGACTTTTATGAACTTGTACAAACCCTACTCCTAACTCTATAAAAATGGAAGCTACAAGATGCAAAAACTAAAGGTTGAAGTATCCATTTCCATCTGATAGGAATCCCAACAAGAGAAAAATAAATAAGAACATGGAGAGGGAAGAACTGAAGATATAGCAGTAATACATTTTTTTTAACTAAAGAAAGATGCATACCCTCAGTTGAGAAGCCTCATAAAGTACAGAGCAGGACAGAAAAAATAAAGCTATACATATTTATATGTAGTACAGAAATATTTAAGCATTGAACACAAAGAGAAAATCTCAACATCTCTAGAGTGAAAACAGTAAGCTTAAATTTGAATCATTGACCTAAGGTTTCTAAACAGCAACATGAGAAATAAAACAATAAAAGACTAGCATATCATATAATGGCTGAAGTATGGACTCTGTTGCAAATGATGTTGAAATAATTGGATTGCAATATGGAAAACACAATGAAATTATGAATGTATGTCACAGAAATAAGCTCCATGGAATGAAGCGATTGTGGAAAGAAAAACCACAGAATTAATAGAAAGTGTATTCTAATATCTTTTATCTCTCTCTATGGAAAATAATTTTTAATAAGAAAAAAGGCATTAATGATATTTTTAAAAAATCATCTATAGTATTACATCAAAAGTAGAGATTTTCTCAAGCAAGGGCCTCTCAGATGAAGTTAGCAGTAAGAAGGTATTTGCAACATCTGAAACTGACAAAGGATTAAGATCTGGAACATATTAAGAAGTCTTATAAGTTATCAAGAAATTGGGAAAGTATGGGAAGCTATATACAACACCATGTATATAGCGAGAGAAAACCATTAACAGTAGTAATCATAGAAGTGCAAACAAAAATAATGATATACAAGGCATGATCATCACATTGGAAAAAATTCAAATAATGTTAAGTTTTGGTGCAGATGCAGGGGAAACAAAACACTGATGCATTACTTTTGGATGTAATCAGTGGCATTCATTTTGGAAATAAAATCTATTGGTTAGTTGAATAAGAGTATGCACATATCCTATAGTCAGAAAAAAATTCTGGGGAAATCCTTGCTCAGGTACACAAAAAGCCATGGATAAAAGTGCTCCCTGAGATACAATAGTGGTAAAAGGTTGAAAACATTCCAGATATCAGACAACTGAAGACTCAATAACTTGGAGGGGGTTTACTGAAAAGGATAATTCCAATATATTTATCAAAATACAATTTCCAATTCTATATAGGTTGAGTGAAAAAAGTATGAAATATAATGCAGCACATATAGTTATATGTGAATCTGATATTTATATGAGACTTATGCAATTCATGCATATATACAAATATGTATGCACTGTGTGAAATAATGCTATATATTTTACACTGACACCCATAAGAAATTTATGGAGGGTGTAGATTGGAAGGATATAAAGAAAACACAAAACAGACAAAAAGCATATAAGAATGGGACCATAGAGGGAGATGAAGTACATAAAACTATGAAAATGAATATTTGTCATACATTGACTGATAACATACCAAGAAATATACCTCAGATTAATCAGTGTCCTTGAGATTCTCCTCAAATTACAACATTCAGCACAGGCAAGGTCATAGTGAAACAAGCATTCATGTATACGACTGCTAGATGATACTTTTCAGGACCTAAACTCCAATCTGTGTTTTTTGGAATATAAAATAACCTAGTCAGTTCCCAAGTGTATAACAACGGATAGCAGCAGTTTTACCGCTCTTGACTAGCAAGGCCACTTTTAACCACCTCCATCTTAGCCTTTGTCTAGTTTCTAAGATATTTCTGCTTCGTGCATTTGGCAGATGTTTACTGAACTCTAATTACATACCACAAACTCTCTTAGAATTTATCCCTGTCCTGTATTGATTCCCCTTCCACTTCTCTGATTGCTCTGTTTTTTTTTTTTTTTTTTTTTTTTTTAATTTTAATTGTTAGGACCAGCTTAGCTAAAGCAACTCCATTTTCACCTGGCCAGCCATACTGTTGTTTATTGGCTCCCTTCCAGGAATCACCTGGTATCAGTTCCTGGTATTGGTCCCTGGTACGGGGGCCAGAAAACAAAAGCCAGCCGAAGGGGTGGAAACAAAACAAACACACGCACAACTCCTAGGCAACTACATAACTACGGTCAACTTGCGGTTTGCGGGTTTTGCCTATAAAAACTAGCCTGTAGGGGCGCCTGGGTGGCTCAGTGGGTTAAGCCTCTGCCTTTGGCTTGGTCATGATCTTGGGGTCCTGGGATGGAGCTCCACATTGGGCTCTCTGCTCAGCAGGGAGCCTGCTTCCTCCTCTGTCTGCCTGCCTCTCTGCCTACTTGTGATTTCTCTCTCTCTCTCTCTCTCTGTCAAATAAATAAATAAAAATCTAAAAAAAAAACCAAAAAACAAAAAACAAAACAAAACAAAAAAACTAGGCTGTAAGACTAGGCGGTGGCGTTCTCTCCATAGAGACCGCCCTGACCGGTCAGCATAATTCTCAATGCTTGGCACAGAATAAAGCTTTGGCTGACCTTCGCTTTGTATCAGACTCGTTCCTTTGATCACGGGCCCTAACATTAATCTACCCCTAAGCCTTATAATCACCAAATCAAAACATTCTATTTTTGCCTAAAATACTCTTTAGATTAATCCTCTATTCTCATAGTTTCTTCATCTTGTCAGTTTGCAAATCCAAATCTATTTTTTTTTTATTTTGGACATTGATGCTTTCGTATCATTCTACTACTTCAAACTCAAATGTAAATCAGTTGAATCTCATCATCTTCCCAAAAAAATCATCTCTGATTGCTAATTACTATTGTGTTCCCTGAACACTAAAAAAAAAAAAATCCATATATTTGTTTTGCTCTTCTCTTTCCTTCGTCAATCATATCAATTCCCATAAATCCATAAATACTGTCCTATTGCTATTGTAACAAATTGCTACTAACTGGCTTAAAACCATGTAAATTTATTATCTTACGGATCTGGAGGACAGAAGTCTGAAATGGGTCTCCCTGGACTAAAATCAAGGTGTCAGTGGGGCTGCATTCCTTACCTCTTCTAGGAAAGAATCCTTCCTTTTCCTCCCTTCCTTTTCTTTTTTCTTTTCTTTCTTTTCTTTCTCTCCCCTCCCCTACTCTCCTTCCTTCTGCCTTTTCCATCTTCTAGAGGGTGCCCACACTCCTGGGCTCATGGTCCCTTTCCAGGAATCTTCAAAGCCCACAGTGGTTGGTTGTCTTTTTTATGCTGCCATTTCTCTGGTTCTCTTTTTTTCTGTCTCCTTCCTCGATGAACCTTGTGCACATACTGAACCCACCAGGATAAAACCAGAATAATTTCCTGGTACAGCTGGTTAGATCCTCAACCATAATTTCTCCTTGCCATATAACATTCACAGGTTCTGGGAATTAGGATTTGAACATCTTTGTGGACCCTTTATTCTACCTACCACAAAATTCAATCCATCTCAATTCAAATATCACCCCCTTTTTTAAATTTTCTCCATACTTCATAATTTAGGACCAATCCCCTGCAAAATCCTTTTCCTTCCAAACCCTTGTAGGGTTCCCCACCAGGTATCTCGCATGTACTCACACCAAGTCATGTTTTTTAGCATCTACGTGTACCATTATCCTAGTTCTTATGTCACAAATGTTCTTTTTCAAACTAAGTCATGTCATCTTTAAGTATCCTCCACAAATCCCCATCCCCTCTCAAAACAATTGTGAAATTTTCTAAGACAATTTAATCCATCTTTTTAAAAATTCAGTAAATATTTGATGCTTAAATGATTGAATAAATTCAGACCTTGTTTAGTAGCTATGGAGGAGGCTTTATTTTACCTAGGAGAGAACAATATCTCTTAAAAGTAAAAATTAAATAGTTCTTCCTAGGGTTAGTATTGCTTTGTTATTACCACCCCCTCTCCTTCCCCGCCCACACTAGCAAACCACTGAGAACAGACCCAGGTGTTACTCTGTCCTTTTCTGCTGGATTTAAACTCAATAATTCCAGGTTAAGCCTCATCTTGATATCCTCAAAACCCAATTTGGCAATGCCTATTATCATCTGCCTGTACCCAGTGACTTTAGTAAACCTCCTTTCCTGAGACCACAGCCTGTCTTTTTAGAAAAATTCCTTTTTCAATTGCTCCAAACTCACAGTCTTTTCCAACTGGCTTGCATTCAGTTTCTTTTGGAAATGACTGCAGGTCTTTCAGGCTACCTCAAAAATATAATTCTTTAAATTCCGGAATTTCTCATAAAAAGTTTCTTTTATTTCACCATCCAAGGCCATAGCAGGCCAAATTACTACTACATGATCATTAATAAAATCATGATATTAGTTTATCTGGAGATAATATCACTTTCACTGACAGGGAAAGCAGGGACTATAATTCAATAACCAATAACACTCGAAGAAGGAAGTATTTCTTCACAAAGCTTTCTGGGTGAAAAATGCTGTATAATTTCAAAATAACAGAATCATTTTGGCAACAGAGGAAACAAGCTTCAAGGGTTCTCGGCTGTGTCTTTCCTCTGATGCATTTTTAGAGATCTTCCTAAGGGAGAAAAGCCTTAGGGGCGAGGAGGGGGCGGGAGTGGAGACCAGTGTTGCTGTAATTGTTGATAAAAAAATAAATAGTTCTAACAAAAAAACCAGGATCTAAGACACTGTAAGTGGAAGACCAAAACATTTGGGGACTTAAAAGTTAAAAGTGCTGAGGTGCCCAGTGCTGTTCAGCAGTCCACATGTATTTGCTGATGTCAACAGGTCGAAGAGATGCGCGTCATGGAAACCAAATAGAGAAAAGGTAAACTCCTGTTTTGACATCTTCATTGGTTGTCTCTGACCTGGAGGAAAGAGCTATGGAGCCATAATGTAAGTCATCTTGTCACTGTTTGAATTAATGATAAGCTACCTCTTTTTCTCTATTGAACAAACTCAGCTACCCCCTCTTACCCATTGTCATGCAAGACTATTTCCGATGGATAACGAACTGTTCTGTGTCCCTCATCTTTCTCCCAGGACTTCTTCAAAGTTTTTCCACACAGATGATAGTCTTCCAAAGGAGCCAGAGGACTAGCCCAAAGCAGCATTTCCTAAGTGTAAATTTTCTTTCCCATGTGCTGTGTTATCGTTAGTGTGTGCATAGATTTTGCTTTCTACTTCAATTGTATCTGAGTCTGTGTGAATCTAAGGTGTATGAAATTGTTTACCAACCACTGAAAATTGATGCTACTGGAAGATAGGCCTTGATTAATTACAACTTTTGGTATTCCCATAAGCCTCTTTCCTGGAAGTTATTTCTTTTCCTCCTGTCCAGGGGAACGTACATGTATATATTGAGAGACCGTGGAGGTGACATTCCCTCTGATTCCCTAATTCTACCTCCTGACCTCTATTTTTCCATCTGCCTATAAAATTTGATCTTCATTTAAGAATATTTATCTCATATCATGCATGTTAAGCTCATTTTTTAAAAATATTTTATTTATTTGATAAAGAGAAATAGCGAGAGAGGGAACACAAGCAGAGGGAATGGTAGCGGGAGAAGCAGGCTTCCTGCCAAGCAAGGAGCCCTATGCGGGGCTCGATCCCAGGACCCTGGGATCATGACTTGAGCCAAAGGCAGACGCTTAACGACTGAGCCACCCAGGTGCCCTGTGTTAAGCTCACTTTATTCACTGTAGACTTTCAGAACTGACTCCAAGTCTTTTTCGACCATACTTCTACCACAATTCCAGGAGATTTCAGTGTTTACATAAGCAAACAAACAAACAAAAAATCACATTCTAATTTCAAATTTCCCAGACCTCTTTTACCTTATCCTTTCCTGCTCTGCGCTGAAACCCTTTTCCAAGGGATATGCCTTTAAAAGGTCACTTGAAACCTCAAAGTTCTGCATTCTATACATTGTAAACAAAGTCTTGGTTTTCACCTCTCTCATCCTATCCTTCCCACCAGATATGCACAAGAATCACAATTAACCCTCCAGTCTCGGTTCTCCCATTGTCTTTGAATTTATCAGTTTCATCGTAGTCTACTTCCTTTCACACTGACAAGGTCTTTCATCTGAAGTTCTTCATCACCAGCAACCTGCTAACCCCAAATCCTTGAGTAGTAAGAGCTACTCCTTTCTGTTTCTGCATTTTGGAAGTTGAGAATACTAGAGAAAAAGCCCTTGGTTCTTTGATGTTACCATGACTATGAATTCATGGTTTCCAAACTTGGCTAAAACCTCAGCCTCATGTCAGTACTCCTACTTGCCCCAATCAGTTCCCTCCAACTTCCCCTCAAAACCCGTTCAGCCCCTACTCCCCTCAAACCTCTTCTCCTCTCAGACTGTGGACTCTTGTGTTCTCAGATTTCAGCCTCTTACTTCATACTTCAATCAAGAAAACAAATGTTCTCTCCTTTACCTTTCGACATCCTTTCTCAGAAAATTTATTATCCAAGTTAATAGCTCAAGATCATTTTTTATTTAAAGTGAAAAACAAAGTGCCTATATTTATGTTATTCTCAATCATTTGAGAGGTCCTAACCCATTTGATAGCTTAGAATATAAAAATGGACCAGATCTGGTCTGAATAGCTATAGACAACAGGTGCTGTAGTCTATGTATTCCTGCCTCAATGGGAACTAGATGAAACACTACCCGGTCCTCCATTTATTATAAATTACATACGTACTTAAAATTCCGACACAGTACAATTGGACTTTTAAAATGAAAAGCTCAGAGACTGTACCACTTTCAAGTTGAAAAAGATAGTGCATCTTTGATCACTGCAATGGAGAGAGAGCTTCTGAGACTTCATTCTTTAGAATTCACCTCTTCAGAGTCCTCACTTTCATCAAGGCGCTATCTGCTGGTATTGTTTACAACTCAGGAACACCACAGTTGCTGTCTTGGAGGTCTGGGCTCTGCACCTAGAAATAATCCAAACCAACTTCTTGCAACATTCAAGAGAAAACAGCTAGACATTTGAAATTATCTTCCTCCAATAAAAGAACTCAGTGTCATTAATCTTCAAATGCTTTATCACAAGCAGGAGAACTTGTGATCATTTAATGAATTGTTTGTACTTCCAGATTGAGAAGGCACAAAGCTAATGCAGATGGATTTGCTTTTGAAAAGACTAGTTGAAAACTGCAAGCTTTCAGCTGAGCTTCCAGTTTACCAAGCCTCAATATTTCTTTCCTTTCTGAAATGTGAAGTACAACAGCCTTATATAAGTAGAAAAAAGTTTTAGACAGCAGTATGTTCCATTTCATGGTTCTGAATTTTTTTTTCCAAAATTATATTTTCCCTTCATTTTCTGTCAGAAGCAGTGCATTTACATTGACTAATCTGGATTACTTCATGAGTGGGAAATGCATCCTTCTTCAACTATCTGGCAGCCAGCAAAAACAACAGACTCCAATGTGAGGCAAATTTTAGATTTCACCTTCATAAAAAACCAAGGCTCTGTCCAAAATATTGGCAGCTAGGATAAAAGTTTATGTTCAAGTTCCCCCCAAAATGTTTGTTAAATCTCATAGATCTTGACATTTTCCTGTCTTCAACACAAAGCATTATCATTCTCAAGGGCAACCTTCATCAAGCGCAGCTCTTTTTTCTTATGGTTAGGATTTCAGTTCTAATTCCATGTAGACTTTCCACAGCTCAGATAGCTGGACTCATTCCAGTATGCCAAGACCTATCCCCCAGATCCTTCACTAGGCAGGAGATATAGCATCTGGCCTGGAGATGGCTAAGCACAAAGAAGCCTGATGAACTCCACTCTGATTCAGGTACCCACCAGTTTAGCAGTGCCCCACAACAGGCATCCAACTTTCCGCTGGCACTGACATCTCCTCCTCAGCCTCACGGCCCCAGCTTCATGCCTCTGCCCATGCCTACCCTCCTGCTGGCAGCATCTCTTCCTGCAGACTCTGGAACTACAGGTCTCCTACCCCCTCTGGGGCCAAGCCATGCCACCAGCAGAGATTGAAGCAAACCTCTTTATGATCATCATAGTTTTAATATCTGAAGTTAAAAATTGTTCTCTGATTTTTTTATAGGACCCCATTTTTGTTTCATAAAAAGCAGATATCTTTTCTCATCCCACCGCTGCCACCAAAAAAAAAAAAGCAGATATCTTTTCTCCTATCATTGATGATATTAACTATACTTTGTTTTATTTATTCTATTCATTGATGGTCTTTGTTTTCATGTAAGTTCCCCCCCCCCCCGTTTTTGTCTCTCCTAAACTGTCTTTTCTTAAATGTCTAGCGATTCTTGGTTGTCTTTTCATTTGTATAAGTGAGAAGCTAACTGGAAGAAGTGCATTGGTGTGTATTGGTGGATGGAGAGTATAAATCTGGCTGTCCAGGATTCGAGGACCTAGGCAGGAGAAGCAACCTGCTGGTCTTGCATTTCAGTATGCAGATTTTTGCATCCTACTATTCTTAGCTCCTATACATACCCCCACCTTATCCTGTGCCTGTTGTCTCTGAACCCAGATGCTCCCTGGCTCAGTTTGCCCAGACTAAGCGTCCTAATACCTATGACAGATGTGGGTGGGATAGTCTTCTGACTGCTCAGAAAGTTTAAGGGACTAGGGAAATTCGGTCTATTGGTATATAGATTTTCAACCAATCATGTTGCCAAGTATACCTTACCCCTTGTTCGCAGCATTCTGCGAGGCAAATCAGATCAATTCTTATAGGTACTCTATTTCCTGTAGGCATCTGGAATCTCATTTCTTCTAGTTTGCTAAGACAACTAAATCTCCTCCACCAGCTTGTTGTCTAACTTAAAAAAAAATTATTTCATCCTCTATTCTTCATTATTTTAATGAAATTTTTAGGGAGAGAACTGATGCACAAGGATGGTTAATCTGTCGAGTTTAACTGAAAGGGCTCAATAGTTAACTTGATATTTCTAAAATACTGGACAATGAAGCTTTCAGTTTCCTCCCAGATATAAATCTGACCTAATGTTTGTCACCTTAATGACAATTAAGGAAGGGAGTTAAGCCTGCTCACCAGCCTCTTAACTCCCTTCCATACCCGTCCTTTGTAGAAGAAGCCCAACACAGGGCTCAATCCAAGGACCCTGAGATCATAACCTGAGCTGAAACCCAAAGTTGGCGGCTTTACTGATTGTGACACCCAGGTGTCCCTCCTCCTCATCCTTTA
Organism: Procyon lotor; assembly: GCA_028646535.1. Classification (NCBI taxonomy): domain Eukaryota; kingdom Metazoa; phylum Chordata; class Mammalia; order Carnivora; family Procyonidae; genus Procyon; species Procyon lotor. The sequence continues at coordinate 72,901,494 of CM053611.1, forward strand.
AGATCATCTCTGGCTTCAACTCTGAGAAGGATTTTCCTCTGATTTTATACCCCCCAAAATTGTTGGGACTTCCATAGTTCCTTATATTTTGTAATTTGGCTTTTATTTTCATAATATGACTGTTTCTCACATTAGACACATCATCACATGAGTGTAATGAGTCTGTCATTCATGTTTGCATTTTCTCAGTGCCTGGCACAGCACATGACATATAGTTAGTACTCAATCTGTATTTATTGAAGGAAAGAACAAAGGAGAACTATGGGCTTGCTTAAGGGTAAAAAGCAATTAGGCTAAATACTTTCAATTAAGATTAGTGTTTATCTCTAGCTTCAGAATTAGCCAACCATAAGGAACACCAGTGAGACTCTTAATGAAGAAACTAGAATTCAATCATCTAATTGGAAAATAATACTGAAACAGGGACTGTACAAAATAATTGTTTCTGGGGCGTGTGTGCATGTGCACACACCACACACACACACACACACACACACACACACACACACACACCACATATTCTTCTTTTCCATTTTTCTGTAGGTTAACTTCTTCTTACTGAGTTCTGAGGAAAAGATGTCTCAGGAAATACAATCAATAAGTCCTGCCTTGGAGATGGGAGATGGGAGCTTGCAAGGTAAAAGAGGAAAATGGGGAAACATGAACCTGGCTCCATTGAGAAAAAAGATCTTTAATACAAGGATTTAATACATATAAATATGCCACTTACAAGACAGGAGATCAAGATTCAAGAAAAATAGGGAGAATGCAATAATTTAAGAGACTATAGACATGGATATTATACCATTGAAATCAAACCTTAAAATATATGAAGAAAACACCAGAATCATAGGGCAAAATCAATAATCAACATAATACAAAATGGTAACAAATGAACAATCTGAAGCCAATACTGGAATATGTCTTACTAAAGCCTTAAGTTTCAAGAAAAAAAATCAAGAATTCTCTACCTTCAAAAGCAGAAGGAAAGTAAACAGATTACTATCAGGAAGCCAAAGTCAAGAGTGCTTCAGACTCCCAGACAGTGGAGTGACATCTTCAAAAGTCTGAAAGAGAGAGTGTATGATCCAAGGCTGCTCTGCCCTCAAGCTGTCGCTACTACATAGTGGTTATGGGAGTTTCTAAGAGATGCCAATTTCCAATGGCCTTTCCTACATCTTTCTTCAGAGAATAACAGAGTATGGTACTTAGAACACCATAACTCAAGGATTCAAAGAAACATCTTTCAGTGCCTTATAAATGACTCAGTTTCATGATACATAATGAGGAGAAGATGAAAAAATGGTCATTTAAAGGGGTCAAATACAGGGGTGCCTGGGTGGTGCAGGTGATTGTCTAACTCTTGGTTTCAGCTCAGGTCATGATCTCAGGGTTGAGAGATCGAGCCCTATGTCAGACTCAGTGCTCAAGGTGGAGTCTGCTTAAGACTGTCTCTCCCTCTGCCCCTTCCCCTGTGCTCGCTCTCTTGTTCACTCTCTCTTGCACAGGTGCGTATTCTCTCTCTCTCTCTTTCTCTAAAATAAATAAATAAATCTGTAAAGGGATAAAATACAAATGCCCAGAAGGAAAGAAGTTGGTGGGGATTTTAAATAACTCCATTAATTTTTGGAACAAAATCGTACTTTAAAAAATGTCAGTTCTTCACATAGGAATCATAAAGACTGTGACAAGAGAGAAAGAGAAAATAAGACATCTGATATAATAATGATCCACACATATTGAGATGGCTAAGGCAGATACAGTTTTATGGATTATGTCAGTCGACAAATATTTATTGTGTATTTATGTGTCAGACACAAAGTCAGGGATGTACTAGATGATGCAAATAGAGTGACAAACAATTAGAAGTGTCATTTGCCCTCTCAAGGCAAATATTAGTTGATAAAAATGAATACGAGTGTCAAAGTGATACAAAGGATAAACAGTGCTATGGAGAGTATAAGGAGTCCCAGTATTTCTGGCATTACTGATGAAACCTGAAAGTGTGTTTTAAATTGTTTACAAGAAATTTCAGAAACAGGAAAGCTACCTTCTGAATGATACTGAAATACAAAAGGAAAACATAAATAGGAAATGCATCAAAATCCTACCCTCCCTCTGCCTTCCAGCCTTCATTGCCTTAGGTAACTAACTTCATTACAACTTAGTTAAGTGTCATCTTCCCTGGCTCTTCCCTAATCTTTATAGCACATGTACAAATACACACCTGCATACACATGTGCGTGTGCATACACACACACACACACACACCCCTAGAGTGTTATTTCTATATCTGTCCATGCTGCCAATCACTTCTCATACTTAACAGTCATTGACTTCTTCCTCCTCAGTTTCTGGGACCCGTAAGACTTCTTGAGAAAACAAAGCATGTTTTATTCTGCTTTGGACCGTAAGGGCCAGGGAAAACCCCTTTCTTCTCTGTTTCAGTAGAAGCTCTCAAAAGTCCTTTTCCACTTCAGGTGGGCCTATATCCATTACAATCTACTGAAACTCCCTCTAACACAAACTTGTTTGCGCGTGCGCAACACACACACACACACACACACCACTCAAAGACAGATGAGGTTCAGATCCTGAGTTAAGTTCTTGGCATTTCTGCTTACAACCCTGGGACAGTAAAAAGAAAAGCAAGTCTGTCTCCTTGGAATGAGGTTGGAGGGATCATTTATTCTTTTCTGCATCTTATAGTAATAAGAACCAAACATAAATGATTATCTCTACAAATTATCTTGCCACACTCATCAGAGTCCTTGGTGAAAGAGAGGGAATGGACAAACTCTTTCAGCAAGAAAATTATATGGTGGTTAATCTACGACCATGATAAATAAACTCACTAATTGCCAGAACTAATACAATATAATGAGTAACTGTTGCAAGGGTGAAACAAATGTTTTGCAAAGCTTTGACTTTATATGACAGTTCAATTTCATTTATCTTTAATGAAGGAGAACTTTTGGATTCTGTGTATCACTCATTCCATCAGATCACTTTCTTCTCCCCAACTCAGATCACACACTTTCTTCTTTAATGTCTCAAAATGATTTTTATAGACTGTGGGTCATATTAACTAAATCTCCTGAATATTTGACAGAATGTTCTAATATCCTTGCTTTATTCAAATTCTAATTAAGAATTTGTTGTAATTACTGTATTTATATTAAAAAATAACCCCAAAACTTAGCAGCCGAAAGCAAGGTGGCTCTCACTTGGGGGTCTGTCCCGTGAATATAGTGAGATGTTAGCTGGCGTTGTAACCAACTCCAGATGACTCACTCACATGGTAGACAATTGATACTAGTTAGTTACCAGCTGGAAGATCAGATCTGGCTGTTGACCAGAGCACTTCATAGAGACCCTCCACTTTGGCAGTCTCATAGAGCCTGACTTCTTATTTAGCTCAGGTCTTTTTTTTTTTTTTTTAATTTTTTTTTTTTTTTACTTATTTATTTGACAGAGAGAGAGAGAGAGAGATCACAAGTGGGCAGAGAGGCAGGCAGGGAGAGAGAGGGGTAAGCGGGTTCCCTGCTGAGCAGAGAGCCCGATGTGGGGCTCGATCCCAGGACCCTGGGACCATGACCTGAGCTGAAGGCAGAGGCTTTAACCCACTGAGCCACCCAGGTGCCCCAGCTCAGGTCTTGCAACAAGCAATGAAGACACTTTATGGCTCTTACTTGCTCAGTCTGAGAAGTCACACAGAATCACTGCAGTCCCAATCTATTGTCACAATCAAGTACAAGTCACCTATACCCAACCAGAGAAAACATAGACCCCCACCTCTTGATGTGACGTCAAGTTCACTATGTAACAACACTTTATGGGATGAGATACTGTTCCAGCCATCTTTGGAAAACACAATCTTTTATTGGATTCAAGGCAATCGACTGTCTTAGTGTAGACACCAAAGATACTAGGAATGTTGCCTTACCTCTCTATAGTTATTAATTAGTCTTCCACATGTACCATCTTCCAATTAATTCCAATAACAATAAATTTTGTTACTAATCACTCAACATGTCACCTTGCTACAAGCTTTGAAGGAAAAGAACTGATAGCCTTAATATAAGATTTTTATTTTCCTGCATGAGCTCTGATACAGGAAGAGAACTGATCTCTCTTTAAAATAATGGTTCTTATGATGGCCATTTGGAATTAATCAGAAAAAAATAAAGAAAAATCTTCATTAATTTTTACATGTAAAAAACACAAAGGAAATAAATGTATACTGAGTTACATTTGTCTGTTAGATTGTGCTAAGCACTATACCTAGATATATATCTACATCTACATCTCTACGCATCTCTACGTATATCCATACTTATACCTATAGTCAGTCAGTCCTTCAGTAGAGACTCAGTGACATTCAGTAGCTTCCCAAAGTCATAACTACTTTGTAGCAGAGTTCAACTTTTGAAATCAGTATTCAGTGACTTCAAAGCTTGTGCCCTTTCCATATCATTTATGTTAAAATATTATTAAAGTACAAGCTTTTTCTTGATATAATGGTCATCTGAATATATTCTCCAAATTACCTTTCCTTGACAACATATATTTTCTTAAATTCTTCTACACGAATCTCTTCAACCACTGGATAAGTGTGTAACTTTTTCATAACTGACATATAATGACCTCCTTGAATTGCAGTCACCTGTTCCATACTGACTTTCTCATCATCTGAAAATCTCAGAGAACTCAACATACAGTTGCAAAGGTGAGAATCTTTTTGTTTATAAACTTATTCAGCCATAGCTCAAAATCCCATCCTAACTTGATAAAAGGAATACCTAAACACAAGAGACCCTGACTGTTTACCCCTTGCATAAAATTTGTCACCAGATAGGTAATTTTTTTTTATTCAAATCCTTCCAAATAACGTTGCCTTGCTTAGATATCCAAAAACTACACACATTAGCTCACATCGATTACTGAAGAAAGAAATCTAAAAAATATGTATCTGCTAGTACATTTTTATAATCTATAGAATCAAATCTTCATAATTTTTACCATTTTGGCTTTTCTTTTTAAAGATTTTATTTATTTATTTGATAGAGAGAGAAAGAGATGACAAGTAGGCAGAGAGGCAGGCAGAGAGAGGGGGAAGCAGGCTCCCTGCAGAGCAGACAGCCTGATGCAGGGATCGATCCCAGGACCCTGAGATCATGACCTGAGCTGAAGGCAGAGGCTTTAACCCACTGAGCCACCCAGGTGGCCCATTTTGGCTTTTTTAATAGAACATTTGAAACAATGAAAACACCTCAATATCTTAATAAATCATATGATTTCAGGGGGATGAATTTTTATTATTACCTCCCTGAGATGACACAAAAAGTACTTCCATGCTCCACTATGCCTACTTTATACCTGTATTTTAACAATCATAAAATAGAGGTGTTTAAATTTTTAAGTCTACTACCTCAGGCATTGTGCCATGCCATATTTGGGTCTGTGATGTGGTGTCTGATAGAGAATTGTAGTTGCAAACTGACAATCGTATTAGGAATAGCTAATTTAATTGTGCACAATAGTTTTTGTTTTGTTTTGTTTTTATGGTAGTTAATTGTGATCCTCCCCACACAATCCCCCAGCCAAAAATCTTTGAAGTCACTGAGAACTAGCTACTCCTCCTAACCTTTCTATCCAACTATAATGAAATAAATTTCAGACCAAATTCTGCCACACATACAGACATTTATCAAACAAGCATTTCTGGGCACCTGGGTTGCTGTCGCTTAAGCTTCTAACTCTTGATTTCCACTCAGGTCATGATCTCAGGGCCCCACACTGGGCTCCATGCTCAACTTGGAGGCTGCTTAGGATTCTCTCTCTCTCCTTCCCCCTGCCCTTCTCCCTGCTCACATGCCTGTGCATACATTTTCTCTCTCCCTCTATCAAATAAATAAAATCTTTGGGGTTCCTGGGTGGCTCAGTGGGTTAAACCCTCTGCCTTCGGCTCAGATCATAATCTCAAGGTCCTGGGATTGAGCCCTGCATTGGGCTCTCTGCTCAGCAGGGAGCCTGCTTCCCCCACTCTCTCTGCCTGTCTCTCTGTCTACTTGTGGTCTCTCTCTCTGTGTCAAATAAAAAAATAAAATTTTTTAAAAAATTTAAAAAAATAAAATCTTTAACAAACAAACAAGTGTTTCTTACCAAGAAGGCAGTAGGAGATGACACAACGTCATCTGTAAAGTCAGTGAAATCCCAGCAGTTTGTCCCATTGGAAGCTCCAACCATCACAATGCACAAAAGCTCCCCAGAAGCAGCAGCAGCGGAAGCAAGCAGAGGCATCTGGTTACCATACTGTTATGGCAACCAGAAGGTCTAATCCACAGGTGGAGACAAGATCATTTAGGGATTCAGTGATGTGCTGTTTTTATGGATCAAACCCATTGTGCTTAGGAGGCTAGTTCTGTAGGCATCAAATACTGACTGAGTTCCAGCTAGCTGAAATGAATGTGGTAGCCCCTGGAGTGGTGAGGTCTTGTTGATAAAGTGCCAACGGAAACACCTCCAGTCTGTGCATCCTTTATTAGGGAAACTTACTGCCCCTGCAATGGAAGCTTGCACTGAAGTGTACATCCATACTATTCAATAGTCTATGCTATAGTGTTTTAAAGCAACAGTGTTAAAATATAAGAACCATAACAACTGTTGCTCAAAATCAGTTACCCAATTAGCAAATCTTGATTGAATACCTACCATATGTCAGGCATCCTGCATTAGATACCAGGCTCATGAGGTGAAATAAGATATGGTTTTTACCCTTGAGAAGCTTACAAATCAGTGGGAAAACATAAGCGAAGTAGTAACTATAGTATGAAGTGATAAATGCTGGATGAAAGGCTCATATAGGCTGCCTCCAAGATCCAAAGGACAGCTATATTAGACTCTAGAGTTTCTCTGCTTTAGCTTTCTAGAAGAGATGGTTCTTAAGGTAGTAACAGAAAATCAGTAGGAGTTAACTTAGATGCATTAATGGAGGAAAGCATTTTAGACAAAAGCAGCAGAGCAGTTCTGAAGTCACAGAGGTTTGACACCTCATAATCCAGTCTAAAAACGAGAAGTAGTTCAGCATGGCTGAGGGAAGGGGGCAGACAAGGAGAGTAGAGTGTGGAGAAGGAGATGAGCTTAGGGAGACCAGATTATTTAGGTTTTATGTGTTAAGGTGAGGAGTTTGAACTTCTCTTAAAGGTATGAGATACTATGGAAGGACTTAAATCATGGAAGTACCTTTAAGAAAGATCATTCTAATAGCAATGTGTAGGATGGGTTAAAGTAGGATTGGGGAGGAGGCAGAGTTGATGTGGGGGTAATCTACATGAAAGGTGGTAAGAGCTTGAGCAAAGGAATAAGCATTGAGAACAGTGAAAGTGATGGATTCAAAAGTAAGAAACCACAGGACTTGAGAAAAAGTGGAAATACGGTGTATGAGAAAAATCTAGACTATTGAGAGCCTTGGAAATTGCATGGAATAGTGTCACACAGTAAATACCATTGATCCTTGAACAATATGGATTTGATCTGTGCAGGTCCGCCTACACCTGAATTTTTTTTTTTTTTATAAATACAGTACTGAAAATGATTTTAATAACATTTCTTCTCTCTAGCTTACCTTATGTTGAGAATGCAGTATATAATGCAACATACAAAATATGTGTTAGTCAACTACATATGTTATTGGTCAACAGTAGGCTATTAGTACTTAAGTGCTGGTGGAGTCAAAAGTTAATAGGCAGATTTTTGATTGTACAGGGGATCAGCACTCTTACCCTCCATGTTGCTTAATGGTCAACCATCTGCATGACTGGCTAAATGAAATCATGATCAAATAAACAGTGGCTACACCATGAGGCACTTATATATGAAGACATTCAAAAAATATGTTTTCCCTAGAAGTTTGCATAACCATAAAATAAAAATGGAAGGCTATAACAGGAGCTTTTCCTCATTATCAGATTCTAACACTTCCCTATCAACCCACTGAATTCTCTTTGTTCTTCTCTTGCTCAGCTTGTTATGTTGGTTCAGTTTCTTCTACTTCTTTAAGCACTTTTCGCTACAGACGTTTGTCCTTGCTGGCCAACCTAGTAGTGACTACATTTTATCACAGTACATATTTTGTTTATACAAGAATTATAAACCATAATCTCATATATATATATAAATATATATGCATGTTAAATAATCTTCAGTAAGCACAGCCTATTAAACACAATTCTCTCCTGAAGTAACTCACAACAACTTTGACTGGAAATCCAAAGTAATTAATAAAATGTGTTTCATAGCTGTATCAAAATTATGTATTATTTTAAGAGACTCTACCGGTGTAGAGTTACTGGTTCACTAAGTACATATGGTCGTATACTATAAAATTTAAAACAGGAACACTTTTATCTATATTATGCTCTAGTTGCTCCATCATTCAAATATATATTCTTTCCTAATTAAAATATAGCTTAAAATTCCTAAATAGTATCCCTTGTTTTCTAATAAAGTTTGAGTTTCCCCAAGAATCCTGTAAAGCATTATTTATAAGAATAGAAACACTAAATTAATATGTAGAATTCAATAAGCAGTGTGGCTATTGGGAAAGCAACTCTATGCCACAAAGACCTTTCGAAGATTTAGAGAATGATAAAATATACTTAGCTATAAAATTCATGTTACAACATATAATTTCATATTTAATATTTTAAAGTTAATCAATAGATATTTTAGACTCTTGAAGACAGTTAAGCATAGAATTTCGAATGTCAGTTATTACGTTGTGGTTGTGGGTGTCTGAAAATGTAACTGTAATTAAATGCTCTTCTATTAAACTGGATACTAAATAATAGATTTTATTATACCAAAATCAAAGAATGCAGACAGTAAAGCAAATGCAGAATGATTTATTGTGCCACTGATTAAAATTTAACATAATACACAAATAACATATTGAATATGTATTTTCCAACTCTACATTGAAATAACAATGTAAAATAAGGAGAAATTAACTATTCCTGAGCTCCTATGTAGAGAAACTTTTTGCAAACATATGAATATTTATATTAAGAAGGCAAAGGCTTATTTAAGAGTATGCTGTGACATTAACATGTTAAATCCCAAAAGAATCTTCCCTTTTTTCACAATATGACAGTCTATACATTTTCTGATTATTTTCACAAGAAAATATGACCTAACAACCTAAGAATAGAAAGGACAATTACAATACATCTAACCATTAAATAATATCTATTTAGAAGAAAATGTTTTAGTTGTTTAGTATAACAAAAAGAGATGTTTAGGATAACATACTCATTTTAGGACACAAACATCCTTTTACATTTTGTTAAGAATTACTAAATTATCCCTTAGTCCATACATGGGATAATGTACTTTTTGAGATCTTTATTTAAAAATCTAAGAAAATATTCTCCCTCCCATTTTGTATTGTTTCTAGCTAAACAGTAATTCTGTGTAGGTAATAAGGATTCCAGTTTAAAATAGAATAAAAGAACGAACAAAGCTGATCACTTGAATAATTACATTGTGCTCTACTGGACAAACAAACAGCACATAATTTAGAAGAATCCACAAGACAAGTCAGTGTTTAAATAAGCATTTTAAGGGTAAGCCTCCATCATTCTAAATATTTATGTTACAGAACACATCTACACCATGTGGAAAATGTCTTTTGCATATCCTCTAATTCCTTTAAATTTTCATATGTTTGAAACAAGCTGAACTATTTGAAGTCTTATAAGCTTTGGGCCCAATTCCAGTTCATCAAATTGAGAATGGTGGCAATCATATTTTGGAGAATGGGTAGCCAAAAAACAATGGACGAGTGACTTGGTCACTATATCGAAGCTCTCACATAGTTTGACAGAGATGTAACTTTCCTATGAAGCCTAATTTAAAAAGTGACCTTTAAAATATATTCAAGATATGTAATGAATCAACAAGATAGAGCTTTAGACACTTAGAGACAGTCAAGCACTCACACATGCACGTGACCAGACAATATACCCCTTCAGCTCTTTTTCTGATTTCTCTTACCAGACTCAACCTGTTTGAGAAAAACAAAAAACAAAAGAAATCCTAGAAAAATATATTCCAGGGTTTGACCATATTTTACATTCAATTCACCTCATCTTTAGAATGTTTAGTGCTGAAAACATACTCATTCTAAAAAAAAACTAAATCCCCCAAGGAGTACGTACAATATTAACAAAATCTTCATCATTTACTATCCCTATACTTAGACCTTCATAGTAATCTTCAAATTCACCATAGGACACTTCATCAGACTTGCTGCAGGCATCTTTTAATGTTTCTAGAAAAGATAATTTGATTTCTTCCTCTGTGGAATGGCCTGTAAGATAGTACCGACTGTGAAACAATCTCCTAAAAATACTAGCAAAATGACTGATGACGGTAAGAAAAATATTTAATCACCTTATGAAATCTTTTCAACAATTTCAAATCTTATGTCAAACTACCCTCCAATTTATTTAAACGTTTTCTTGCATGAATCAGAATTTAATGGTGATGATTTCAATACACATTCGAGGCAACTTTTAAACCTCTGATCAGATGTGTCCTATAGGTATAAACAAAATAAGAGTCACTACTATAGATATTCTTTTACATCTTAATGTTTTAGAGGACTCCACATTATTCCCATTAGAAATGAGAAAAGAAGGAAACAAGTAAATAATTTCAAAGATTTATAGGCTGTGAACGCAGTAATGCAATGTATGAAAAACATCCCTATATTCAGGCATTAGTTATTTTATGAATCAGTTACTCATAACTACAGTTAGAAAATATTACTGCAAACAGGATTCAGAGGCCTATGAAAATCTTTGCCAGAAGAATTTTCACTGGATTAAATCACTCTATTTTAATCTCTGACATTAAGTAGGCTATTTCCACTATGTCATACTAAATATGATTAATTTCATTCCATAGGAAGATGCTATGGAGAATCACAAATGTAAAAAAATTATAATTCTTCAGTTTGTTAAAGAGAGAACATAACTGCTAAGCAAAATGAGTCAGTCAGAGAGACAAATACCATATGATTTTGTTTATATGTGGAATTTAAGAAACAAAACAGATGACCATAGGGTAGGGAAGGAAAAATGAAATAAGAGAAAAACAGACAGGAAGGCAAACCATAAGAGACTTAGCCATATACTCTCAATTGATGCTGAAAAAGCATTTGACAAAGTACAGCATTCCTTCTTGATCAAAACTCTTCACAGTGTAGGCATAGAGGGTACATTCCTCAACATCATCAAGGCCATCTATGAAAAACCCACAGTGAATATCCTTCTCTGAGATCAGGAACACAGCCCACTATCTCCACTGCTGTTCAACACAGTACTAGAAGTCCTAGCCTCAGCAATCAGACAACAAAAAGAAATAAAAGGCATCCAAATTGGCAAAGAAGAAATAAAAATCTTACTCTTTGCAGATGATATGATACTTTATGTGGAAAATTCAAAAGACTCCACTCCAAGACTGCTAGAATTCATACAGGAATTCAGTCAAGTGTCAGGATATAAAATTAATGCACAGAAATCAGTTGCATTTCTATACACCAACAGCAAAACAGAAGAAAGAGAAATTAAGGAGTCGATCCCATTTCCAATTGCACCCAAAACTATAAGATACCTAGGAATAAACCTAACCAAAGAGGCAAAGAATCTGTACTCAGAAAACTACAAAGTGCTCATGAAAGAAATTGAGGAAGACACAAAGAAATGGAAAAACGTTCCATGCTCATGGATTGGAAGAACAAATATTGTGAAAATGTCTATGCTACCTAAAGCAATCTACACATTTAATGCAATCCCTATAAAAATACCATCAATTTATTTCAAAGAAATGGAACAAATAATCCTAAAATTTATATGGAACCAGAAAAGACCATGAATAGCCAGAGGAATGTTGAAAAAGAAAACCAAAGTCGGTGGCATCACAATTCCTGACTTCAAGCTCTATTACAAAGCTATAATCATTAAGACAGTATGGTACTGGCACAAAAATAGACAAATAGATCAATGGAACAGAATGGAGAACC